>CAJGYO010000013.1:13819749-14219749 GCA_904845875.1 Miscanthus lutarioriparius
ATGTACTCCGAGCAAGATGCCTCCCCTCTGGTTTAAATGTATGTAGGTCAATTAATTTCTAGCACTCTTGTTAATTACTCTCTTCGTTCTAAATTATATAAGTCGTTCTGCATTTTTCATCAGGTGCATAGTTTTTGTTATGCATCTAGATATACACAATGTCTAGATACATACTCCATCTGTCCAAATTGTAAGTCGTTCTAGATTTTCTAGATACATAACTTTTTCTGCATGCGCATCAAGATATAAATTATGTTACGTACCAAAAGATGTGTATCCAGAAAAGCTAGAACAACTTAAAATTTGAAATTGAGGGAGTAGTTTTTATTATGTATTTAGCAAAAGTAGAACAACTTACAATAATTTGGATGGAGTACTCTCTAAGTCTACATCATTCTATAAGTTTGAGCTAGGCACTTTTTGTATTTTTCTTCATTATTTTTCTTTGCTTAATAAATGCCATGATTCCTACAAATAAATAAGCCACAATTTTTGCACAAATTTTTTGAATAAGACGAGTGGCTAAACTTGAGATCAAAAAAATCAAACGAATTATAATTTGGTACGGAGGGAGTACTTTTTAATCATCATATAATAGCAAGTCTAAAATGACCTACATTTGCAATAGGAGGGAGTAGATAGTAGCAATGATAAGTAGCGCTATTGGTGTCTTAGTCGCCCGTTAGAAATTTGTGCCAAATTATATGTACATATACCCTTAATTATGGTCTTGGTATTTTTCATTCATCAATACCATTATTGAACAATATATAGAACAAAATCTTTTGGTGTATATAGACACTAGGCGTGTCAAACCAAGCGAAAAGTTAATTCAATTGAGTGTTTTAGAGGGCACCAACACCTTAATTACTGTGCCTTAATTTGTGCTTTAGGAAATTGATGATATGATTTGTGAAAAACTCAAGAGTTTTATAATCTCCTGATAAGGGTGGAATGTTCGAGAGAGATCATGCCTTTGAATTAATTCATCATTGTCTTTCTATCTTTGCCTAGCCTCTATAGTGTCTGTAAATGTTGTTTTCAATAAAACCTCTCCTTTATCAATACAAGGTGGGCAGATTTCCCTGCTGACAGTTTCGAAAAATAGCATCTATACTTGAATTTTTATCTGTACCTTATTCATAGTTAGTTTATATTGGAATTAATTATATTTACATCATGCATACCATTTAGTTTCTTGAAGAAGAAATAACTTTAGCAATGAAGGTGTAACAAAAACTAGGGTGTTCACACATGATTCTTTTATTGTTAGGAAAATGTTAGATCTAATTAGGCCATGTATGGTAGGCTTTTTTGGGTTCTGGCTCCTCCATAGGACTCTGAGCTGGTGAAGTCTGAAATTGCGACTTCATCGGCTCCTAGTTTATTTTCCAAAGAGAAAGAAAAACTGCTCCTTGTTACAGTACACAATATTCCGTAGAAGCTAGCCGGAGCAGTTTTGTGAGGAGAAGTCCTCCCAAATAGACCCTTAATTAATTATAAACCATATTATACTTCAAAATTGGATACCTAAAATTTCTTTTGAAAAAAAGTTGGAAAGCTAAAAACTAAGCATTGACAGCCCTGAAGTGGTCTTTTAGTCCAATCACTGGCATCATGAATTTTGGTACGCACACAGGACAAAAAAATATCATTATTGCGCGCTCTATACTTGTGACAAAATAGTTTCCCACGTAATGACATAATTGAGTAAGTTTTGGCAGCACCTTATATTTCTTCATAAAAATATCTATCTATATATAGATGCTCTTATATATACACAAGGTCTCCTCCTCTGATCCCTATAATATTTTCTAGATATAGCAGTTCTCTCTGTTGACAATATTATTGCACTTGTGAGGACATCACATCATTAGCAAGCGCGTGTTTAGTTTCATGAATTTAGAATTTGGGGCTACTGTAGCATGTTCGTTTTTATTTGACAATTAGTGTTCAAACCTGGACTAATTAGGCTCAAAACGTTCGTCTCGCAATTTCCCACCAAACTGTGTAATTAGTTTTTTTTTCGTCTACATTTAATACTCCATGTATAGACCGCAAACATATTCGATGTGATAGATACTGTAGCACTTTTTTGGATTTTGGGGTGAAACTGAACACGCGCCAAAGCAACGGAGATAACTTGTGAGGACATCACAAGGCGCACGCAGACGTATCCACGTGTCCCCGCGGAGGCAACTGTCTGACGTGGCAGGTTGCTAGTGCAGTAGCCCTGTGTTTGCAGTTGGATTGAAGAGGACTGGCTGTGGTTGGGTTGGGTTGGATTGATCGATTTGACTAGTCAACTGGTGAAGGAATATATTATATATGATATATATACGTAATAATAATAACAAGTATAATAAATAAATAAACAACAAAAGGACACGGAGACCTGGTGCCAAAACCGCTGTCTCCTCAGCCCAGACTTGACGGCAAACCATGTCCGGTTTCAGAGGGCATCGGCATCGCCTTCTCCTATAAATAGCCGCAGCTCCGGCCCATCTCTGGCCATCCGCACTACATACCGCACCAATTGTGATCTTCCACAGCTCACGATTCCAACACTAGCTATCTATAGCTTGCTAGGCTACTACTCCTATACACACTCACCACCAAGTGTTAAGTGTTGTGTGTAGTGCAAGCTCCTGTAATTTATAAGCTAACTCTATGAGCTTGGTTGCGGCGCCAATGGCGATCGTCGACTTGGCCAACGCCCAGCTGCAGCAAGCAGCAGCAGCAGCCAAGAAAGACGACGGCGGCCATGAGGTGGAAGAGGCCGCCGGGGACACGAACACGACGGGCATGAGCTGCAAGCGGAGCGAGCAGCTGGAGTCGTCCTCCGACTACGGCGCCTGCCTGATGAAAGGCGTGAGGCACCTCTCGGACAGCGGCATTACCAGGCTGCCCGACAGGTACGTCCTGCCCGCGTCCGACCGCCCGGGCGCCAACGTCCTTGCCGCCTCGTCGACCGCTGCTGAGGGAGCTGCTGGCGTTGGCGGCGGCGGCGGCGGCGGCAGCAGGGTCAAGCTCCCTGTCGTCGACCTCGCCGGCCTCCGCGACCCCTCCCAGCGCGCCGCCGTACTGGCCACGCTCGACGCCGCGTGCAGCGAGTACGGCTTCTTCCAGGTACGTACGTACACACAGTAACATCACCTGTCACCAGTCTGCCGTCGGCCGAGGTAGCTAGCTAGCCACTCCTACGACATACGTCTGCATGTGCACGCGTGACGTCAGCAGCCGGATATCGTCGCTATTGACCACCCACCAGGCCACCACCAGCAGCAGAGCAGCTGACATGCATCCTGCTCGTGCAACAACCGCAGGTGGTGAACCACGGGTTCGGGAGCGACGTGAGCGGCGGGATGCTGGACATGGCGCGGCGCTTCTTCGAGCTGCCGCTGGCGGAGCGGGCGCGGCACATGTCGGCGGACGTGCGGGCGCCGGTGCGCTACGGCACCAGCTTCAACCAGGCCAAGGACGCCGTCCTCTACTGGCGCGACTTCCTCAAGCTCGTCTGCCAGCCGCTGCGGGAGGTGGCTCCCTACTGGCCGCAGCAGCCGGCGGACCTCAGGGACGTGGCCACCAGGTACGCCACGGCGAGCCACGCGCTGTTCATGGAGATCATGGCGGCGGCGCTGGAGGCCCTGGGCATCCCCCAGCAGACCGCCACCGGCGGCGGAGGCGTGCTCGGGGAGCTGGCGGCGGCGTCGTCGCACATGACGACGGTGAACTGCTACCCGGCGTGCCCGCAGCCGGACCTCACGCTGGGGATGCCGCCGCACTCGGACTACGGCCTCTTCACGTTCGTCCTGCAGGACCACGTGGAGGGGCTCCAGGTCATGCACGACGGCCGCTGGCTCACCGTCGACCCCGTCCCGGGATCGTTCGTCGTCAACGTCGGCGACCACCTAGAGGTATGTAAGCTAGTACGGTTTTGCTAGCTTTGTGACAGTAGTGCACGATGACGACATGATCGATGATGACCGGCAACTGCATCAACATGCATCTGTCGCTAGTTGCTGTTGACACTGACAGCATGGATCATTGAAGCTTAGCTAGCCAATCACCTTGGCCTTGAAACTGATATTGACCTTACAAAGGAACAAAAGGCTAAGCTGTTTCAGGTTTGACTTTTGAACCGCGATGGATATATAGAATACTAGAAAGGACGATATATAGACATAGTCAAATCCACTAATTAAGAGCTAGTCAAACGCCAAAAAGTTGTGTTGACCCTGCACCATGTCTTGTATATACGCAGATCTACAGCAACGGGCGTTACAAGAGCGTGCTGCACCGGGTGCGCGTGAACTCGACGCGGCCGCGCATCTCGGTGGCGTCGTTCCACAGCCTGCCGGCGGAGCGGGTGATCGGACCGGCGCCGGAGCTGGTGGACGAACAGGCCGGCAACCCGCGGCGGTACATGGACACCGACTTCGCCACCTTCCTCGCCTACCTCGCGTCCGCCGACGGCAAGAACAAGACCTTCCTCCAGTCAAGGAAGCTGCGGACTCCTGCTGCTGCTGCATGCCTCTAGGCTAGCTAGCTGGCTAGTACTTCTCGTTGCTCTTATTAATCTGACAGAATAAAATTAATCAGTTCAGCGCACAATGCAACGCACAAGCCTAAACACAAGCCTGAAGACTTGTTTAATTAGTTCTGCCCTTGATTGTATTCAGGGTCAACGCATGCATACAAGCTAAGCATTGACCGGTCTTCGTTCCATCGATCGGTTGCATCGTATGATCGATGTATTCCAGCGTGTGTTTGACTTGCATTATTGTTGGTTCTTGGCTAGATAAGTTACATATATATGCATGATCAACGTTCAACGATTGAGATCGAGTATAACACGCGTACGTACCCCCAATTGTACAATACTACATATATTGAGATGAAATATTGTGTTCCGTATAAAGGTTTGTTCGGATGCATATGTATCAAATTCAATCTATATGTGTTGAAGTGGATTGAAGTAGAATTTAGTTGTGGATTGAGATGAATACATGCGCATCCAAACATATACATCAAATGTCAACATACATGCATGCAACAGGCATAACGCACGTGCCAGCATATACATATATATGTACGTACACGTACGTGTATGGCTGTGAAAATGTAGTGCATGCATTCGCTTGCTGAGATGCATCCCATATACATATATATATATACATTTCTCAACTTTGTTTGTTTGTTTTCTTTAACACAGAGCTATTTCAACTTAATTTATTTGCTTTTTTGAAACACAGTATCCATGTAGATACTCACGTACACGTACATGTACACAAACTCACCTATGAACACAGATATGAGCACTCGTGCTAATCTTAAGACCTGAACCCAGATAAGCATGTTCACCACAAGTAATCTAACCAAATGATCGAGCTACACTTAGGTTCAACTTTGTTTATTTGTTGACATATACATCTCACTATTCAGTTCGTATTGTGATCTCTTTACAATCCAGTGATTCGAGTGTGTTCCTGATATATCAGTCAATCACATCTTAGTCTCACAATATCTTGCTAGTTAGGTCGTCGTCATCACCACCCCACAAAAAAATATTAACAATAATCAAGGATGGTGCATGGGCATCGCCATCCACTCCATAAATTAAGGTATATCTTTACAAGTCAAAGGTAGGAAACAAAAGGTGGTCGATTTCAACCAAATCAAATCACGCCAAAGAATTACATAGATAAATCTATTATGTTGCACAAGAAGAATGAGTGTGCACCTATTCCATGGTACTTTGACTTTTGCCTTCCATAAAAAGGGGAAATGTTACAAATTATCTTAAATACTATTGACTGTAAAAAAAACATCATATTAGCCTAATGTTCATTGAAATTACCATGTTACTCAATGGAAAAAGGAGAAAAAACACACAACACCGATCTTAGTGGATGTTGGTACAAATAATGGCGTCCCAACAAGTATGGGGAGAGCCTCTGTAGCTGAAGACTCATATCTTAGGGATAGGCAACAAGTCATGGCCGAGTGAGATGTATGTGAGTGCAAGAATCGGGGACTCATGCTCCACTCAGGAGGCTAGAGCCATGCAATTATATTACGTGCAAGCACATGATGTACAATTATGTCCCTAGGAATGAAGGTATACTACAATTTACAATGCAGATAACCATTGTACTTAGCGGTCCCTAGGGAGCACCTTGGTAACCTAATACTGCCCTTGATTTGACCACCACTAACTGTCCGTTGATGCCTCCAGTACACCTAGCAGTATAGAAACCATTAGGGACACTGTGGCCACCTATATATTCCCATGTTGGAGCCATTGGTGTGGTGTCCCTAGCATCATCCTATCATAGCCTAAAGTTTTTTTTATCCTTAATCACCTTCCTTTAGATGATGCCTTACATTTAAGACTTGATCACGATAGAAGATCCCATTTCCCTTATAAGCCAAGCCCTATTTCTACCTCATATGTGGTTTCACCGAGAAAACTGCCAGTTGGAGACTGAGTGAGGTCAACTGCCATATCAAACCCTATTTGATCTAAATCAACCATGACCAATCAACCAAGCCATGTAGTCCCTGACCCTACAAGTATAGTGAGATGATGCCACGTGATCAGAAAGTCGATGATGACTCAACACAGGTGAGTCACCCTTATAGGTGTAACTCCCTCACCCCTCTTGGGCCTATACATCAGCTCAAGGCAACCATTGTGTAAGCATTAGTAAGTTTATGCGATCAATGGCAGCCGTACTAAATCGACTAATGTCTATTTTGAAGGAAAATTTTGGAAGTTAGGTCACAATGCTTAAGTGGAATAATGTAACCCCCAGTTTCGAATGCAATGCGATAAAGGACTTGGAATGAAGGCTAAGGACCTTTCTGGAGCCAAGCATCAGAAAGGATAGGATACTGGGTAGATTGGTATTATTAGCTCGTAGTCTTTGGCCACGCTGTTAAGAGAGGAATGAGAACTAGTAGCTTGGACCTTATGAGTACTGTGAGCTTAATGATTTACACTTCATAAACAAATAGTCTATAAGGTTATCTACGTAGAGAGGAATCCATACTTTCATCGCAAGAGAGGAGGCAGAGATTGGAGACTTCCTATGGCCCTATTGTCCTCAGTGCTGATGAGTTCTCCTAAGTCATATATTTGTTTTTCATGTTCCAAAGTCCCTCGTTCATCTTGTACCATTCATAGATCGGTGCTAGGTACCAGATCATGCGGTGGCGAAAGTGACAAAATTTCAAGGAATCCAACCCTAAAAATTGTGTCACATGGCTGAAGCTGACAAATGCTTCGACCTGGTATAACTAGATATGGACTTGGTTCGATCTAACTCTATTGTCCCTACTAGATCTTGGGGGCCCATGGATCGGAGGAAGGACTTCAACCTCCAAAGACAGATATTATATTGTAACATGTATAGTAGTGATATTTGTATGAGTCACCTCGCTAGTTTATCACAACACCAAGTGTTCTCTGAGACTCCACCAACTAATTTTACTATGCTATCATCACCTTATAATAAAAAGCAAAGTCAGGAACCAAGCAGAAGCCGACGCGTTAGAATTATATATATTTACAAAGATTGGAATTAGACTCGAGTGCTAGCTAGCTAGGTCAGCAACATTGGACTAATCGATCTTGAAACACAACAAAAAAGATAGAAATAGACAATTATTATTATCCGTTGACGTCAATGCTAAATTATGATAGCATTTGACTATCGCAATATATATATATATATATATATATATATATAATTCCGGGCAGGACAGTTCTTCCCGGTGTAGTTTCGTTTGTGATGTTAGGGTTGACAAACCTTGTGCATGCATATATTTTACATGATGAGGACGGATGCACCCATCAACGCCACAAATGTACGTACATATAATAATTCTGGAGCGCCTGCTCAATAATTATTTGATTCATTATCATGCATCTAGCTATCTAGGTTCTATATAAACCAAGCATGACGTACCTGATGTGTACATACATACATATATATATGCATATCTCGTGAAGTCCGCGAGCATGTCCTTGTGACACGTATTTCATTAAAAAGAAGTAGAGTTGAATAAGTTACAACTAACTCAGGTAATCCAAAGATTACCGACACATAAAAAGAGAGAAAAAACAACGAAGGGGAAGAACCCACAACCCCAATTAGCCTTGGGCAAATTTTACCGAGAACCGAGAACCGAACCGAATTTACCGAGAACTGAAATCTCGGTTTCCTGTTCGGTTCCCATTTCCTAAGAACCAAAATTTGTTCGGTTAATTCGGTTCCTCCCCTCGGTTAACCGAACTACCTGAGGAACCGAACTCCCGCCTCCCGGAGACCCGGAGTCTCGGCGCCTCCTGCGATGGCCGACCTCCCGCGGCGCCGCATCCCCGCCCAAAGTCCGGCGCGCCCTCCCGAGTCGCTGATTTTTTGGAAGCCGGAGTTGTTCGGTTAGTTCGGTTCGGAACCGAAACCGAACCAGCCGAAACCAAACTTCGTCGGTACCGATTTTTTGGAAGAACCGAATCGGTACCGACTTTCCTAGGAACCGAAGAACCGAGGAACCGAGGATTTGGTTCGGTTTGGTTCGGTAGTACCGAATGCCCAGGGCTAACCCCAATACCCTACTAGCCAAACATGTGAGAAGATACATCAACGCAAAAGCTGCCTACGGAGTGAACCAGGACGAGGTGGCAAAGCATCCACCTAGAGAACTCGAAGAACCACAACGGCGGCAAACCATCCGCCCGAGAGGATCAAAGCATATCTCGTGAAGTTCACGAACGTTCGAATTGGTAACTACAAGCTGGGTGCAATGTACCGACATAAGCAAGGTTGACAATCAGAGCGAGTCAACTGTACATGCACAGTCAGCATGCATGGTCAAAACTACGTTTATTTATTTATTTTTCAATACCAATTATATAAAGTCCAGTGTCCAGACAGACATGCAATGCAGAAAACCGATCGAGAGTTTGTCTTGTCACGGGCGGCGACCTCGCGAGTGATTTAAGAATGGCACAGACAGTGCAAATGAGACATGACTATTCTTTTTTTTTCTTTTTGGTGACGGAAAAAAAATGGTTGAACACGTGGACGCTATTTATCCAACGAATCTGTTATAAGACTGTCTCCGATGGATGCCGTATCGACACCCATATCCAAAATAGGTCTCAAATGGTACTTTATCACCTCTCCAACAGAGTACCTATATGCGAGATATATTTTAGGTTACGGTAAAAGCACAACCTAAATATGAGCATCCTCTCTCCTGAAGACTTATTTACAGAAATGTTCTTTTATAGATCATGTTGTTGGAGAAGATTAAAAATAGATACGAAACCCACTTTGAAATGGGTTGGACCATGCGAGCGGCGGGCCTGAGCTGAGAAAAGAGGAATCACATTCACATCCACATCATGTGATGTTGAATTCATTCATCATGCGTGCATTATTGCACGTTGGACCTGGGGACCACACCACAGCACTTACTCCTAATTAGTACTGCCATAGATAGATGATGACAAATTCGCATGGACTTGATCGTCAAGACATCAATGGAGAGTGTGCTGCTGATACTTACCTATACAAATTACAAATGGGCCAGCCCTTATCATGATAAAAGGGAAGGCAACTGTTAGTCCAAATGCTGCCGGCCTGCATAATAATGAATTAAGGATGGGCCACTAGCCACGGGTGGTAGTGGGGCCACTAGCGGCCGGGCCATGGAGGTGGTGGGGGCGCCAGGTTAGGGTGGCGGGCGACGGTTGGCAACACCTAATGCATGCGATGCGAGAGACAAACAAGAAGCCCGGCCCACCAACCCAGCTAACCCAGCCCAACTACTATAAGTATCACTCCTTGGCCTGTCTAATGATCTTCTCCAAATTATGCGTGCTCAACAACCAACCTCATTAGTTTAATAACAGGTGCAAATATGATATGACATGTCAGTTTAACTGGACACATCCTAATCGTAATTAATCCACCTAAAATGTTAATGTAAGCAACTAACTGTCGCCGGCCGGCCGGCAGGCCTGCTGGTATGGTAGTGCCAGTACTATTTGGCCAGTAATTAATCCAAAACTGATCCTGATTGGATGTGGTTGAGTCATCAGAAAAACAAGCAGACAAATTTGATACTACCCACATTATGCATACCCAATAATGCAGGCCCAATATTTATATTAGCCCTAACTATATGTATTTCTTGGCTGGATATTCCATTCCATCCCATCCAGCTAGAAAGGCACATCATATTTGCTCCAAAATGAGAGAGAAGAGAAACAGACGAAAACAACGACAGGTAGAGTGTAAGATATGTTAATTAGTCGCGTAAACAAATTAGAAAACAAGCTTTATTTGCAAGGAGGTAGCAAGTAAATACCTAACAATATATACTCCTAGCAAGCTAAGCAAGCATTGTTACTTTATTAGCTAATTAGCAAGCTGAAACCAAAGTTTTAAATAGCGCGCTATAGCGGACGCTATAGCGCTATTTAGCGGATCTGGAAGACCAACGCTAAGCTACCAGGATTTTAACGCTAAACGATTTTTCCCGCTATTAGCTGCTAATAGCGCGCTAATTCTGCTAAATTGTGGTTCATTTAGCGCCGCTATTTGGCCTGGGCTTTCATTTCCATCGGCCCAATTAACGTACAGGCCCAAATCGCTGGGATATGAAGCTGTCCCAGGCATAACCCTAGCCATTCGACACAATTTCCTCCGGAACTCGATTGAGCTGCTGTGACCGGCGAGGGCGCAAGCTGCAAGACCGGCGAGGGCGCAAGCTGCAAAACTTTGAACTCACGTATGTCCCTATGTGATGTATGATGTATCATTTATGAACTACGAACTTTGATGTAATGTGTTAGTAAGACTTTGAACTATCTGTCCCTATTGGTATTTGTAATGTTTTCATCTTCTATATCTTTATTATGTGTAAAATTACATGATGTTTGACATATTTTTTTCTCAGCCGCTAAATGGCTTAGCCCGCTATTTAGCTCGCTATAGCCTTTCGGAGCCTTTTGGAGAGGCTGCCGCTAAGAGGCTTAGCCTGCTATTTAAAACATTGGCTGAAACTAACCATGCACCTTCCAATCCAGTAGAGCTAGTAGCTGGGCAGGCAGCAGACAAGCAAAAAGACAATCATTCGTTTTCCTTTGGAATCCCTTCCTTCCTTGCTTGCTACACCCCTGGCTTCTGGCCTGGCTCTACCTATATCTGGCCTCGCTTTCTCAGCATTTTCAATTCCATTCTCAGTTCCTACCCACAATGCTTGAGGCATAATTTTGTACATATATCGACAACGCAATGTGCACCGAGAAAACCAAATAACAGGAGTAGTACATTACTATAATGTAGTAGTAGTAGAAAAAAGAAGAAGATCATCAGTACTACTCACTGTAAAAACCATCCAATGTAAAAAGAATTAAATCCATTTCCTGCTAATTCAAGTTTAACAGCATCATCATCTACGAATATGATGAGTTGATGACTTGGAGGAGGAGAGGAGATGATCAGGCATGTCATGCACACCTAACGTACCAAATGGTGCCATGGCATGGTATGGAGAGAGAGAGAGAGAGAGAGAGAGAGAGAGAGAGAGAGAGAGAGAGAGAGAGAGAGAGAGAGGGAGACGAGGACAGACAAGTTGCTTATTGCAGTCCAGCGAGCGCGCGGCCCCGGGCCGGCTCCCTCCCTCCCTCCGGTGGTTGGGGATGCGGGCACGCGGCTGCCGAGCTCATCTTGCTAGCTTTTCTATCTATTTATCTATATAATATCTTCCTTCCTTCCTTTCTAGTTGGGCGGGCAGTATCTTTTTCATCATCTTCTTCTTCTTTGTTTTCTTTTTCTAAGTATATATAAGTACAGCCGAACCGAATGAAGAAGCCGGGCGAGCGGTCAGGGCAAGGCGAGGCGGAGAGACGGCGATCGTCCCCTCCATTCCCCTATCGCTTCCTCCATTAATTGCCTTGATGCTCGCTAGTGGAGTAACTCTCTTCCGGACGCCATTGATCCATCCGTTGCTAGCTGTTGCCGGCCGGTGGTCGGTGGGTCAGGACCAGAACGGCGCGCGGTGTGGGGTCCCCTTCCGCCGCCGTCCCTGCGGCCGCGCCCCCGGGCCGTTCTTGCTCCCGCCGGTGGCCTCCGCCTCCTCGTGATTGCCATTGGCCGCGCCGCCGCCGCCGTCGGTGTCCGCCGCCGCGTGGCCGTTGCTCCTCTTTGTGTCCACCAACTGCGCGAATTAAAAGCAATGCAAAGTCAGGTGTAAGGCAGGGCGGCGAATTAAACGTGACCGAACAGAACCCAACGGACGCCAATTCCTTGGCATTGCCATTCGTTCGTTCTCCCGTGGCATTTTCTTTCTCTCTTTCTTTTTCTTGCAAGAAAGAAAGCAAGAATAGTCGGTGCGTCAAGAAAGGCGCAATCTTTTGGTGTTCTTGCGGGGCATTATACCGGGGAATTCAATGAATGGATGGATGAATAATGAGGGAGGGCGGGTGGGTTGGTGGGCGGAACAAACAAACAAACAATCGGCAACCGCAAGAAAGAAAGAAAGAAAGAAAGAAAGAGGAAGAAGGAGAAGAAGAAAAGCAGCACCTTGCATCCGAGGGAGCAGAAGCGGAAGGGGTCGAGCAGCGCGCGGCCGCAGATCTCGCAGTTGTAGGGGGACGCGGCGGCCTTGCCCGCGGCGGCTCCGGCGCCGCGCGGCTGGGGCCGCTCGTTGAGGAAGAGCACCCTGGCGCTGTTGATGACGTAGGTCTGCACGCCGGAGATGTCCAGGACGTCCTCCACCTCGGACACGCGGACCACGTCGTGGTAGGAGGACCGCCGTATCTGCAAAGTAATGGCCGGATTAGTCCTCGCAGCCGGCCGCATTGCCAATCGAACAGCCGACAGGATCGAGGAAGGGGATGGGGGGAAGAAGAAAGAAACGCCGGCCCCGGACGACGACGGAGCAAGAACCCAGGCGGAGAGCGAGGTATGGTGGTACCTGGATGACGCGGTGGGACGAGTGTCGGTGCGCGCGGCAGTAGTAGCAGAAGGCCGGCGGCGGCGGGCCCCTGCAGTCGAGGCAGAACATGTTGCACTCGTTGCGCGGGGACGCCGGGTGCGCGGCGCAGGCGAGGAAGAAGCGCGTGGCCAGCAGCGCCTCCAGCCAGTCGGGCACCGGCGCCGACGCCACGCGCCGCAGCATCATGTCGGACGCCGCCGCTGGACCGGCCTCTCCCTCCCCACGCGCCGCCGCCACCGCTGCTCTGGGCTGGTAGCACTCGGGCCCCCGCGCGCAATGGCTGGCGGCCGGCGAGAGATGGGGGAAAGAGACGCGGACGCGGAGGCGAGGGGTGGGGGAAGGGAAGCGAATGCGGGGGGGATTGGAAGGTGGCGTGGGCTTTTCGCTGCTTCCGCTGGCTTCCTTTTCGTCTTGGGTTCCGCTCGCGTCTGGCTGGCCGCCTTGGCTTCCTTTGGCTTTGAGTGGTGTGCTGGGAGGGATTTGCTGGTGCGTGCGGGTGCGCCCAGCAAATGCAAATCCCACGCCGAGCGAGCAGAGGAGGAGGAGGAGGTGCCTGTGACGGGTGGGCCCGGGCGGGCGCTCCCTCCGCTCCTCCCGATGCGGATTCGGGCAGCAGTGTACTTGCTGCACTGGAGTGCAGGAGTGGGGGGGGGGGCACTGTAAGGAGGATGAGGACTTGACCGCGCTTCTGATGACTGCCATCGATTGGATCCAATAATGTGTTGCAGCATATACATGCGGAACATGCACTATCTATACCATCCAAAAGTGCTTTGAGATTCGTGCATTTCCACTCGCCCCAATGCTGATTCACACTGCCCTACCGCTGCTAACATGTAGTATGAACCAAAAAACTGCTTTCGATTGGATCCGGCACCATCACCAAAGTCCGTCCGGCGCTCATCTGCAGCAGTAGCAGGTAGCGGCAGCGCATGCTCATCGATCAGGGTCAGGTGATTGGCATGGCGAACTGGACTGGACCATCAGACCACGCACCATGAGTCACTGACATGCATGCTCTATTGCTGTTGCCCACCGCCAGTCAGCCACTTCCAACTACTAGTATTTTGACCTCCTCCTAAAATGAAAGGGACGTGCATGTGGGCAGAGCCAGTCATCCAGATCAAGTTTTACTGCTGCTTCGTTCGTAGGTTTTAGGTACAGGCACAGTGGTGCAGGACTGCAGGCAGGGAGAGTGACATGGACATGGACATGCAGCGGCTGCGGCAGCACCTGAAAGAATCAGAGGATTTCCATGGGGAAATGGCATGCTGCCGCAACTGACCAAACAAAAGCTGACTCCTCACTGACTCCACTACAGACTACAGAGTCCGGTCACAGTCCGCTCCGCCTCCGCCTATTCCAAAGCTCCTTTCGTCGCCCCAAAAGTGGCATCTTTTCAGTTTTTAACCGCGCAAAGTAAACACAAGGCAGGCAAGGCAGGCACCGGCGGTGTTTCTGCCGTTCTGCGCCACAGCCACCACGAACCAAAACCAACACAGAGCGGGCGGGGTGCTTGCGGACAAAGGAGACACGGCTTTCAGTCTCGACACGGCAGGCAGCGTCGGTTTCTCTTCTTTTCTTCTGCGTGTAAAGCGCAAACAAAGGCAATTGACGGCCCTCGCTAATTGTCGCATTAACTGTTTTTTTTTTATTTCTAACCGCAGCTACCAAAAGCCGGCGTCGCGCGCGTTGGCCGTCCAGTCCATCCATGCATCCCTGGACGCATCATCATCTGTCGATCCATCTCTGTGTGTGTGTCTGTCCGGTAATCAACTCAGCTGGACTGGACAACTGATGAGCAAAGGTCTCCACGATCGCAATGCATGCATGCTTTCTGCAAAGTTGCAACAAGCAGGGATTCTTGTTTTCCTCATGCCTTCTTTGCTGCCGTCTCCATCTCACCATCTCTCTAGCTCCATCTCGGGCAAGTAAGCAGCAACTTGGGCGCTTACGCCATCCGCCCATCCCACCTGGCACCACCATCGCACCACTTCTCTTCTTTTTTAATGTCATATTAGCTTTGTCTTAAGTCAAATATTTTATCTTCACTAGTAGAGAAACGACTTTTGATTCACTTCGAAATTTGGCTTTAGTCCCGGTATTTTTCGCGCCCGGGACTAGAGAAACCTTTAGTCCCGGTTGAGGTCCCTGCCCAACGGCTACTGCGGCAGGCTTTTGCCGCAGGGGACCTTTAGTCCCGGTTGGAGCTACCAACCGGGACTAAAGGTTAACTTTTACTCTCGGTTGGTCCCTCCAACCGGGAGTAAAAGTCTACTCCCGGCTGGAGGCTCCGTCCGGGACTAGAAAGGGACCTTTAGTCCCGGTTGCTGTCTCCAACCGGGACTAAATGTCCCCTCCTATATACCGTCCTGCCCGCTGAGCATGGGTGTCTTCTCCGTCCACACAGGTGATGAACTTGTGCAGCTTCTCATCTTCTCTCTCGTTACCATCTGCTAATCTCTAGTTTTCTCCATCTGTGTAGATCTAAAATATACTTTTGGTCTTGTAGAAGCTGTGATCTTGTGGATGTGGAATCGGAAGCCACAACCGAGGCAAATCAATCAGCCAGGTGAAGATTCATCCATCTTGTGGTGGTGATTCATGCAGATCCAGTCTGTGCGGAAGAAGGTCCAGGCGTAGCAACCCCTGTAGCCGTCAGAGAAGGCATTTCCATTTTCCCCTTTCCATTGATTTTTGTAAGAATAAATCCATGCAGAGATGCGGTGAATCCATCTGGTTCTTGCTAGTTAGTGCTTCCTTTCTTTAGTATATATGGACAAATCACTGCAGGTGCTTCGTTTCTTTAATCTAGGCAAGATTGCTATTGAATAGACAATTTTTTTGTTAACTAATATATAGGAAATCTTCAGATTTGGCATGTGGTGTTAGAATTTTTTTGTTGTTGACAAAATTAGCTCATACAGTACATTTGTATTCCAAGCTATTTTAGTTTATTGTATTACTAATTTCATCTTTCTTTTGAACATTTGCATGTGTTATTTTGACTATCTGATCATGAAGAATGGAAGGCAAGGACTGTCTCGTCATGAAGAATGGAAGGCCGGCTGTTGATTTTGTAGTGGCTGGCTGTTCATTTTGTAAAAGCTAGAAGCTGATAGTATATTGATCTAGTGCTACTGTTTTAGTAAACATTATTAAGCTTCTCGTGTGCTTGTGATGATTATTCAAACATTTCCTAGTGAGAATGTATACGGGGCATTTTGACTAACATGCGGCTGCAATCCAAACAACTACAACAACTTTTTATCTAACATTTATAACAATAAACCAAACAGCAGCCATATTATAACAAAAAAAACCAAACAACAGCTATCATATTATAACATTTATAACAAAAAAGAAAATCTTTAGTCCTGGTTGATAATACCAACTGGGACTAAAGGGCCGGCCCACGTGGCCAGGCCGGGAGGCCTCTTTAGCCCCGGTTGGTATTACCAACCGGGACTAAAGGTGACCTTTAGTCCCGGGCGAGAAACCAGAACTAAAGGAGGGGTCCTTTAGTCCCGGATTCGTGCTCCCGGTTGGGAAACCGAGACTGAAGGGGTTTCCCAACCGGGAGTACAACTTGTTTCTGTACTAGTGCTTTATCCATTAATTTTGAGAAATTCATGTAGTTGCACAACATGTAAATTATATATCATGAACGTATTTGTCATAGTGAATATAAAACATAAATCTTGTTATTATTTAACATGTAGAGTTTTTTTAAAATTGCTTGTCAAAGCTAATACTACATGTAAAAAAACCGTGGGAGTATTTGCATTTTTTTTCTACCATACTGTATATGTAGAGCCCAAGTTGTTTGAGTTTCTACCTAACTATTTTTTCTAATATTTTTACTAATGACATATATGTACTCCCTCCATTCCAAATTATAAATCATTCTGACTTTCCTAGATAGACATAATGTATATCTAGGTGCGTAGAAAAAGAAAAGCCAGAACACCTTAAAATTTGAAACTGAAACTGAGGGAGTATATATAATACTCCATCTGTTCCAAATTATAAGTCGCTTTGACTTTTTTGGTACATCTATTTTGCTAGATGCATACCAATACTTACTTAATGTTTGATTTAATAAAACTAACCTGACGTTGTAGATGTTAGTGCATTTTTCTACAAAGTTAAAGAAGCTTTTCTTTTCTCTTGGACATGCAGAAGAGTTGTGTAACGTTGCATTAAGAAAAGAAGACTATGACGAGGCAGACAAGCAGTCTCATTAATTAGAGAAGCTTTTCAACATGTGAGGTCATCAACCACCTTGTCAATTACTCAATCCATCCCAAATTGTAAGACGTTTGACTTTTTTGACACCAAGTTTGACCACTCGTCTTATTCAAAAATTTGTGTAAAATATCATTTCTTTCATCGTGGTTTGGTTTATTAATAAAAATTCTTCAAGAATAACTTAAATTTGACTATATTTGCACAAATTTTTTGAATAAGACGAGTGGTCAAACTTGGGGCCAAAAAAGTCAAACATCTTACAATTTGGGATGGAGAGAGTAGTAATTTAGTATTGAGTACAATTCGGCTTTAGTAGGATTCTTGATATTAATTGGAACATCAACATAGGTTCAAGGGAATCCTTTATCTCACAAGAGAGTGTGCTAGAGATTGCCTCCAACTCCTCTTCGTTGTGTTCTGTGAGTGTTATTAAACTTTCAAATCTATTAGTTACTAGGCAAGAAGCATGGCCAAACAACCCGTCTTCCTTGAGCTATGCGGGTGTTATTGTACTTTCAAGTATATTAGTTATTATGCCAGTAGCATGGCCAAATGTATGAAGAATTTTGTTTGATGAGGGCGTGAGATCACTTGCCATCATCTAGAATCATAATCACATGTATCATCTGCATAAAGGAGAATCCAATATTGCTCTTGACGTATAGCAAAACTTGTTCAGAAGCCTTCTTGGCCGGGTGGTCCATTCTATATATTAGCGAATTCATGATTTACGTTACTAGAATAAATAGCATGCATGGGCAAAGTGGATTGCCTTGATGGAGACAATAATAATGATACATCGTCATTTCTCCTAGTTGACCACTGACTAGGATCCGAGTGGAAGGAGTAGATAGCAGCAAGCATAGGAGATTGCACTAGCAATGATCAAATCCCAATGTAAGACTTCAAGAAAACGGCCAAGGGATTGAACAAAATGTCTTGGTTCTGTCAACCTATATTTTGGAATGAAAGGACTACCACATAATTTTAAAGGCCATCATAATATATCGAAAACAGCGGAAACTATTACAAAAAAAATCCCCATAAGTCGCTCTAATTTTCATATCTCACCTTATAAGGCTAGGTCTTATGTTGCAAAGACTCACCAACTCTTGATTTATTTTGTAAGGAACACCTCATTGCACATGCTCAGACATTCTATTTGTTTACACTAGTGTGGATCTCCTAATTGTCTTTTCCAAGTTAGCATTACTCTATAAATACATTCTTGACATCTTTTTAGAGCTTCCACCAAAAGAATATTTGTTGGAAGTTTAAGCGTGAACACCCCAATTTTTGCTATCTATAAAGCTTGGATTATGTGACAAGCTTGACTTGGCCAAGCAAGTATCTATTGGATCCACACTGCAAAAAAAAAAAATGAAATTGGTGTACAAATCGCTTTTGGGGTGATTTTTTGCAACAAAATCGAGTAGTGGACAAGCACTTGCAACAAAAGTGCCTTACCGTGTGCAATCTAAAATCACAATGGAAAATAGGGTGTTTTTCATCATTTTCGCAAAAATAACACTACAATATAAATCTTGGATTATGTGACAGTCACCTAAGCAATGAAGCTTCTTGCATTGCCGCCTTCTCTTACTTGCTACTGGCAAGCATCTAGTGAGCTCTTGCTTCAACTTCTCCTCTTCCCTCTCTACACTGAGCTCATCTTCCTCACTCACCACGCACCCTCACTCTCCATTTCTAGTAGCTATTCCCCGTCGCTATACACTGCCACACTAATTCAGCTTTGCCAAGATGTCAATTTGACCTTACTGTGATTTGACAATGATTTCTTCTTGGGCAATTGCCATCGGACCTTCCTCTGAGCCCGTAGGTACCCAATTAATCATGTTCCATAACCCACCCCAAACCCTTAATCTAACCTAGCTCATCATATAGCAAAAGTTAGGCAACTGGATTCACTCCCAATTGTAACTATAAGCCCATCTGGTCTTTAAAAAATCGCATATTAAATCTTATATATATTTCAAATGAAATATTGACATTATGAGATTCTTTATGAATAATGCTTTATATATTATATATACTCCTTTAATGTAAGATAATATGTCTTTATAGATATTGTAGTTGAAGTTTAAAACTTTAACAACCCACTACATAAATGATTTTTATAGACATCTATTTTTTTAAGAGTGATCCACTTAGAAAATCGTTTCTAACTAGTCTTAGGGGGTACTGTAGCTTACGAACTGCCCCTAGAAACACTTTTTAGGGTCTATTATGTTAAGTAAACTGCTCATAGAAATATATCCATTTTTAGAAGTGGACGGTTGATAATAGTCCCTAAAAATATGATTTTGTGGGTGATTTCTTATGTCAACCACCCCTAAAATGGGTGATTTCTAGGTGGTGGCTAACTTAGTTATCCGCTTCTAGAAATCAATTTTCATGGAGCGGTTGACCAAATAGCTACAGAACAAATAAATTCATAACTTTGTAGTTGACGACCTTCTCCATTTGAGATCATTTAGGAGTCCATTTATACATAAATAAATACTTTTTTTCTTATTTTTTAATGTTTTTTAAAAAAATCTTAGAAACATTTTTAGAGGTGGTTGACTTAGTCAATCGCCTCTGAAAATCATTTTTGGAGGCAGTTGACTTTACAAAAACCATCCTTGAAAATCAATTTTCAGGGTAGTTTTAAAATTGTCCTTGAAAATGCCTAATTTCTACTATTGATGGTGTCCGACGGTTTTAAAAACCGGTCCTAACAGTCGATTTTGACAGGCCCTAAAAACATTTTTTGTGGTAGTGAACCTGTATGGATTTATATTAGTGATCTGATGAAGTACAATATGGCTGAAATATTGAAAACAAGATATACCACAAACGGAGAAAAAAGATATGGACAAACCACGCATTTACCGTTACCGACATGTATTTCGGCTTACATTGGGCTCGATCACCGCCGAAATGAAGAGGGTCGACGTATACACAACATGCCGAGCGAATCAATATAATGCCCATGTAGTTGTAGTAGACAACACATGCAGCAAGGGCCGGCGTGGGCAGGAAAATGATGGATGCAGCGATCACCAAGTTTGGCTACGACCACAAGCTAGCGACCGGTCCATGGGTCAGCTGATGAAGCTACAAGCTAGGACGGGTCACCCGCAACATCTATGACCATGCATATGCTAGCTTGACGAACTGCAGAAGACCAGAAGCCCATACCATCCTCGTGTATATGATCTGTCAGAACATTCATTTTTTCAGCGACCTTCCGGGTGCCAACAAAAGCTAGCAGTGCAAGTATATGGCAAGCTAGGGGATGAGGAAGCTTTCCTTCCCCTAAAGTTTACTTCCTGTCCCATCGAATATTTGGACACATGCATGGAGTATTAAATATATACTAAAAATAACTAATTGCACAGTTTGCAACTAATTTACGAGACAAATCTTTTCAGCCTAATGAGTCCATGATTTGACAATGAGGTGCTATAGTAACACGTGTGCTAATGACGGATTAATTAGGCTTAATAAATTCGTCTCGCGGATTACTGATGGATTCTGTAATTTATTTTTTTATTAGTATCCGAACACCCCATACAACACCCCTACGTGACACCCGTTATGACACTCTAAAACTTTACACGCGAGATTTAAACAAGGCCTCAGGCTTTTGGTCCATGTAGTGAAATCCCTCGTTCCAGCTCAAAAGGTGCCTGCTGCTTAGCTTTCTCACAAACGTCTGAAACTATGCGTCCTCGAATGATTGATGCCTACCTAATGGTAATGGAGTGTTGTTCAGCGCAAGCCATCACATATATAGTTACAAGAGAAACCTTCTATCTTGGCATGTATTTTTGCATGCAGCTACACGAGTAATATTAAGGAAAAAAGCACTGCTCCCTCCGGTAACTACAACGCTGGGTGTTCATGAACTTTTATCGGCCGTTAAATGGTCTGGGCCTCCAGTAAAATGTCTGCCTCTAAAAATCATTTATAGAGACGGACATCCTAAGGTCACAGCATCTAAAAATCATCGATTAACAACCAATCGCCTTAGGACGTCTGTCTCTCAAAATCGCATTAAAAGATGCGGTCATTCTAAGCATTCATTTCTAAAAATCAATTTCTAGAGGCGGCCATCTTTAGATATCCGTCTCTACAAATAGTTGCATCTAAAAGTAGTTCATAACTTTTCCATATGAACTTGAATGGAGATAAACTTTATATCAAAATTATAGCCCTTGACGTGATCTACATCTTGTAGTTGAAAAGTTTTTGATTTGAAACTATTTAGAGTCCAAAATATTGTTTTAAGTTATAGTGCTTGACAAGATTTAAAAGATTGTAGTTGAAACCTTTTCCATTCGAGATCATTTAGTAATAAAAATATCTCTACACCTAAAAAGACTTTAACGTCATCATCTACCCGGTGATACCAAGTCTTGATTTCGGATCACGCGTATGTGTCCAATACGAATCATCCTCAGAGCTCACGCATCTGTGTTCTACCCAAGTCTGATGCAAAGACCAGATCCACATGTCCGCATCTGATACGATGTTCACGAGCTTCAGCGCCCTTGTCCGATTATTGAGATTAAATCTAAAAATCATGGCTCCGGTGCAGCGCACGGGCATATATCTAGTTTGATACAAAATTACTAAATGTTTGTGAAAAATAGAATCTTCTATATACTCAAGTGAAAGGACATAATTTTTGTGTGTGTTTTTGGATTTCCTGAAAACCATTAACGGAGGTGGGCACCATAAGGCGTATGCGTCTATTAATCAATTTTCAGAGGTAGGCATCCGTTAATTGATTTTTAGAGGCGGTCACCTTTGTAAATGATGATTAACAGTGACATACGAAAATTAACAATGACATTTGTTAGAGTAACCTGCCTCCGAAAAAAAAAAAAATACCCATCTCTGAAAATGGCCCCGTTCGCTTCGCTGAAAAAACAAGCTGAAACATTGTTCCGGCTGATTTGTTGTGAGAGAAAAACACTGTTCCGGCTAAAAAAATAAGCTGAAAAATACGGATTATAAGAGAAACGAACATGGCCAAAGAAATAAATGATACACGTGTCTTTTAATGCGACGCTGTTTTTTAAGCAATAGATGATACAACGCCAAAGAAATTTAAGATTGAATACACTTTTAAAGACGTTTCAATCAAAATAATAAGCTCTAAACTGGAAATGGTACAAGTTCAGATTGAAATATTTGAAAACATATCGATGGTTCAAGTTGAAATGTGTTGTCCACATCTTGACCAAAATAAATGACTCTTTTTTATGACTAGAGTACGTCTAGAGAGGATGAAATACTGAGACATTCGATAAAGTTGGAATGATACGGAGATAAAACCTGAAGACTAGTGGAAATACCATTTTGACTGAGATGGTGTATAAGGTAGGGAAGGATATACCCACTACGTACACGTGCATGTATATATGGCACATGGGAGTTTGCAGTGCTTCGTGCTCGGTCGGCGATCGAGTTCAGTTTGGGTCCTTTGGGATCAGGTGATGATGATGCCTAAGATCGGCTTTCTTAATATTGTATCGCAAAGTTGCATCGCGTGCAAGCTGTGGACAGACACACACCATCGTCATGTTCGCTTGATGGTTTCTGTGACTTATAAGTCGAATGATGATGTTTTGTTGTGAGAGAAAAATACTGTATCATAACTGATAAGTATGGGTGATACGATCAAACGAACATGGTGCATGATAATTTCTGTACTTGTACTACACGTACGAGGCGTTCCAGCTTAATAAACAATCCTAAGATTCTTTTTTTTGCGACGAACAAACCTAAGATTCTGGATACCCATATGAGTATATATATGACGAATAGACGATGGCACGTGTGCTGCATTTGTAGGAAGCAGCAACATCCGAATGCGTTTTCGATCAGATGGTTCCCGGAGAAAGTTACAATCTATAAGCTCAGCAACACAGCTCGTTATGAATCTGTAAATATAAAACCAGCTGGCCCATAATGAAGCTTTCAACGAATAAAAAAATAAAAAGAAAATAAGAAATTAATACTCGCTCAGCAGCCTAGCTAATTAATAAGCTGGCGTGACGTCAGTATGAAATATATAGCCGATACACGCATACTTGTAACGTATCGATCTCATACTGACAGAATACACACAACACGTACAGAATAATGCATGATTGCAAGTTGGTAAGTTGGCAATTCCGATCCTTCATTCGTAGCCGATCGAATGGACCATACGTGCATAATTCTGTCCAAATATTGAACATAATTGATTCAAATGTGTCCAACTCTGCCATTTATTGGTAGCTAGCTAGAATTAATATATATGATTGCAAAATTTCTGAATATATGATCATTATACTAGCATGGTACGTGTATAGATTTGCGTCGTTCGCTGGTCTGGAGGAGACCAGCCAGCCGGCTAGTTCCCCTCACGCGACACTGTTCATCCATTCAGCTAAACAGTGTTTTTCTCTCACAACAAACCAGTCGGAACCGGTGTTTTTAAGCCAAGTTTCAGACCAGCGAACGAGACCATTATTAGATGTGTGCGTACGCTTACAGAGCAAATGGCACATGCATGGCATGACTACTGACGCGGCGGTACTGTGGAGTACCCGGCACTGTCCAGCTAGGCACTAAAGGAAACCAGGAGACATTCTAGCTAATAAGTAG
This sequence comes from Miscanthus lutarioriparius, assembly GCA_904845875.1. NCBI lineage: Eukaryota > Viridiplantae > Streptophyta > Magnoliopsida > Poales > Poaceae > Miscanthus > Miscanthus lutarioriparius. Next base: position 13,843,684 of record CAJGYO010000013.1, read on the forward strand.
CTGCAACACACATGCATGCATGTCTAGATCACAAAGTACACCACAAGATCGATCCACCAGTTCATCATCGATCTTAGCTAGCTTTCCACAAGAAAATTAATTAATTCCTCCAGTAGTGGACGTGAGCCCGTGATACAGTGCAATACATACAAACCAAGTACACACAGACCTTAATAAAAGTTGTGTGAAGTGTACGTAGACGTACCTAACTCCTTCAGTGATCAGTTTTGTTGAAGTTGAAGGAGTACCAGCCGGCGGTAGCTAGCCCTTTACAATTCTCTGTCTAGTAGTCCAGTTATATAACTCAAAGTGGCCATAAAATAAATTATTCTATGGTCTGCTGTATAACAGTAGTTCTATATATATATATAACCAATAACGCATGCAACTAATAACCAATCTAACCACCGGTAGATCGGTTAAGCAGCTCGAAATTCTCTTATGGAAAACTGATACAAATTACAAATGCAAATATATATATATACCCGATGGAATATGCCGCTGCTTAGTGGATGGCTTACCTAGCTATTAATTGCAGTTGCACAGCATATATGGGTCATATATATCATCCTGCAGGTGTCTGTTTTGGTGGAGGTACATATAGTAAACAGTAGTACTTGCCGCTAGTATGCTACTTCCTCCATTTCAAATTATAAGTTATTTCAACTTTTTTTTAAGAGTCAAAGCATCTCAATTTTGACTAAATTTATATAATAAAATAATAACATTTATGATACTAAATAAGTGTTATTAGATTATTCATTAATCATATTTTCATACTTTACCTATTTAATGTCATAAATCTTTATAATTCTATTTAATGTCATAAATCTTTATAATTCTATTTAATGTCATAAATCTTTATAATTCTTTCTATAATTTTGGTCAAACTTGAGGTGTTTTGACTCTCCAAGAAAATTAGAACGACATATAATTTGGGACGGAGTGAGTACTATATTACAATATACCTGTTACCCATTATATTTCTTCTCAATTGTAATGACAAGTCACTACGCCAGAACACACATGTGTGCATAGCTAGTTCGGTAGCTAGCGTTAGCATGACTTGCCAACTGCAGGACAAAAATATAGAGTACGGCATTGTATTACGATTATACTATATGCGTTCAACTGCATATATATAATAAAATATCCACTATAATATAAATACAAAACCGTAAATGTATATAGTATCTCGATCTTTTTTTTTTTTGGGGAATATATAGTATCTCGATCTGAACGTAACCTAGGATCAACACACTTAACATGGTCCGCATATATTGGGCAAAACTCCACAACACCCAACGGGCCAAACTTGCCAACTAAAGAGAGCCGCGTCTAGCTAGCCGGCTGGAATTAATTTGTAGAATAAAAATCATAATGGGCCACCAATCGCCTTAACATTTGTGAGCCTACGTACCTCACATGGATATTTTTTTTAGATATAAATATAACCAACAAATAAAGATTTGGTCAGTACTAATGTCCCAATATATACCTCACTGCTAGGTAGCTAGCAGTACTTCCTAAATATCGCTTGTACTGAACATACACGTGCCTCATTTAAATATCCAGATGCCAGAGTTAAGCTGCCCCAAAAGCATGAATGTATATATGCATGCCCAAGAAGCATGGAAGGAGAACCCCCGAGAGAGACAGCATATATGCACTGCAGGTAGTAAGGTTCAGTGCAAATTCATAAAATGCTATGGGGCACATGCATGCATATGGCCCAACTGCCGATCGATACGAATGAGTTTTCAGTTTATCCTAATACTCACTTTTATATAAAGTATAAAAGGAAGAGGACCCATATGGTCAAAGATTATATCAATATTATCCCCTCCATTAATTAAAAAGTAACAGGACATTATATATTTTGGAAAAGTCAGATGATCTAGTCCCTTCATTTCGAAATGTGGGACGTATAAGAATACAAAAAAAGTCAAACATCATGCATAAACTGGACCATCAATTAATTAATACAAATATATCTATGGTTAGTGCAAATAAGATGGATCAATAGATTCACACTCCAAAACATTTTTTTAATAAGCCATTGGAATTGTAGTAATTGACCATATGTCATAAGAGAAATTAATGGTCAAAGTATGCATGAAAGACTTTCTCAAATCGTAATGTATGTGCATGTTTTATAAAAATAAAACACCAAAGTTGAAATGCTTTGGTCAAACTTGAAATGCTTTGACTCTCTCAAAAGTTGGAATGGAGGGAGCACAAAACAACATATAATGGGTGGGTTACTAGCTATAGGCTCCAAACCTACACAACAACTTCAATATAAACACCGGTTGCTTTCTCACACAATAATGACTACATAAAGTAGTGTAGGGCACCAACCTTGTCCACTTCTATACATCCGATCGTACTCAAGGTTCACTCGAGTGGCCACCATGGTATTCAACTACTTGAAATAGTTTCATGGCAGTATCATGAGTACAAAGGTATATATATATATATATATTTGTACTCATGATACTGCCATGAAACTATTTCAAGTAGTTGAATACCATGGTGGCCACTCGAGTGAACCTTGAGTACGATGGAGGTTACAGACATGTTTAAAGATTGCACAAAAGCATGGTGTATGTTAAATATGACATGTTGTGCTCAAGTTGCTAGATAATTAGTGATGAGCAACTAAGTAAGCATATTGAATTTAAATAACTAAAGTAATCGTAAGCATGTTGCCCTCCCTACTCTGAACCTAGAAGCTAGGACAACCATGGTCATTCCAAGAATGATCACACAATTCGAAACCTCCGCAGAGGTGTCAACTGTACCTATATGGAAAGTAAGGTTGAACCTCCATATCCCTGACCGGATAAGGGTTGACTCAGGTCCCCAACATTTATCAAGTGTGGCCAGATTTCCCATGAACGGTTTGACGGTGAGTCGAGGTACTATCCCTTCTAGCAACCCCGCACTCCACCTCGCTCCAAATCCATGCAGCTATCAAGTTAACACAAGGTACTAGTCTTATCACACTCATAATATGGCATGTGATCTGTAGAGAGTTACTCCAACTTACTACGACAGAGATACAGTCCTTATACACTCAAGCGACAGGGTTATGCATAGTTGCTAGCACTCTGGTGATCCATACCTTGGTCTACTTCTCTGCGAGCTGCATGTGCACCATGACCCTGTTATCTCCCTCTATCTTTGCTTCACAAGCTCATCTTTGTCACTGACCGCTATTTAGTACATTGCTCCCTCCTTCAAGTAGGGGTGGATCTAGAGGGGGAGGGGGCTCAAGCCCCCTACCACCACTGTCACTATGGACAGGGCCAGCTCTATAATTTTAAGGGCCTTTGGGCAAGGAAGAAGAAAAGGGCCCATTGAACTAATTTTTTATATAAAAATTAAAGTATATAATATGAATAATGAAACAAATTATTGCTTCCTATACAGGAGAACATACCATATAGCTGATGCTAAGGATTGTTGGGCTAATCTTTATCTAGGCCTTTAAAGGATTATGTCAATTGGCAAATATATATACTAATTATCTATATGATCTTGGGAACCCTAGCTCCATGGGCCCACGACGGCCGGACTGTTTGCCCCTCCCCTAGAGCCGGGCCTGACTATGGGGCCCCCTCCTCCCCCAAATAAAATTTTGCTTCCATAACTCACACACATAATCTTTAAAACATCATTGCCTGCTCTATCTATTCTCACATCTAAAAATAGTGGTTGGGGATCTAATTACAGTGAACTTTCAGTTGGACGCAACAGCTGCAGTGGGGGCCATGGGAGCGCCGAGGAAAAAAAAGAAAGGACACTAGGGCACGGGAATGAGTTTACCAAACTATTGGAGATGCTCTAAATTAAAAGTAACCTGGATTTTGGAATTGTATCTTAACTCCCAAATAGCAAGGAATTAGAAATTGTTCCTTAAGACATCTAAATTGCAAATCCTTAGGCTTTTTTACTCACTTTGACGTAGGGTTAAATTGTTTCTTCAGTATTTAGTTCTCAATATCTCTTACAAAAAAACTGTATTTTCATTGCACAACATAAAACCATTTATTTAATTCTGAATATCTTGATTATGAACTTCCAAGCACACATGTTCATTCGGTTGGCAATACCTTCTTTTGCCGATCATATTGTCAGGGACAAAAAAGCTTGGGACATGGTTGGATGTTATAGTTTTTTAAAACCATGATATCATAAAATTGTGATTTTATAAGACAAAGAGATACAAAATCGTGGTTAAGAAAAAAAAGGGTCATGAGTGGGGTTTCTAAGACTTCAAAAAGACTACAACTTTGACAAAATTATGGTTTTAGAAACTAAAGATTTGTTGTGTCCAAACACTCAGCGGCTTTTGAAAACCAAAGTATTTTGCAAAACCATAGTACTTCTAAAATACTCTAAAAATACTGCATCAAAATAGGGCCTTAGTTTCTTTATAAGAACCCTCGAATTAAAAAGATGTGAGCATGAACATTGTTTTGTGAAGTAAAGATGCAGACACTTATACATACGCATACACTCAGCCTTATGAATGTATGCGCACATATCTTTCCCCTATGAGCACATAAGAAAGACTACTCGACAGATCTCAAGATTGACAAAATCATCGTAGGCATCTTACTGTCGCTGGGAACATTGTCTGCACTTGCCCCTATGAACTCAAGCACATAAGGCGTGTTTGGATGACTCCACACCGACGTTGCCTGGCCCAGGCAAGGCTCCCAGGCGCTCGATTTTAGACACCTAGGGCCAGGATCATCTGTCTATCAGGCATCTACCTGCCAGGGCATGATCCAAACAAGCCCATACACTCTAGCCCTATGAACGCTACTGACCGACACGTCGCTTACCACTGAAAGAATAATAACGTTACATCCTAAAATAAATCTAAAAAATACGTCAAATGGAGGAGTTAAAACGGGTGGACAGGCATGTCAAGTGGAGGACTTAAAATGGGTGGACACAGGTCTCACCACAAATAATCTAATTAGCTGAGCTATGCTCAGAATCTCTTAAATTCAGAACAAACAAAATGATTGGATCGTCATACAATTCTTCTTAAATTCTTACAGAATATGCATTCATGCTAGCTGCTAGCTAGATCTTCCTGTCCATATGAAAACTGGGGAACGCAAACTGTTACAAACATGTGGCGGTTCTTCATTATATTGATCGTTATAATTAAGCAGACAAATAGAGCACTCACATAATTGTGCAACGACCCACACATGCATGCAACTCATAATTGAGGGTGTGGCATGGTAGGGTAACTGGGCGTTGCAGTTGCACTTGCGCACATTTGCGCACATTTGCCGCTGCATAGTCGCTGTCGCTGTCACCGACCGACGGCGACGATGATGATGCCGGGAGGCACGAGGGCAGCCATGTCCATCAGCCCATGCATGGCACCGGATCAACTGGTCTTCCTATCTTGTTGAGAAAAAGAGTAACTTACACATTGGCTGGGCTATAGTTGCAGCCCAAACTAGAGGAAATGTTGTTGTCGTTGTACGCGACATTGATTTGATAAGGAAGTCGGGCCAGGTAGCCCATAGGCCACAAATGAAAGTCGTCCCAGTCCAAGAAAGCATTATTGTTGCTCTTCTTTTTCTTATCTATATCTACTAGGTTCGTGTCCGTGCATTGCTACGGGATAACTAAACTTTTCTACTAAAAATACACGGATCACATGATAAGATGATAATACTGTGAAATTAAATACCGACGATAAAATGACATTTAATCAAAAAGCAAAGTTCGTGAAATTAACAATCATGGAGAATGCCGCGTCGCAGGCTCACAAACTCTACTGTATAGACCTTTGCGTGATACAGCTAAGATAATGTTTTATATCGACAGTAAGAAATCATATTGCAGCAAACACTATGCCATTAGCTTAATAATCAGAATACAAATATTCTACAAGAATAACCATAGCACCAAGTATTCAAATAGAAAAGAAACAGAATACATCTAATTGCCCAAGATGCATTGACCTTTGCCCTTGCTAACCTCTTATACTGGCTTGTGTTTTGCTGTGCAATCTTGTGGCGCCTCTAAATTCAGGAGTGACTAAGTTGAATCCAGTAATGACCAAATATATTCGTGGCTTCCGATCTAAGGTGTGACGAAACAATATTGAATAGGCACACTGCCAGGACATCCGAGGATGTGTTTCAAGTTTCAAGAAAGAGACATACCTCTCTGAATAGGCACAACAATGTCTCGAAGGTTGTTCGTAAGAAATATGTAAAACAATGCAAAATCCTTCACTACATAGATTTTCCAATCAAGATATTCAGAAGGGCTTGCTTAGTATATTCATCACAAAACCTGCAAGTTGAAGTCCCGTCTCACTACCAATTTTCAGATTGGCAAAATAGTATTTTCAGTGTTGACTGATGACTAAGTCAGAAGAAATATATGTTAGTGCCATATTTGGAAAATGGGTCCCAGAAAGATAATTGACAAATCAAACCCCACATAAAGAAGAAGAAAACAAATAAATCACTAATGGTAGCAGAACACGTGCCACCTCAAGTTAATGAAGTAATGCAACAGATGCGCTAATAAGGCGCAAACAACTGGTAACAGTCTTAGTAGCAGGTTGAGATTAGAGAAATTATGCCAGGCTGCCAGTAGACTCCACAATGCTTGGGAACCATGGAGTGAATAAAAAAATTAAGATAATAAAAACTTGGGTAATGATTAAAGGCGCCATGATTAAAAAGGATGAAGCACATAGGATTGTCAACGCAGCGTACCGATCAACTATTATGCAAAAGTTACTTGAGAAGAACATAAAACTTGAGCAGAGATTACTTGAGAAGAACATAAAACTGTGGAGCAGGCCAGAGTTACTTGAGAAGAACATGTGTATAATTACAGCATCTTGAGAAAATGTCATGTCTATGCACCCAATTCAATAGGTCAGAGATCTATGATTTACTGTTAAGTTCTAATCATTGTATGCAAATTCGGTGAATCCATTATATTCAATATAATCTAACATGTATACATACGTAGCAGCTGGAAGTTGAAGAAAAAAGACATTACCATATTAGCTCTAGGAACCTTTGAGGTCACCAAAAGATTGTTCTGAATTGGTAGAGTTATAAATCGAATTATAGAAGATCCTGTGAGGCATATCCAGCAGGAAATAAAGCAATGGAAGCTCCAAGGGAAGCGATCCATCGCTATAGGAATCAAGCTTCAATCTGGTAGTGGTGATTTGTAAAACAATGACATCAAAAGCTATATTCTTTCATCGATTCAAATACCATTGTGGAATAAGTATCTGAAACCTAGGCTCATTGATCTTGGATTAAAGACCAACATCACACATACAGGTTGGACAAAAAGAAAAGGTAAAATGTGGCAAAATACCTTCAATTTTTCTAACATCCAGGCACACATTGTCGCAGCGAAGGTCTTGCCTAATAACCAATTGGGTAGCAATTCGAGATGGCCAGCACAGCATGTAGTGCACGGCAGTGGGTCACAGATGGCGTACGTGTGTATACAACAATAGATCAAATGCTTGCATCAGAGCAGATCATGCACCACTTCCTTAAATAATGCTTTGCGATCTCTGCAAAATACACTGATAGCAAGAAAATGTAAGTAAATTGAAAAGTTTGAGCAATGTAGAAGCAGAAGTTTGCACATAAAATGGTACCAGGATTTGTCTCAAATATAGCTACTGGAACAGCAAGCTCGCTCACTGGAGAGTGCCCAAGATATTTTAAGAAAGTCAATCGTGGGCAAGATAAATATAGATAATCAAACTCGCTTAATATTCTATAAGAAAACTAATTAGAAACTGTTTCAAATAGGAAATGAATCATTGGATGTTCCTCCAGCTGCTGAAAGTATCACATGAATGGTACCAACACGGACGTTTGAAAGATCATGGTAAACATAACATTAGCAATTATCCCAATCTAAAGATGTGTAGACTGCAGAACTAAATGATTTTAATTATTGGAACACTTCAAAACTTACTTGTGGCTGCCCAGCAACGATGTATAAGCAATGCAGTCCTCTGTCTTTAACCATGGAATCTCCAAGGAATTTAGCAAGTCTTTTTGCTGTAGTCACAGCACATGACCTCGATCAGCTCTCCATAGTCACTAAAGATTTATTCATCGTGCTGGACTAACAGATGAAATGAAATCAAGTAACTCACTGTAGAGAATATATTTGGTTGGGTTGATAGGATAAGCTGGTTGAGTTGTTGACGCTCTAGAGAATATAAAGTTAATGGTAGAGATCACTTACATCCGGCAGAGATTTATTTGTGTACGTATATAGAGATTGAGTTTGTCAGTACTTATTTTTCTGTACTTGCGATAGAATCATAGAACTGTGAAGCTCGACTGCCGACAAACTTGATTGCGTAATTTAGGAAGCAGTCAACACTACTGATGACAATCTAGAAGAGAAATTTTCAGCGGAGGTGAAAAAAAGGTAAAAAGGAGAAAAGCTTTGTGCCTCGTTGATCAATGATTACCTCAATCTTGGTGTCGGGTTTATAAACCCAGGGTCCCTAATGGACCGGCTTCCCAACAAAAGCTCGGCCCAGCAGACAAACATTGCGAACGACGCGCAACTCATGGGCTGGCCCAAATACCTAAACGACAGGCTAGAAGGGCAATCCAATCTCCGTCCGGAGGGCCTAGCCGAGGAGGAACGGCGCCCGCTTCCGACTCTGGCCTGCCTCTCCGACCGGAAGGCCTCACTAAGGAGGAACATCGCTCGCTTCGGACTCCGGCCCCGCCTCTGGGATGGCCTCTCTGAAAGGAAGGCCTAGCCAAACACCACTTCCGACTCCGACCAGCGTCTCCAACCGGGGATGCACCGAACCCCTGCTTATAGCTCTTCTTCGACTGGCGCAATCAGAGCCGACTGGGACCAACCGACCAGGGACGCCCGCTCAGTGAGGACCAGGAAACGGATGGAGAAAGTAAGGCAGGGCACTCAAGTCAACCGCAATACCGAGGACCGTACCCTGTTGTCGACACAGAATTTTCGTCTCCGTGTCGAGGACACACGCAGTAAGCCGGAAGGGTCCGCTCGATGGAGCAGATCCGCCTAGCTTCAGCGCAAGGGTGGTCGATCCTGCGAAATCCTCCCGAGACATGCCAGTCAATTTGACACTGCAATTGATAAGGAGAGAAAGCTCATCAGTAATTAAGGGTGGAACGTGCCGGTGTTGCCAGACAGTCCCGAATGTGTGGCTCTGAGAGCCGATATGAGAGGAGATCGACTAAATAGTCAATTCCAGCATATTCATAAGAATAAATCGATTAAAGCTCATGGGGTTGTATAAGAAGAATCGGTTATTATTCAAAATAAATATTATTTAAGCAAATATTAATCAATGGCAACAAGATATCAATGATGATCGGTTTATACTGAGCCAATGATTATAAGTAACCGAACTCCTTTTTATGTAAAGAAACAATTCAACATCACTTAACCATTTAATAAAGATAGATCTAATGAACAGGTTAGATCTCATCTATCGCGATGACCAGTGGGGCATGTGGCAGAATCATGCAGACCGTAGAAACAACAATAGACTCGATGACCCTAACTCATTACTAATATCAGTGGGGCATGAGGTAGAATCATGCAGACCGTAGAAACAACAATAGACTCGATGACCCTAACTCATTACTAATATCAGTGGTAATACAATAACAAGATCATGGGGCTAACATATCTTTCAACTTATCTCTACTTCAATGATCTCGTAATGTGAATTGTTCGTGAAAGCATTCGATATCGGCTAAACAGCCAATTCAGGCATAGCGCACAGTTAAGGTCATGCCTTCTCAGGAACGAGTCTACCAACTAACCATCCCCACTCCACGGTGCCAACAGTGTGGTGAGAGGCAGAATCCCACAGGCCGTGATGACGGGCCATGGAACGGTTTTCATTAACTAATAGATCTACTCAAGATCGGACATGCCTTAACCGCACGCTATGCACGATTAAGATTGATGCAAAACAGCCGATAAAACCATAACTCATCGCTTAAGATGTAGATTAGATCAATTTTAGATTAGCAAACGACGAGTTAAACAAGATATAAGGCCGATCCAGATCAATCTCAATCGGGCAGAGTGATATTGCTGTAATTAGATAAACAATGAAAGCAATAAGCAATATCGGTAACTTAATGAATCTACCAAAGACTGCCATACTAAGGTAGAGCCGATAACTTGACCTTGATCTAATTCAAGTAGTGGGGTGTGAGGTAGAATCACACAGGCCATACTTGAATTAGGCAAGAGTTGATAACTAGCCTATACCAGAGTCGCAGTGCGGGTCAACCGGATCGATGCAGCCATATGAATAGAGGTATAAACCATAACGGTACTTATAGACAAGCAGTGAAGGTCGACCGGATCGATGCAGCCGTACTTGTTGAAGAACTCGCCGAGATCTACTCTACTCCTCCTAAGGGGTGGCTAGAGCCGAAAAAAAGTAATTGACTTTGTGTTTGATTGATTGTTATTTTTACAATAGCCAGGGTTTGGTATTTATACCCGGAGTCTAAACATGAATCCTACTCGAGGACGATTTGTTACAACCTTTGCCATAAAATGAAAATATTCCTAATTTAAGATAACTTGGACTCTAATCTTTCCCTTTTTGTAGAGTCCAGCATGTCTTGTCCCAGCGCCGATCATAGCCTCTGTCGTTATCTGCTGGCGCTATCCGAAGAAAACCAATTCTATTGATGCATCCGAATCAGCTGGTTTCGATCTGCATGCAATTGATCCTCTGCTGACATGATTTTAGGAGCTCTCGAGCTTCTGAGATCCTTCTTCCAAATTCTAGTGTAAACACCTGTACACCTACAGGACAGTACCAACAGGGCATGTCAAAAGGGTACCTGCAACCCTCCTGGCATGACAGAACCCAAGCAATGCTGTGTGCTGTGGGCGCCGACATTTGCCCTATAATGTTGTGGGCGCCTTCAACTCCCATACCAGACAAACACGGTAAGGCTCCCCCACACGCCTCTAGGCATCAACAGTGTTGTGGGCGCCGGCATTTACCATACCAGGCGAACATGGTAAAACCCCCTACATACCTCTAGGCATCAATAGTATGGCAAGCACCGACGTCTGCCATACTAGAAGAGGATGATGCAACCTCCCACATGCATCTGACATTAACAGTGTTATGGGTGCCTACAATCATCTTGTACCCGACAGCGTGGGCAACAAGACTTAGTAGCATGCGTACTCTCTCTCTCTCTTGTAAGGCCGTCCCTTTCATCTATAAAAGGGGATGCGCTCTCTTCCAAATAGATAGACCGCTTAGTTCGTTCACACACCACAACAGAATCACTAGATTCAAACCTCGAGCACTCGCTCAAACACTTAGCACATAGCGGAGCTCCCGTCACTCTCGGCCCTTCAGACCAGAGTTCGATCGGACCTCTTATGCCCCCCATCTTTCTCCCTTCCGTTTGTAACCCCACAACAAACGTTGAGCATCTGGGCTCAGGAATAAAGTCACCAACCGACTCAAACTGGACGTAGGGCACGTTGCCTGAACCAGTATAAACCCTGTGTCATTGAGTGCTAGGCCACCTCTGATCACAACGTACAGCAAAACTACAAATATTTATGTGTTGGTCACTTTCTGCACCGATAGTTGGCGTCGTCCGTAGGGAAGACGTTGTACGTTCACACTTTTTGGTCATCGGATGGCACACTTTTCCGCCACCATCGCCATGGCGGGCTCAAGCGATACGACTCGCTTTGGCTCGCTGGAGTTTCGTGCACTCCCACCTGTTGGGATGTGGGTTCCACCCGTCTTCGAGCCATCCTAGGCCTTCCTCTTTGGAAGCCTGGACTTCGTCGCCGACCGGCTCGGCGTACTACACCTCCGCGAGGAGGCACTTGTTCCGGCGCCCGTCGAAGGGACACCCTCCATCGGCTCTAGGACACACGATGACTTCAACGACGAGGCACCTGTGCTTCAATCCAAGCAAACGCTCTGCTCAAACCCCGTTGTGAGTAATATACATACTATTATTTACTCGCTATTTACTATCTCCCACCGATTATCTAGAGGGACTGCACTGTCCGTACCACAACCACCGTACGACCGGTTCCCCTACGGCATCGCGTCCCCTGCGGACATGTACGCTCGGGGGCTTCGAAGGATGCTAGCGCCGCCCCCTCTCACGTCCGAATTCATGGGAAATGCGAGCTATGCTCCCACCACTTTCCACGAACTCCTTGATGACAAGGTTGAGAGCGACGGCTCCAGCATCGACGACATGCACCTAGCCACCGTCCGTCCTGGGAGTGCGCTATGGCGAAAGCTCCAGGACAGCCACCAATGGTAGCAAAGTCCTTGCAGACTCACACCCCTCTGGACCCTCATGCGGGGGCCCTTGCGCTCGCACAAGAGCACACCGAGAAGCTACAACAACAGCAGCAGAACCAACCGCCACCTGCGCCGGCGCGCTCGGTACAGCATGTTGTGCCCCATGGACGTAACTCGGTGAGCGATGCCCGGGGTCGCACCCGCCAGGTCCAGCGCAACATCATGGATGAGGGGAACGACCCCCACAGTTCGCTCGGGCTAGCCAGAACATCGCCACTGCGGCAATGCTTCTGTGCGGCATTCCCGAGCTCGTCGACCCCTAGGAGCGGGCGGTCCACCAGAACCTCCGGGCGTTGGTAGAAGCCGTCGCCGTTCAATAGGCGGAAAGCTCCGCATCGTGACTCCGACTCGTGACCTCTCTCCCCACTAGGGGAGTGGGGACGCACCAGATGGATCGCTCCATCCGTTCACCGCTACAGCAGCCAAGCACGACACAGGAGGCCGTGGCTACGCCACAGTCCGACCTGGCGCCTGCTCCACACCGACCGCCGGTACGCGAATGGCTCAGTCCGCACCAAGACGCTCGTAACATGATGATGACGTCCATTGGACGGCGATGAGGGCAGGCGACACGGGCCCCAGCCGAACCATCGAGGGGAGCGGTGAAACGCACCCCAGGCATGGTCGCCGGCCAGACGACCGGAGTCCTAGCCCGGATGGCCCGGGACCACGGGCGTTTGGCCGGCGTATCCGAAGAGCGCCGTTCCCATAGTGCTTCCGACCGCCCACCAACATCGCCAAGTACACCAGGGAGACAAACCCCAGTATTTGGCTTGATGATTTCTGGCTCGCCTGCCAAGCCGAAGGGGTGGATAATGACCATTTCATCATTTAATATCTCCCCATCTACGTGGGGGAACTTGTTTGGGCGTGGCTTGAATTCCTCCCGCACGACAGCATCTACGACTGGGCGAACCTCAAGAGGGTCTTCGTCGAAAATTTCCAGGGGACATATGTCCACCCTGATAACTCCTGGGATCTCAAGAGCTGCCAGCAGGAGCCCAGCGAGTCCCTACGGGATTACATCCTCAGGTTCTCCCAACGATGTAACTCCCTCCCTAATGTCATCGACGCGGACGTCATCAGCGCATTCCTCTATGGGACAACCTATGAGTCCCTGATCCACAAGCTTGGCTGCCTGAAGCCCCTTACCACCCACGACCTGCTCGATGTCGCCACAAACCATGCCTCCGATGAGGAGGCGGTCGAAGTGGTCTTCAACGGAGGCCGGGACAAAAGCAAGGCCAAGCGCGAGGACCAAGATGAGGGTCCCTCCACGTAGAGGGGCAAGAAGAACAAAAAGGATCAGCGTCGACCGGCCAACACCGCGTTGGTCGCCGCAGCTAATCGCGTGGGCAACCAGCCCCAGCAGGGCCTGCCTAACCACTTCAACAAGCTCATGGATAGCCCGTGCACCAACCACGCCTACCCCGTCATACACCTCTACAAGGACATCGAGCTGCTCAAACATTTCTTGAGACAGGTCGGCGGGCCGAAAGGAGACGGCAAAGAGGCGGCGGCCAAGAAAGGAGGCGCGGCGGGCAAGGACAGGGACAGCTTCCCCGACCCCGAGGAATGCATCATGATCTTTGAGGGATCCGACGCCATCTGCTCCAAGCGCCAGCACAAGGTACACTACAGAGAGCCATGCACCGCCGAGATGACCATCCCCTCCTTCCTTAGCTGGTCAGAATCTCCGATCACCTTTGATCAGACTGGGATGCTACCCGCTCGTCGTCGACCCCATCGTCCACAAGAAGTGCCTCACTAAGGTGCTGATGGACGGAGGCAGCGGCCTCAACATCCTCTACGTTGACACCCTCGACGCCATGCGCATCCCCCGGTCGAAACTCCACCCAACAAGCTCTCCCTTCCACGGCATGATCACGGAAGCACAGGCGTACCTGCTCGGATAGATTGACCTGCCCGTCACATTTGGCAACCGAGCCAACTTCCGCTTAGAGGTCCCCACCTTTGAAGTAGTGGACTTCCCGCGGTCCTACCACGCCATCTTGGGGCGGCCATGCTATGCCAAATTCATGGCGATCCACAACTACACCTACCTCAAGCTGAAGATGCTGGGACCGAACGACGTCATCACCGTGGGCAGCGCTTTCTCGCATGCCTTCATGTGCGACCACGAGCATTTTGAGCATGCCACCGTGGTCATCAACTCATCCGAGCTCCCGTGGCTCGGGGAGTCATCGACCCTAGCAGTCCCGGACTGCAACAAACCAACCTCCTCGATGGCCTGCCGCCCACTCAAGGAAACCAAGGCGGTGGGAATCAACCCCACTGACCCAACCAAGACGGTGCGGATCGGGACCCAGCAACTGGCCAAATAGGAATGCGAGCTCGTCGACTTCCTGCGTGCCAATCGCGATGTCTTCGCATGGAAGCCTTCTGACATGCCAGGCATACCGCGGGAGGTCACCGAGCATGCGTTGTGCCTCATCCTGGGCTTGAAGCCCGCCAAGCAGCGCCTACGTCACTTTGACAATGAGAGGCGCAGGGCCATAGGCGAAGAGATCGCCAAACTCCTGGTAGCCGAATTCATCAGAGAGGTATTCCACTCCGACTGGCTTGCCAATCCTGTTCTTGTTAAAAAGAAGACCGAAAATGGAGAATGTGCGTTGATTATACTGGCCCCAACAAAGCGTGTCCAAAGGATCACTTTCCTTTACCATACATAGACCAGATAGTCGACTCCACCTCGGGATGCGAGATCCTCTCCTTTCTGGATGCCTACTCAGGTTATCACCAGATTGAGATGAAAGAGTCTGATCAACTCGCAAACTCATTCATCACCCCATATGGTTCGTACTGTTACGTAGCCATGCCTTTCGGTCTGAAGAATGCTGGTGCCACCTACCAAAGGTGCATGCAGCAATGCTTCACCGGCCAAATCGACCCACTCGATCAACCTGATCAAGTCGAGCGGCCGAAACCAACAATCGCCGTCTATGTTGATGACATAGTGGTCAAAACGGCTCAAGCTTGCGACGTGATCGCAACCTTAGCCGCAACGTTCATGAACCTCCGAAGGTTCAACATCAGATTGAATCCCAAGAAATATGTTTTGGAGGTTCTGAAGGGGAAGTTGCTTGGATACATTATGTCCGAACGTGGCATCGAGGCCAACCCCGAAAAAATCACGGCCATCTCCAACATGGGCCCTATACGCAATGTTAAGGGCGTACAAAGGCTCACCGACTGTCTGGCCGTCGTGAGCCGATTCATCTCTCAGCTCGATGAACGGGGGATGCCACTCTACAAGCTCCTAAAAAAGACGGATGCCTTCATCTGGACTAAGGAAGCTCAGCAGGCTCTGGAGAGCCTCAAAGCGTCACTGACGTCGGCCCCAATCCTTGTCGCTCCCGAACGGGGAGAACCCCTCCTCTCCTCCTACAAAACCCCCCTCATGGTAGCATACTGCAAGGAGGTGCGTAAGCTCAAGGACAAATTTCAAGGGATCGAGCTGCATCATGTCCCCCGAAAGGACAACGATGCCACCAATTTTCTTGCAAAATTGGCCGCCTGGCGGGATCCGTCTCCGAGCGGGATCTTCATCAATGACCTCCATGAGCCGTCCACCCGTCTGGAAGGTCCAATCCAGACACACCCCGACGCCAAGCCAGCACCTAGGGGCTTCGACCCCGACACCAAGCCGGCGCTCGGGGGCTCCAACCCCAGTGCCTCCATGACGACATCGCCCACCGATGTCGCCGTGTTGGCACTCGATCAAACTAACTGGCGAGCCCCGCTACTCGCCTACTTCCTTGAGGAGGTTCTCCCACCCGAAAGGACTGAAGCCCGATGGATCACTCGACGCGCCAAGACCTTCATCGCGCTCGGTGATGAACTCTACAAATAGAGTCCATCGGGGGTGCTCATGAAGTGCATCCCTACCAACCAGGGGAAGCAGCTCCTCCTCAAGATCCATGCTGGGATCTGCGGACATCACGCGACCCCAAGGTCGCTGGTCGGAAAAGCCTTTCGCCAAGGTTTTTACTGGCCCACCGCTCTACGAGATGTGGAGGAGGTCATCCGTAGGTGTGAGGGATGCCAATTCTACGCTCGGCAAACTCATTTGCCGGCATATGAGCTTCAAACCATCCCCATCACCTAGCCGTTCGTGGTATGGGGCCTTGACATGGTAGGACCCCTCAAAAAGGGCCTGGGTGGCTTCACTCACCTGCTCGTAGCGGTCGACAAGTTCACCAAGTGGATAGAGGCCAAGCCCATCACCAACATCCGCTTGGAAGAGGCGGTCAAATTCTTCCTCGACATCATCTACCGATTCGGCGTTCCTAACTGTATCATCACTGACCACGGGACTAACTTCACTAGAAGAAGTTCCCGGACTTCAGTGATGGATACGGCATCAGGATCGACTGGGCCTTGGTCGGACATCCACGTACTAACAGACAGGTCGAGCGTGCCAATGGCATGGTCCTCCAAGGACTTAAGCCACGCATCTTCGACCGACTCAACAACTACGCCGGCGATGGGTTGTAGAGGTCCCAGCGATCCTCTAGAGCCTAAGAACGACCCCGAACTGATCCACAGGGTTCACACCCTTCTTCCTAGACTACGGAGCTGAAGTAGTGCTGCCCTTCGATCTTGACCACGACGCCCTAAGAGTGAAGGCTTTCGACTATGATCGAGCCATGGAGGCTCAGCAAGACACGGGTGACCTGCTCGAGGAGGCCCGTGAGAAAACCATCATCCACTCCGCTCGCTACCAGCAAACTCTCCATAGGTACCACAAAAGGAAGATCAGGGGAGGATCCTCGAAGTTGGTGATCTCATACTCCGGAGGACCCAATCAATGAAGGAGAAACACAAACTCTCTTCACCATGGGAAGGTCCCTATATGGTGACCGAGGTGATCCGACCGGGCGCCTATCGACTGAAGGACGTCAACGGCATCGTTCTCACCAACACTTGGAACATTGAACAACTACATCATTTTTCCCCTAAATTCGGTCTTACCGCTTTTTATTCAACACTTGCTCCTGTAAAGCACCCTAGCCTGAACACTTTCAGCCTGGGTCGCTCGGGGGCTCCATGAGGGTACAATACTAAATACTGCCTCTCTTTTCTACTATCACATGATAAAAACTTTTTGCCCGAACGAAAAGGCATTCCATTCCATTCCTTTGATTACCCTATGTAACTTTGTTTTTACTCCTGACCGAGCGCACCCCGCCACGACATACAGTTACGAGCAGCCGAGCCTCGCGGGCCATGCCCAGGTTCTTAAAGTTGCAGCCTACAGAACAAATGGGCAGGTGTAAAAAAGAAAGGATAAAATAAAGCTATGCTAGGATAAAAACAAGGAATGGATAGTGATTCTATCACAAAGCTGAACTGATGTATTCATTAACATAAAAACTGTTCACACGGGGGCTCCCCGACGAACTTAATGATTACATTTGCTGACTACTTCTACTCCAAATGCTATTGTGGCTGCTCGATGGCATCAGCTGATGCCAAAGGTAAGGCCACAGCACATGCCGTCGTACATAACCACCACTGCAAGGACCCCGCCTAGTTTTGCTCCCTCGACTTTGGCGAGCGCAACGGGTACCTCAAGGGCGTCACACCCATAGATGCTCAGCAGAAGAGCATGGAGCTCCTGACCTTCTCATGCAGTCGAGGCAACTCCTAGGTAGGGATGCTGCCCGCCGAGGTGTGGCCACCATGGCTGGAGGATGTCTCATCAAACTTTATAAACTGGCCAACCTGAGCAGCCACAAGGGCGAAACCTCCCACCGGCGCAGTCTCGAGCGTCTTCCTCTCTGACAAGGCTTGCTCGGAGAAGACTTGCCGGAAGGAGTCCACGTGCGGCTCCATCCCGATGAAAGCCTCTTAGACGGCGACGAAGTCGACGACGTGCAGTACCCTCCAGTGCGCCACCTCCTCCGATGAAAGTAGCCCCCTCTCGGCGAAGGCGGCCAGCACCACCTCCTTGGGTGGAAGCAGCCCCTTCTCGACGAAGGCGGCCAGCACTACCTCATCTACACTGGATGACCTCCAGCTCGACATTGCGCTCCAAAATCATGAACAGGTCTGTGAGCCCTTCCCCTATTTAAGGAGATGCAACAGTTTTAGAAGGGCAAAGGATTGGGGCAAAAAACCCTCTCCCTTCCCCCATTCAATGCGGATGGGAAATGATGGGACACGCCCTGACCAATGAGACGCACCCTAACTGATGGGACGCACCCTACCCGATGGAACGACACCTAGTCAGATAGGATGTGGCCTAGGTATGGCCCACCACTACCGCATGACTGGGCGCGAGAAACAAAGCGCCACCACGCGCAGGCGGCCCTCTGCCTTCCCAAGCGGGACATCGAAAGGCCCAACTATGGGATCTCTACCAAGGAGAGACCAACGGGCTTCCTGAGTCGATCAGACGGCTCAGGCGAACGGCAAGAGACAGGTAAGGAGCAGAGGGACGCCCCATTTGGGCCATGCCGACTCTGTCACGAATGGCGAGCGTGGATCCTGGTCGGACATTTTTTATTGGAGCTCCTCAAACCCCATCACTCGAGTCATCAAGGTAACATTACCAACCCCCACTATTTCTTTAATCATTTATTCATCTATACATGCATTCATTCATTCCATACATCCGAGGCATCGCATATGCAGTTAAATGCATCACAACGCTCCGTGTTGCGTCATGAAGCGGCAGTTGCCTCATTCAACATGAGCAACGACCGACCGGGGTTCGAAGGCCGGCCCACGAAGGGCTCGAGGCCACCTCATGTCAAATAGAGCCAGGGGGAGAAAATGCAGATGAGCCCCGAGCAGCCCTCGCCCAGTCTGCCTCGAAGCAGACAGGGTCATCTCAACCTTCTCGTTCGATCCTAAGCTCAGCCAAACCCACAGAATCTCCATCGAGGGGAGGCCAGCGGGCCACCCGGGTTGGTCTCTAGAATGACCTAGGCATCTTCTGGGTTGTAGGTTAAGGAGCAGTGAAATGTCACATGAGGGCTATGGTGACCCCGTCACGAATGACGGACCTAGATTTCACTCGAACATGCCCGTTACCGAGCTCACCGAGCACATAGCTCGAGCCATCGAGGCAAGCAACGTTAGCTCAGCCCCTCTAGTTGTGAGAAACCACCGACGGGGTAACGCACAAAACTCAACTGACCCCTACCAAGCCCAATAGGGCTCAGGGGCTCAAAACACCTAAAACTACCTCGGCTGCACCCAATGCCAGGATCCGCGACTCTGTCTCGCCCAATCCCTAAACTGCCTCGGCTGCACCCGATGCCAGGATCCGCGACTCCGTCTCGCCTGATCCCTAAATTGCCTTGGCTGCGTCCGATGCTAGGATCCGTGAGTCCGTCCGTCTTGCCCGATCCCTAAAAATGCCTTGGCATGTCCGACGCCAGGATCCGTGGACTCCATCTCGCCCGATCCCTAAACTGTCTCGGCTGCGCCTGATGCTAGGATCCGCGACTCCGTCTCACCCGATGACTAAACTGCGTCGGCTATGCCCGATGCCAGGATCTGTGACTCCATCTCGCCCGATCCCTAAACTGCCTTGGCTACACCTGATGCCAGGATCCGCGACTCCGTCTCGCCCAATCCCTAAACTGCCTCGGCTACGCCCAACACCAGGATCCGTGACTCCGTTTCGCTCGATCCCTAAACTGCCTCGGCTGCGCCCGATGCTAGCATCTGCAACTCCATCTCGCATGTTCCCTAAACTGCCTCGGCTGCCCTCGACGCCAGGATTCGTGACTCCGTCTCGCCTGATCCCTAAACTGCCTCAGCTGCGCTCGACGCTAGGATCCGCGACTCCGTCTCGCCCGATCCCTAAATTGCCTCGGCTGCGCCCGACGCCAGGATCCTCGACTCCATCTCACCCGATTCCTAAACTACCTCGGCTGCCCCGACGCTAGGATCCATGACTCCGTCTCGCGTGATCCCTAAAACTGCCTCAGCTGCGTCCGACGCCAGGATCCATGAGTCTGTCCGTCTCGCCCGATCCCTAAAAATGCCTCAGCACATCTGACGCTAGGATCCGCGACTCTGTCTCGCCCGATCCCTAAACTGCCTTGGCTACACCCGATGCCAGGATCAATGACTCTATCTCGCACGATCCCTAAACTGCCTCGGCTACGCCCGACGCCAGGATCCGTGACTTTGTCTCGCCCGATCCCAAAACTGTCTCGGTTGCCCCCGACGCTAGGATCCATGACTCCATCCATCTCGCTCGATCCCTAATAATGCCTCGGCTACGTCTGATGCCAGGATCCACGAACTCCGTCTCGCCTGATCCCTAAACTGCCTTGGCTGCACCTGACGCTAGGATCCACGACTCCGTCCGTCTCGCCCGATCCCTAAAACTACCTCGGCACGTCCAACGCCAGGATCTGTGAACTTTGTCTCCCCTGATCCCTAAATTGCCTTAGCACGTCCGATGCCAGGATCCGCGAACTCAGTCTCCCCCGATCCCTAAAAACTACCCGCTGACAAAACCCCCTAGGCGATTTAGCCCGAATTGCCCGAGGGCTCGGGGGCTACACCCGTGGGTGCGCTCGCACGCACCCGCTAACGAAACAAAACTTCCCCCGCTGGCAACACGAAAAAACCCCAGACGATTCTACCCGAATCGCCCAGAGGCTCGAGGGCTACAACCGCGGGTGCGCTCGCGCGCACCCGTCGTCAAGACAAAAATCCCCCAGACGATTCTACCCGAATCACCCTGGGGCTTGGGGGCTCCTGTCGGGTTCATAAACCCGGGGTCCCTCATGGACCGGCTTCCCAACAAAGGTTCGACCCAGCAGACAAACGTTGCGAACGACGCACAACTCATGGGCCGGCCCAAATACCTAAACGACAGGCCAGAAGGACAATCCAATCTCCGACCATAAGGCCTGGCCGAGGAGGAACGATGCCCACTTCCGAATCTGGCCCGCCTCTCCGACCGGAAGGCCTCATTAAGGAGGAACAACGCTCGCTTCTGACTCCGGCCCCACCTCTGGGATGGCCTCTCTGATCGGAAGGCCTGGCCAAACACCACTTCCGACTCCGACCGGGGATGCACCGAATCCTAGCTTACAGCTCTTCTCCGACTGGCGCAATCAGAGCCGACTGGGACCAACCGATCGGGGACGCCCGCTCGATGTGGACCAGGAAACGGATGGAGAAAGTAAGGTAGGGCACTCAAGTCAACCATAATACCGAGGACCGTACCCTATACACCTGCAGGATAGTACCAACAGGGCATGTCAGAAGGGTACCTGCAACCTTCCTAGCATGACAGAACCCAAGCAGTGTTGTGGGCGCTGACATTTGCCCTACGGTGTTGTGGGCGCCATCAACTCCCATACCAGACAAACACGGTAAGGCTCCCCCCACATGCCTCTAGGCATCAACAGTGTTGTGGGCGCCGATGTTTACCATACCAGGTGAACATGGTAAAACCCCCTACATACCTCTAGGCATCAACAGTATGGCAAGCACCGACATCTGCCATATCAGAAGAGGACGACGCAACCTCCCACATGCATCTGACATTAACAGTGTTATGGGCGCCTACAATCATCTTGTACCCGACGGCGTGGGCAACAAGACTTAGTAGCATGCGTACTCTCTCTCTCTCTCGCTTGTAAGGCCGTCCCCTTCATCTATAAAAGGGGATGCGCTCTCCCCCAAACAGATAGACCGTTTAGTTCATTCACACACCACAATAGAACCACTAGGTTCAAACCTTGAGCATACGCTCAAACGCTTAGCACATAGCGAAGCTCCCGTCACTCTCGGCCCTTCAGACCAGAGTCCGACCGGACCTCTTATGCTCCCCATCTTTCTCCCTTCCGTTTGTAAACCCATAGCAAACTTCGAGCACCTGGGCTCCAGAATAAAGTCACCGACCGACTCAAACTAGACGTAGGGCACGTTGCTTGACCAGTATAAATCCTGTGTCATTGAGTGCTAGGCCACCTCCGATCACAACGTACAACAAAACTATAAATATTTACGTGTTGGTCACTTTCTGCACCGACACTTGGTGTTGGGGCCGGTCTGCATGGTCGCCCCAGCTGCAAGCATGGCCACGTGAAAGCTCTAGTTTGGTTTTGGTTAATTGATGAAACCCTAAGTGCTAACCTAGTTTATCAAGATGATTATGAGATAGGTAGCACTACTCCAAGTGATGAAGCAATGACGAAGATCATGACAATGGTGATAGCATGGTGATGATCAAATGCTTGAACTTGGAAAAGAAGAAAGAGAAAAACAAAAGGCTCAAGGCAAAGGTATAAAATATAGGAGCCATTTTGTTTTAGTGATCAAGACACTTAGTGAGTGTGATCACATTTAGGATAGATAGCCATACTATTAAGAGGAGTGTAACTCGTATCGAAATGCGGTTATCAAAGTGCCACTAGATGCTCTAACTCATTGCATATGCATTTAGGATCTAGTGGAGTGCTAACACCCTTGAAAATATTTGTGAAAATATGCTAACACATGTGCACAAGGTGTTTGCAGGGTTGCGAGGCAGAATTCGGCGCTTTTGGAAAAATGAAATGTCTATTTTCTATTGCGCCGGATGCAAAATTCTTGGTGGTTGGCACATTTGAGCAAGGGTGAAGAAGTTAGAGTTGAAATGGAGTTGGTCGAAATGATGCTGGCGTCGGTCTACTGACCGGACGCTGGGTCACTCAGCGATCGGACGCTGAAAGGCTGCGTCCGGTCGAGCTGTCAGACGGCACAGTGGGTAGGGTTGAGCACCGGACGCTGGTCTGCGTCCGGTCAAGGTGGACCGGACGCGTCCGGTCGAAAAAACATGCCTCGGGGAGCTTACTGGAAACGACCGGACGCTGGGGCTTCAGCGTCCGGTCAGTTTTGACCGGAGCGTCCGGTCAGCTTCGTAGCCGTTGAAATCTGACGAACAGCGTTTGAAGCTGGTGACGCGTGGCGTCCATCGGGCGACCGGACGCTGAGGGCCAGCGTCCGGTCGGTATGACCGGAGCGTCCAGTCAGAGCGTGTTTTGCCCAGTGAAGGGGTACAACGGCTCTATTTGATGGGGGCTCTATTTATAGCCCCATGGCCGGCTCAAGGGAAATCTCTTGCACATTTTCATTGACATAGCAACCTTGTGAGCCTAGCCAAAGCCCTCCCACTCATCTCCATCATTGATCCATCATCATTGTGAGATTGAGAGAGAATCCAAGTGCATTGCTTGAGTGATTGCATCTAGAGGTACTTGGTATTCGTGTTGCGCTGTGGATTTCGCTTGTTTCTCTTGGTGGTTGCCACCACCTAGACGGTTGGAGCAGCGGTGAAGGATCGGCACGAGTTGGTGATTGTTCGTGGCCGCCTTCGGTGATTGTGAGGGGAGTTGTACCTTCCCCGGCGGAGTGCCGAAAGGTAACTCTAGTAAATTGCTCGTGTCATTGAGTTACCTCACTTGTGGGTCGGTTCTTGCGGTGTCCTATCATGTGGACGAGGTTTGTGAAACACCTCTTAGCCGCCGAACCACCAAGTGTTGGTCGACACAACAGGGATTAGCGTGTTGGCAAGCACGTGAACCTCGGGAGAAAAATCGGTTGTCTCTTGTCATTTGCATTCTCCCGGTGATTGGCTCAATCATCATCTTGTGATTGGTTCACTCCATGACCCGGCGGTATAATCGTATCACTTACTCATTTACATTTCCGCAAACTAGATATAGCAAGCTCTTTAGTGTAACTAGAATTGAGAGCTTGCCTCGTGCTTTAATCATATCTAGTGGAGCTCTTTAGTGTAGCATTTGTGAGAGCTCTTAGTGAGTAGTAGTCAAGTAGATTGTGTGCCAATTGATCATTGCAACTAGAATTGTTGGACAGGTGGCTTGCAACCCTTGTAGAGCTAGAGCAAGTTTGCATTTCGCTATTTGTCTTACTAATCAAATTGCTCTAGTTGATTTGTAGTTTTTAAATAGGCTATTCACCCCCCCCCTCTAGCCATATTAGGACCTTTCACCACGAACTCGCGGCTCATCGTCATGTACTGTTCCTAAGAGGAGAAGGAGTGGTGGTCGGTGTTGGTGTCCCAGGACAGGACGCAGAGCCCGCACGCGTGGGGGCCTCATCCTCGGGGGGTCGGGCGTTAGAGTGTGGATGTCACGGAACGTTGTGGCCTCCTCATCGGCATCGTCAGTGCTCAGAGCCGAAGGCGTTGTCATCGGCGACGGTGCTGGCATTGGTGCTTGCTGGTCATGCTGGCGGCCTGGCGCTCGAGCCTCTCCACGCCGGGCACTGTTGGCCGTAGTTCGCCGAGCCTCACAGCGTCGGATCTCGAGGGGCACCGCACCAGATCCACGAGTCGGCATCGCTGGCCCCGCCCAAATCCACGATCCGACGAACGTCAAGTGGGGAACGGCGAGGTCGACGGCTCAGGGAGAGGATGCGGCGGCAGCCAGCACGGCAGGGAGGACGAGGAGCCAGGGCTTGTCGCGCAACGGGGGTGCGTTGAAGCCTAGCGACGTTGGAGGAAGGCCAATTCCTCGTAGTGATTGTGCTGGCTTTCCTTTTTTATCTCCTTGCGCGTCGTGGACACGTGGTTGTGGCCGAGTGGGAGGGGGGAGGGATCGCAGGTGAAAGGCAGGCTGAAGTAGCGCTCGCGGATCGCACGGGGTGGGGAGAGGCAGACTAAAAAATCAAATGTCGCACAAAAAATATTACGCTTTGTTCTTTTTAGTTGTAGAAAATATCTATACCTAATAATAAATTTCTACCACCTCTAACTTTTCGTCAAACCTATTCATCCGCGTTGTGTCCGTATCTTTTTTTTTTTTTTCCGTTTCCGTCTCTCTCTGTTCCTTCTCCTGCTGCCTTCTCTTTTTTTTTTCTTCGCTCCTAGGCTGGGTTCCGTACATGAGGTCTCAGGAAAAGTGCATCCCGCCTCCCGGTGATGTACGTGACTTTTCTGTGCGTGCTGTCCTTTTTGTGTTTTTATTTTTTGTTTCTAATTTCACGATGAAGTAACTCTGGTTTTTCTTATAAAGATTAAAAAACTATATGAATAATGAATACAGTATTACGGGTTTTAAAACTTTTGACCGTTACTTAATAAATAAATATTTTTATAACTAAGTTGTTGGATTTAATTAGGAATAATTATCATTGTGACATGAATTAGGTGATAGTCAAACAAATCATATCTTAAACTAAATCTTGAGCAGTTTGTCGCCTAATCTAATCAAACAAATGTTTCTCCAAGCAGTCCACACATACCATTGCAAATCTCTATTATATGCTCATATATCAGTGCAACTTTCAACGAGGGGTGACACGTGGAAATCAAGACACGATGACATGTCCCAATCATGCGGCCTTCCTCCCAAATCCACGTGCGCCAGCCACAGGTGCTCACCCCTGCCATCCTACTTACAAGCGTATATTTCAAGTGTTTCAGATGTATTTGCAAGTGTTTCATATGGATGTTTCAAAACTAGATCGGGATGTTGCATATGTTGCAATGGTTGTTCACGTATGTTGCAAATATTTGTTCGCAATGTTTCATCTATTTTTTCAAACGTATGTTGCAAGTATGTTTGTCTGGTTGTTTGTTTTACACTTACACATATGTTGCAAGTGTTTTGTTTGAATGTTGTGTATGTGTTGCAATGGTTTTCAAGTGTTTCCTATGTTTTTTGCAAGTATTTCAGACACATATTTCAAGTGTTTTATCTGTCTTCAGACGTATGTTGCAAGTGTTGTATCAGGGTGTTTCAAAAGTAGATCGGGTGTTGCATCTCTCTACTCGCTTTTTGTTGCCTCGCCTTGTTTTTTCTCCTCCTCGCCTTCTGCTACCTCGCATCTTTCTCAGACTGCATATAGGGGCGCGGCGGAGGACGATGGAGGGGGCACGCCGCGGGATGGCGGCGCGAACACGAGCGTATGCTCTCCCCTTCTGTTTGCAGGTAGGTAGCGCTTTGGTCCCTTCAGTTTTCTGTTATGCAGGATGCTTATATGGGACAGTCCTTTTGGTGGGTCACGATGCTAGCCACGGTTCGATTGGCCAAGCTGTGTCCGGACGTGCTACTGGCGCCGTACGTCTATTTTTATGACGGCTAAAAAGAAGTCACATAACTTAATATCTAACTCAACACATGGATAGTATGAAAACTAAAGTCATGATTTATTTGCGAGTAAATATTTTGCGCCTAATAATGAAAGAAAAAATCTATCAAGGTTGTATTTTAATTAATACAGAATTCATAGGACATTATCATATTGTTACCAATTTTAATTTATTATCATATTGTTACCAATTTTAATTTATATTATAGATACCATGATCATCATAAAATAAACTATAGCTTTTAATTTTATAGAAAAATAAAAAATAAATAGATATGTAACATTGCAATCCTTGTTTCCATTGACGAGTCTGTTCGTTTATGATTGCTGCTGCAAATAATCATAACATCAAAAGTAGCACCTATACAAATTAATTTGCACGGCCGCTGCCGGTGTGCAACAAGATAAAGCGAATAGGTCAAACATTTGATAGCTTTTTTCTTCCGTTGCAACGCACGGACATGTTTGCTAATTTCTAATAAAAAAAAGATATTACTACCAACCTTTTTAGATAAAAAATAAAATCTAGATTCGTGTTTTTAAACCAGAGATTTAGACCATTTATTACAATAATTTATCCCAATATAAAATAAGTTCAACTCAAAAGTCAATTCTAACATTATTTGGCCATCAAAAAGTACCCAAAAAAATCTATTGTCAGCTTCTAACTCCCTGTACTTATCTTTAAGATCGCTGTAACTGCGTCTAATGTCATAGCTAATACGTTCTCTGAACAAAACATTTGGTTGCCGAAACATCCAAATCTGCACGCGTCTTCAATTTTGCCGCTCGATCGGTCCAAATCAGGATTGCTTGCGCGCTTAGGCTCTGGTTCTGAATGTTGGGAAAGGGAAATTAAGTGGGGAATTGAAGCAGATGACGCAGACAGTAGTATCTCATTCACTGCATCTCAATTTCAATCGCGTGATGGACTTGCGCATCCGATCCAAAACGCAAACACATATACTCCTTTCTTCTCCGGATAGGTTAAGTTCCCTTTCAAGCTTGAATAATATATGCACACGTACTTGAAAGAGAAAAAGTTTGAAAAAGGCGAGCCATACTTTTTCTGAAGAGCTGAAAAAGGTTGAAACTTGTAATCGAAGTTGCATGGTTAGAAGTTCTTCACTAAACTCAGGTGACAGGAGATTAAAAAAAAACTGCCCGGTAGGTAGATGAACAGAATTACACAAGCATACACGCTACAAGACGAGTCAACAGATTGGGTAGAACCTATCCACTCAGGTTTGAATCTCTGATTTAACACGGATGCTCATATTTTGCTAGATTTCTTTATTGCAGAATTTAACAACATTGTTCTTTGCGACATGCTTGGCAACAACGAGTCAAAAACTAGTTAACGGTCAGTTTGGTAGGACTCCAACTCCTACTCCTCTAGTGAAGTTAAAGCTGTTTTGAAAAACGTTTAGAAAAAAACAACTCTAATTGTAGTTTTATAAACTACAATTAGAGAGGGCTAGACCCCTGCCCCTCTAAGGTTGCACAACATCTACTAATACTACTCATTGGTTCTACTAATCCTAGTGATTATAGGTAAAAATTTCTCTTCACCTAAAAGAACAAAAGTTCAATTAGGAATAAAATTACATCTCTATATTGTGTTTTTTTCTCAACTTATATCTATTTACTATATAGTTTATGTGGCTTGATAAAATAAATATGAAGTGAACCGTTGGCTTTATGAACAATGTCCTTTTTTTTATCTTCAATTTAGATAATTAGCACTTGTCCGAGATGAAGAAAAGAAAGATATTAAAGATGATTTATAGGTTTTTAAGCCAACATCAAGGTTAATAACTTTTTAAGCCAACATCAATGTCCGACATTGGTATCCTATTTTTCCCCTTCTCCTATATTTCAGGTACCTATTTTTTTTATTCAGGCAATAGGTTTCTTGTTGTTATTATGAATAGAAAAAATTATGAATTGTTTCTTGTGAGTTGTTCCTTTAATTATACTAGTGGGTTGTATAAGATAGTTGTTTGGAATCATCTGAACATTCAGACACCTGAAACAATATCTTTTGTTTGACACTTGGCGGGACTGCCACTCTCTATATATATCTGAATTCTGGCTCTTTAATAAAAAAACGGCTCTGGCTCTTTGCAAAAACCGTTTTTTAAATGGTCATTTTTTAAATGACCGTTTAAAAGAGCTCTTTACAAGAAGCTGATAGAGCGGTGCAAGCGGGACCTAAATTTAAGATTGATAGGCTCTTCGAAAAGACATATTTTTGGATAGTAAATAAACATATATAATATACTAATCCAAGTATCTTATCTTGTCAGAATTAAAAAGCTGTCGTGGGGTGTTCCATTTCGTGATAGCCAGAGCATGCCGGCCGGCAGTTATCAGAGGCCGCCCAGAGCCAGGGCTACCTTTATGTTATCCACACTTCACTGCATGTCTGTCCAGTACTGAAAAGTCCGGTGGTGCAGTGGCGGAGTGGCCTGCTTCATGTGAGAAATGGAGTGCAGGCAACAAGCAACTTTTGGAGTGCTGTGCACTGCATGCATGCTTCTCTGCATGTACTCCTACGTACTATACAGTAGTAGTAGTGATGTGCTCAATTTGTGCGACGGACACGAACAGTACAACGTACAGCAACAGCTGCATTCATTGGTGTGCAGCTACGTGCAAGCTGGAGCTGAATGAAGGAGAGAGAGAGAGAGATCCGTCGTCACATCCTGTCAACAGTGTCGTCCAAGCATTATTGCGATCCATCTGTTAGGTTTTGTCCATGGCCGGCCGCATATATAGAGCAAGGAGACGACCATTATTTGCAGCTTGTTGTTGGACGGGTTGTCGATGCATTCGATCCTTTTCGTTCGCCCCTGCATCGCGCTGCCCGTTACGTGGTGGTGGTATCTGCATCGTATCCATCTCATCTCTGCTGACTCTACGCATGATACACATATAATGGTCCAAGAAATCGGCCAATCGACCGGGGCCCGGCGGTGAAGTCCAAGCACGCAAAGCATGCGCAGCACACGCGTGCAGCTAGCTAGCTGAGATGCATGGAAGAGAATAAGAGAAGAGGTCCACATCATATCTCGAATTATCGATCGTGACGACATTGACACAGACACACCACCATGCACGCACGCACCAGGCAATACAGGGCAAACTCTCATCGCACGCGGCGGCAGTTCTCAGAATCAAAACATTGCCTTCCTCCCAAACGATTAAACCGAAGCCACCATATAATGTGTGTGTGTGTGTATCTGCTGCACTCTGGCCGATGCTGGGATTATTGACCGCAGTGATCCTCTGATGACGAAGTCTGAACTCTCCGCCCGCCCCATAGGCTTGATGTTAAGTTATGGCCGGCCTTCGATATTACTCACCCTCTTTGTGACGCCTCTGGGATGCACGAAATGAAGTATTTCGAGGTGAACAGACGTCGACACTGAAGATACTCACCCGCGTTACTGAGGACCTCGCTGTGTGGAAGAAGTGTTCTGTCTTAGGGGCCGTTTGGTTCTTTTTATTGTGGAGGAATTGGAATCTACTTAATGGATTAGGCTATTTGGCTGGGCTAACAAGTCCAAAGCCTTCAATTGACCCCCACATACTATAACAATGATACTATTTTAGGTGGGCATCTCCTGCAAGATCATCAATGCTCTAGGGACATCAGCCGTTCGTTGCGACTTGACAACTCTGACCTCCCATAACTTCTTCCTCCATGGCTACATCGGATCACTTCGCTACCACCTCTACCTTCTCCTCAATAGGGCATGATAAGACGGGCTTTCCTCTATGGTGGTGGGACAACTACACATGCGCTTGGAGACATGATAGATGGCAGTTCCCCTCCTCTCGATTGACCCTCTAGATGGACTATGGTTCAGCATGTGGACACATTAGAAGTCAATGAGCGCAATGATGTCATAGGTCTAAACGGCTTGGATGTTTTGGGCCCACTAGGACCTAGAGAAGGACTGGGGCCAGCCTAGCTAGCCCTGGCCGAGCGCTTGAGGGGCTCGATGGCCAGCCCCTCCTCTCAAGGGGGAGTTCACATCCAATTAGAAGTCTGAATAACAGAGGAAAGAATAAATTCAGATTAGGAAAGATATGTTTTGTTTACGAAAGGAGAGTCCAAATTTGCAAGGACTCTACCTCTAGTTTGCTTAGGGAGCAAGTTATAGGAAGTATAAATGTAGGGGTCATGTATTCATATCAGTCAAGGCAGAAAAAGAAGATTATTCCTCAAGCTCTCTTACTCCACAGCCCCCTTGCATCGGCCCTCTTCCAGTGCAGCCCCCGCCTCTTACACTTTGCGACGATGGCCTCGATCTCCTTGCAAGTGGTTGTATGTGGGCGACCATAGGTTGTCGCCGCTTCCTCATCCCTCGCCCCCCCTAACTCTTCCTGCGACAATCTACGCAACCCACCTCCCACCAACATTGTCCCCTCACACCTCTCCTATTTGGTTGTTTTATTTTGCGATCAAAATAGAGCAACCATATACAGTATTAATTATGGAGTAAGCATGTACACTAACCTTTCCTTTGTTAGTAACATATAGATTCATAGGTGAAAACTAAGGTGGGCTATTAGCACTATCTATTTGGATAACTGATCGATCTATCCTTGCTAATTTTAGCATACTAAATATAAATATTAGCATCAAGTATCAAACATGTCTTAGTCATGTCTATGGGTTGTCTACGGTAAGGTGAGACTTTCTGAAGAGTACAACAATATATGTAATGTCACTCACGATGTGATGATCCTCTTTTATAGTATCCGTGGCGTGTGGAGCTAGCGGATTGCGTGCTCTGCATCCCACACCTTGTCCTGCTTGTGCTGGGGAGTATATAGTCCCAAGCAAAAAAAAAAAAAAAAAGATGAGGCACGCATTTCAATTATTCAGCCCCTGTCGCCGTCCTTCCCAAGACAAACAAACAACAGTGAATGATCGAGCGAAAAAAGTCTTGTTGCCTCCATGCGCTCCGATCCTCTCTCCGCGCCTCATTCTGGCTGCCGTGCCATGCCACGCAAATTCGCAGCTACTGCCATACCATACCACAATTCCACAAAGCAGCTCTTCATCGAGGAATCTTAGGAGTATTCTGTAGAGTCAAATCAAATCAAATCCACAGGTGAAACCTGCTTTCATTCGGTAACAGGATGTGCATGTAGCCGTAGGCTTCTTCTCTATAGGAGTAGGTAGCTAGTGGGGGATTTGAAATCCTACGAGAATCAAACGATCATCACCGATTCAAGTGAAATTCAGTGCTACCTACCAATGTCCAGAAAAGGACACAATTTGAATTCCTATCTCTAAGTCAAATTTTCTAAAGATTGATGTAGTTTCTATGTCTATATCTTCACCTAATATCAAAGTAAATAATTTTTCTTCGTCCCTAGGTTCACCATCTCTCACTCCCATCCTTGTTCTTCTGTCACTTACATCGGCGAAATGATTTTTCCATCCGTATCTTTTACTTTCTAAAGTTCCTTCGCGTCTCTCTTAATCCGTATTTGACCTCGGCTCATGACCCATCTCATACGAATTAGAATTGTGCGCATTTGTATGTCCAACGATGGTACGGAGTTCGGTTCCAATAATACATATTGAGACAAATGACGACCCATCTCATACGGATTAGAATTGTGCATGTTTGTGTGTCCGGTGATGGTATAGAGTTTGGTTCCAATACATATTGAAACAAATGACACAGCTATTACATAAATCTTCGAGCCACAAGTTATTCAGCCGATCACACAAGGTCTATCTTCCGTTGTACCGTATGAACATATTTGCTAGTGATATTGAAAACAGAAAGGATTTCTGTATCTGTTGTATTTTACTTCACACAATACCATGGTACACCTCTTTGTCCCCTCCATGAGTAATCCATTAACAAATATTTGGCATAATGCCAAATAACTTGATCAAATTTAAAATGATTTGATTTGGCACTCTGCTAGAAATATACTGTAATTTTTAGATGAAGTACTAATAATGTACTATACACGTAGATAAGATAAAGGGATGGCAGTTGAACTCGGAAACCTACTATACTACCGATAATCCATGGGAATTTGAGGATTGTTTGGCAAGGTTTTGTATTGTCATAGAAACGTCTCAAATCCATATTCCCTACATAAATGTTTGTTTGATGAATCAGAATTATTTTGTGGAACCGTTTAGCTAACTCATTGAATTCTTAAAACTAGGACTAGAGCACCATTTAGATGGCAGAATCAGTTCCAATTCGTGAAAAAAAACACCAAACGACCAACCGCGAAACGATTATGCCTCAACGTTTTGTGTGGTTCCAGACCTTTTTGCCTGCACGAGCGAAATGGCTCCAGGCTAGTTACGCTAGATTCTATTTCTAGTTTCTCCCATACACTAGCGACCGTTATTTTTTCTAGTTATCCTTTTTAAGTGTAACAATTTAAAATAGGTTGCATTCAAGTTATTCTTTACCTGCAAAAAGTTTTGATTCTTTAAAAGCATATTATTATTTATATGTTTTTATAAAAAAATATTTTTAATCAAAATCCAGCCTACTAGTCGATCGCGCTCATAACTGATTCATCACCTGAAACATTTTTTATAGATGATCCGAAACATTTGTACGAGAACGTGAATCCCTACGAAATGGGCCCTAAAATCAGGGGGGAAAACAGATTTTTAGGTGCTGGACTAGTAGTAAAAAAATAAGAATCGGTTCCGGATGATTTTCTTTGAAATGTTTCTCTTTTTATTTATCATATTTTAGCAGCGGTTCTTGTTATTCTACTGAGAATTTAAAACGTTTCTTGCTGCTAAACACACCCTTGCATTGATCTGCTGGATCCAAACTGTACAAAGCAACCACGAATCC
The DNA here is from genome assembly GCA_904845875.1 of Miscanthus lutarioriparius. Lineage (NCBI taxonomy): Eukaryota > Viridiplantae > Streptophyta > Magnoliopsida > Poales > Poaceae > Miscanthus > Miscanthus lutarioriparius. The sequence goes on from CAJGYO010000013.1 coordinate 13,877,074, forward strand.
ACGATGACCTGATGGACCTGCAGATCTGAACAAAGCACGCGTGCCATCGATACAAACAACGACGGACACATACGTTGTAACCGAAAGGAAACCCCCTCCCGCCTCTCTCCCATCAGCACCGGGTTCCCTCCTCATACCTCCCACCGGATTCCTTCAGCCATCGGTGTCAACTTATCCCTATCTTTATGGACTTTTGTTTTCAATCTAACCCTTTCAACAAACTTTTTTTTGAAACTAACAAACATTATCTAGAAGTAAACATTTCAACAAACATTTCTCACCAAAATAGGTCTCCGGTTCCGTTGAAAACCTTCTCTAGACACAATCTCTACAAAGCGGAGTAGTAGTACATGCCTTGGAGAGTATTTGGACGTGACAGCGACACTGATGTGTTATGGCCACATAGAACGGGTATGGGATGTGGATGGGGTAACCGAGACTGTAAAGCTAACCTAGGGTCAGTGCAATGGGGTCTATAAGCGGAAGTCACCATTTAATCTGACGTTTTTCGACGTCTCGCCACATCATATTCGAATTCTTGTCTTAGAAACATCAGATTGCTACACCACCTTTTAGGTCATTCTCAATGGTGTTCAAGTTTCATGACGTTGTTTTCGAGAGTACCATATAAGCCAGAATACAATTAGATATGGACCAAACAACCAACCTCAATGTATGACCTCATTTCATTTTGTTTTACTATCATATAGCCTCTGCATAACATTCATTCAATTACACGAGTCATCCAGAGTTGAACTGTAGTCAAAGTGAGTTTCACTGTCTCTTCTCTCTTCTTTAACGTCGTTGCCATGCTATCATCAATGCGTACGTGAGCGTGACACTCTATTTACAGCATGTTTGGATCCCAGTTGCAAAAAAGTAGCACTATGTTTGATGCTAATTAGAAGGACCAAATGTGAACTAACTTCAAAACTAATTGCCTAAACGGTGACTAATTGGCGAGGCGAATCTACTGACCCTAATTAGCAAGTGATTACTGTAGCACCATATGAGCTAATCATGCCCTAATTAGGATTAATAGATTCGTCTTGTCAATTAGTCACCGTTTATGCAATTAGTTTTGAAATTAGTTCACTCCTCCTCATTTGCATCTAAACATAGTGCTAATTAGGGCATATGTAAGCATTTAATTAGAGCACGCCGAGTTCTTTTGTTCAATTTTGTGTGGAGGGCGGAGAGGACTATAAATTGAAAAGATTCCATGAATGGATGGACACTTATTTGTGTATTTAACTTTCTCTGTTTTTTTACCCGCCACCGGCCTCCGACCCCTCCGTCGTCGTGTCCATCAATCCGTCCATATCAGAGGAGAATACACGTACGCCATGCTCCCGGAGTCCTTGTAGCACAATGCTCCCGGCCTCTCCGTCGTTGTGTCCATCAATCCTTGCATATACATACTCCTATGTAGATGCAGCCTTCCCCGTAAGGCAAGCCGCTCTTCACCTCGGATTGAGTCTTCAATTCCTTCGTCCTTCCATGTCGATTGATTCTTCTTGATTGATAGAATAGATAGGGGGAAAAAAGGAGAGCAGGGGAGAGAAAGGCAAGGCAGAGCCCGTAGCGTCCTTGTCGTCACAGATAGAACTAGATTGCTGGCAATGGCGTCGTCGAGGGGGCCTTTCGCCGCGCTGCTCCTGCTGGCCTGCGCCGCGGCCGCCGGCGCCGCCGGCACGCTGGACGGGTCGGAAGAGTGGGGCTACGTGGAAGTCCGACCCAGTAAGTAATGCAACAAGCTTGATTACTTCTCTCATCTAATCTGTCTGCCGCTGCTCGTTTTTGAATCGTAAGAATCCATTGCTGCCTGCTGCTGCTGCTTCTTCTTCAGAGGCGCACATGTTCTGGTGGCTGTACCACAGCCCGCAGCGCGTGGACAACGGCACGACGCCATGGCCGACCGTGCTGTGGCTGCAGGGAGGGCCGGTGAGTGAGTACATAGTAGTATTACATAGTTGGATTGGATTGATGGAACTGTCTCCGGTTAGCTCGTTGCAATTGCAATCAATCAAATCTTAAATCTTTGTATAATGGATGGATGCAATGGTTCATCACTCACCAGGGCGCGTCCGGCGTCGGGTACGGCAACTTCATGGAGATCGGGCCGCTGGACGAGGACCTCAAGCCCCGCGCCACCACCTGGCTCGCCAAGGCCGACCTCCTCTTCGTGGTCAGTAATACAATCCATTACAACTACGCTGCAATGCATCATGGATGAACAGCAATCGATGAACATGAACGGCAATGGCAACAATGGCAGGACAACCCGGTGGGCACGGGGTTCAGCTACGTGGAGGGCGGCGACAAGAGCCTGATGGCGCACACGGACGCCGAGGCGGCGCGCGACCTCGTGACGCTGCTCTGCGCGCTCTACCGCGGCAGCCCCCGGCTCCGCGCCAGTCCGCTTTACATCGTCGCCGAGTCCTACGGCGGCAAGTTCGCGGTCACCACGGCGCTAGCGGCGCTCAGGGCCGTCGACCAGGGCCGCCTCCGCGCCACCCTCGCCGGCGTCGCACTCGGAGATAGCTGGATCTCGCCGCTCGACTTCGTGGTGAGTTTTACTACGTATTTGATTGGCTGTGCTGTCATCGCCAGCAGTAATTCGATTCCTTGCTGACTAATACTGACTTGGTGTTCTGTATTTAATATCTCTACTGTTAATAGTCAACGCATGTATGTCGTGCAGCGCACTAGCGTGCCAACCGCTTTTTTGACAAAAACCAGCAGCAGTATGATGAGTGATCAATGAGCTCTGCTCTGTTGCATGTATGTTGCAGTTGTCGTGGGGGCCGTTGCTGTACCAGGTGTCCCGGGTGGACGAGAAGGGGCTGCAGCAGTGCAACAGCGTGGCGGCCAAGATCAAGGAGCAGCTGGACAAGCGGCAGTTCGCGGACGCCGAGGCATCGTGGTCCGAGCTGGAGAACGTCGTCAGCGCCAACTCCAACTCCGTCGTACGCACGCACGCACGCAGCACCATACCTGATTGATACCTCTCCTTATTCCTGCTTGTTTCATACTGCTAATGATAACACTGAATACACGACGTACAATGCAGAACTTCTACAACTTCCTCAAGGACGAGTTGTCGGGGGACTCCAGCACCACCACCGCGGCGGCGGTCTCGACGCTGGCGTCCTTCCGGCGGCGGAGCGGCTACTCGGGCTACCTCAAGTCCATGGCGGCGGCGGCGGCGGCCTCGTCGTCGGAGCAAGAGGGCGGCTTCGACGGGCTCATGAACACGGTCATCAAGAAGAAGCTCGGCATCATCCCAAAGGATCTCAAGTACGTCCGCCGACTCTCCCATCAAAGAGTTAAGAATGACTGACTAATAAAATGTGTGCCTGCCCTGCACTGCAGTTGGGGCGACCAGTCAGACGACGTGTTCGTGGCTCTGGAGGGAGACTTCATGAAGCCCAGGATACAGGAGGTCGACCAGCTCCTCAAGCTCGGCGTCAATGTCACCATCTACAACGGACAGGTATATCCCACGTCCTCTGACTGACTGATGAAACTGATGATTGGCATTGGCACTGGCACGACAAAGTTAGCTAAGGAACACCTTACACCTTATTGCTCTACTCTGACTGAGCAATGTCCGCGTGTTCTTGGACAGATCGATACCCCTTACAACAATATATTACTACTACTACTAGCTATAGGAACGAACAGCTAGCCAAGGACCCAAACTCACACATCTGACTGACTGTCGTCAGATGAAGGCTTCATTCTCATTCCTGCCATGTTTTGCACACAGTGGTCACTGCACATTTGCAGGCAGAGTCGTCAGGCCAGTCGGCGGCCCCCTCTGTATGTCCGCTCCATGTGCACGTACGCAAATCTTGCCCTTTTGCTTGTCCGTCCTCGTGTCACAGGCACATAAGCAGCCAAACATTATGGTTTCGCACGTGTTGTCTGATGATCCCAAGGAATATGGACTGCACTGCACATCACATGACACCAGGAACTACATTCACTTCACTCTTCAGTAGCTACTCCTGTCCTGCTGACTCAGTTGCGAGTTCTGACTCTTCGATCTGATATCCTTATACTCATCGCGGGCATGTTCATCTCATATCCTAATTTGTCTCAATGCGATCGATCTCCTTGTTGTTTATTTGTATTATATATGCGTATCTGTAAATTGCAAAGCCTGAACATACAAACAAAACCACTGTCTGCCTTGCCTTTCAACTGATCCTGGCTCATGCATACCTCCCTCCCTACCTACCTCATTATTGCTAAACCAACTGACATTTCACAAGCTCTTGTTTGCAAGTAAAATAACTAGCTTGATTATTAGATACTAACAACAAGCCTTTCTCTTGCCCGCAGCTCGACCTCATCTGCGCGACCAAAGGCACAATGGACTGGGTTCAGAAGCTCAAGTAAGTAGCAGTCTCTCTCGCAGGCACAACACAGCACTATGGACTGCTCCTTCTATGCACTGTCTCTGATCACAATTCACACACCTGTACTGAACGTGAGTGAGTAAGTTCACAAGAAGTGGCCTAGCCTAGCTAAGCTTATTGATGCGATGCCTGCTGCTGCTTTTGTCATCATGAATCAGGTGGGACGGCCTCAACAATTTCCTGAGCGCTCCCAGAACGCCCATCTACTGCGACAAGAAGGGGCAGTCCGGCACCCAGGCCTTCGTCAAGTCCTACAAGAACCTAAACTTCTACTGGATACTCGAAGCTGGACACATGGTAATTAGCTCCACTACCACTAGCTAGTAACCACCATTCATTCATTAATTCGTTCTTTCCATTAGCACTGCATGCACTGCAAGATTGTTGAGTAAGCACGCATGTCGCTGTTTTGCACACTATATCGCTGTGAGTGACCAAGCTGAGAAGGTGACGCACCATCCACCCTGATAGCTAGCTAGTACTAGCATACTCGCTCGTCCAGCCCCAGCGCTAGCTAGCCATTAGCAGTAGGGAGAGGGAGGGATTCCTCCTGCAGGTTCCGTCCTGCATGAGCTGGAAAGAGAGTGTGCATTCATGCAGTTGGTGAGATAGCTTCTTCATGGCCACGTGCACCAGAAATGTTCCATGCATCTCAGCATCTGCCTGTCAGCCTGTGCTGTGACCCATCGATTCCCTCTTCTCCCTGAATGAAGAGAGACAAGACTCCTCAGGCCACAGGCCAGCCAGGCACACATGCACCAACAGTGATATGTCATAGATGTAGGCAGCTAGCACAGGCATCAGGCAGGGGACTGCTTCACTGCCTTCTTCAATGGTTATGGATTTGTCATTTGTGATCCGTCCGCAAATGTCCAAATAAAGAACGAAAAAAACAATGTTTTTATGCATAAGATGCTAATATGGATTATTATTATTATACTAATGCCCACTTCTTGTCTTGATGTTTTTTTTTATGATGACAACAATAAACAGGTACCCATCGACAACCCTTGCCCTGCGCTCAAGATGCTGGCTGACATTACGCGATCTCCTGCCAAGTAGGAAATAGGTGTAGCAGCAACCAAGACGATGAAATGAAACAGCCTGACACCAATTCTTCAAGATTCTTCTCTTAGCTCTGTAGCACTTCATCATTTCGGTCTATCTGTTCATACAGTTAGAGAAAATTAAATTATTGGTGGCAGCATTCATGTATGGAGAGGAACAATAAACACAAAGGAAAAAAAGATAGTGATAGAATGAAAAAGATATTTAATTTGGCAGCTATTGCTGTGTAGCAGCACCGCTGAAGAGGTTGCAGCTGAATTTCCAACATGAAAATCTATTGCTTGACAGTGCCGGCCTTCTCCTGTCTCAACATAGAACCCCACCTCCCCGCCCCCCCCCATTGCCTCTGCTCCTCTGTATTAATTTGCTGTACTCCTCTGTATTAACCTGTACATGGCTTGTGTTAGGTTGCCTTACGCAGATTTGCACAATGCTCAAAGCAGGTCGAATGTTGCATTAGTTAGTACTATCTCTGTCGAACAAAGTCTGATGTTTTAGTTTTGTCCCAAGTCAAATGTCTTACGCTTGATCTTATGTAGACAAAGTATTCAACATCTATGGCACCAAATGGATTAACTATGCAAAATTATTTCATCATGAATGCAATTATACTTGTTTGATATAAAAAAATATTAGTATTCTTTCATATAAATATAGTCAAACTTAAGATTGTTTCACTTAGGACAAAATCAAAATGACTCTTTGCGCAGGACAGAGGTGGTACGTCAAAATTTATTGTATTAACCAATGTAGGCTTGCACAAGCTGATGAGGCCCATAAAAATATAATATTTTCACCTCTCCATCTGTACTATAATACGAAAGTGTCCACATGGAATAGAATGTAACCAATCGAGAACGATAAGACCAACACATGGTATATATTTATGCTGACTTAGGTTATGCTACATGAGTCCTAAAACAAACACCCACCCAATACAAATTTCTTTCACTATCAAAATCAAGAGCTCCAACTTATATACAACATTGCTCAAAGTTTCAGGCTTTCAGCATTCACCTGAATATGGCCAACTTTACATAAACAATCACCAGTAATGATACACAACTCTCCTATGTGTTTGAGAAATTCAATTGCTGAGAAATAAGTTCAGGTTTTGCCCATGTGACATGCATCGAGTGTTACCACAAAATGGGCTACAGCACAGGAAAACTTGGTTTTCCAAAGCATATAAACTAATAAAAGCCTACATATAAATACCTATACTCATGTTTCATGGTTTCTTAAGTATGTGTATGTCCTACCAGATATTCCTAGTTACAGGCCCTTTTGATACAACAAAAGTATTCCATGCTATGTTCTCCATCAATCTCTCCACCTCCTTGTCCTTTCTTCTTACTTCAACTTGTCCACCTCCTTGTCCCAGTTCAGACCAAACATCTGCCGCCCAAAGGGTACTATCAGGTTGTACCGGAAAACCTGCAATTTTACATCAAAATAGAACTCCTTATCATCCCATTTTGGTGATTCCACTAATGAGAAGTCATGTGAGATGGTTCAAGTAGCACCTTATCATTTATCTGGCGAATTTGCTCCCGGAGAACCCTGCAGTCATCATTCCAGTTAGAATCATCATCTTCAGAGCGGTTTGCCCATGCCTTCCTTAATGCCGACCTCCAGCCCATGATCATACCACGGATTTCCTTATTCAGCTCAACCCATTCAGGTGCACAACCATTCCTTGAAAGTATCCTGTAAAGGGTGTCCTCGGCAGGATCTGCATGAGGATTTGAAGCGAGGTTTAGGGGTTTGCCCTTCCCTGGTAGATTTTCAAAGTGCCCTTCCTCCATTGAATGCCATATTCTTTGTTCAACGACATTTACAATGTCAGTTTCTGACCTGAACAATGGCAAACAAGCTATTATGGACAAACAAAATCTTTTGATAAGTAATGCACGACTGACAGAACTTGGATGTATCAATGAGATACCAACCTGAACATTTATCCAGTCTTCAATTAAAAAATTATTGGTGATTTGGCATGAGCATCTACATTCTACAAAGTTCTGACATCAAGGCAGATATCGGAATGCATAGACCCAACCTACTGGCTTTCATGTTTGTGATGCATCGTGTACTCTTATGAGTAATCAAACTGAGAGATTGATAACTAGAAGCAACTAGCCAGCTGCGTGCCAACCACAGGACATAATCTCTTACATTAAACTTTATTTACAGCACAACACCAAGGATGCATAATGGGAGCTTGGACCATGGTAAAGAGAAAGAAAGGAACAGCATAGCGGTATCTGCAGGTTTTGCTCAGATGCCTTGCCTAGCTCCAGCTGATCACAAATAAGGCATCCTGTAAACATTAACAGCTATCACTTTAGGGTGAGGTTTGAACTTCGAAGCAAGTTCAATTCTTGGCCGACACCATTGAGATCTATTTATCTATCTATTGAGGACACCATTGAGAATTTTGTTACAGTGGGCATTATTAACAGTGGCTAGAGGGCTGTAATCATTATTTCACACTACCTCAAGGACAAGAAGGTTACAAACAAACAAAATGTCCAAAAAAGTGAGTACCAATTTGGTCATCACCACCAGGGGCAGACCCACCGCTACAGCAGGGTGGGACAGCCGCCCCAGGCAGCCATCTGTGTTAATCCCCCTAGCCCCACTGCTCAGGTCTCAGACATGGCTGATCCTGCTATCTGAAGGAGCGACAAACAAGCTGGAGAAGGTAGAAGATGAGCGACCTCGAAATTGCTCATTTGCCTGACATCAACCCAGCCTCTGTTTATTTTTTGGACTGACTAAACGGGTAAACTAGAGGCCAGCCGCTCAGCTGCGGCCATGGAGGAAGGGGAAGGCAAGCAGCAGCAGGGTTGGAGGGACGACCCAAGGTCGCCTTGCACCTTGCGCCGGCGGCCAGGGATGGAGCAACAATGATGGCCCAAGTTCGTGGTGTCCCTCTTATCTTGGCATGAAGAAGTGAAAAACTAGAGGTAAAACTGGTTTAATTTCAACTGCAATTGTTCACGTACATGAGTACGTTTTTTTTTAGTTTGTGGTCCCAACTATATTTTGCGGCTGGGTCCGCGACTGTCCAACACCGGTTGAGATGGTTTGGACATGTCCAACGGAGGCCTCCAGAGACACCGGTGCATAGTGGAATCCTAAGCCAGGATAGTAACGTGAAGAGAGACAGAGGAAGACCAAAGTTGACTTGGGTAGAGGCAATAAAAGGAGACTTGAAAGGATGGAGTATACCCAAAGACTTAGCCTTAGATAGGAGTGCTTGGAAAACAGCTATTCACGTGCCTGAACCTTGATTGCTTCTGCTGGGTTTCAACTCTAGCCTACCCCAACTTGTTTGGGAAGGCTTTGTTGTTGTTGTTGGTCCACCACTGTCAGCACCCCAGATATACCTTAAAACAAACACCATTCGGTGTAATAGTTGTACAGAATTCACATACAGTGTGATTGGAAAAGGATTGTAGTGCCAGGTACCCAAACATCTGGATGGTTCATGGGGTCTTATGTGCAAGAACAGGATGATAGGGTTAATCAAGAAATGGACATTTGAGTTCACACAAGAAACAAGATGTCCGCGTGAGCTAAAATTTGACAAAAAGTAATTATAATCACGCGGACAATCAGGAACCTAAACAAAAGAAAATATCAATCTAGGCAAGTAGAAACAAGATATCAAACCTTTCGATACTATGTAATAGTTCCGACGAGGAGATTGACTGTACCATACTATCAATTTCCCGTCTGGAATGGTGGCACAAGGGAAAACATCCTCTACTTTTTCACTCTTATAGTAGTGCTTCTGAGCCCCAAACATGTCTATCAGTTAAGACTTACTTTTTGTGAAGGTTAGCCTGCAAAATAGTGCATGCGCCGGCATGGTGGATTTTCTTCCGTGTAACGTTTTGTGAAACAAATTACACAGAACTAGCAAACAGTTACTATGAATGAACAACTATTCTTGCAGCATACATCATGTCGAATCTAGATTCAATCAATTGCCCACTGCACAGCACAACGAGCAAATAAAGATAAAGCCACGATTTTTCCTGCGAACGGTGTGGAGGAGGGATCTGGGACCGAGACACCGACCTTACTGCGTTGCCGCGCCCGCGGAGCTCGGGAGGGAGCTTGCGCTCGTTGACGGCGTCCATGACGGTGGCGAGGCGGTGGTGCCCGGACCCGGACGGCGCCTTCTTCTTCCTGCTGCTGTTGCTGTCGGGGGACGTCGACGAGGCGGAAGGGGCAGCCGGGTCGGCGCCGGCCCACGAGGCCGACCAGAAGGCGCGGCTGCTGCGGGCGGGCGCGAGCGCGAGGAGGCGGCGGGCTGCGGCGCCCGGCACCGCCATTGGAGACCCCCTCTGCCCCGGGCGGCGATCGCGGTGAACAGGCCCCGCCGTGGCTGCGCGGCTTCCACCGTTCCACGACGCCACCACCGGTCCGAGTCGGCTGGAGGAGTTGGAGCCTCGGTGGGCTGGAAACGGGCCATGGGCCTCCGGTGTGTTTGCGCTTGTCGCTTCATGGGCCGAGACCTTCCATGGGTACATATATGGGCCCTAGCAAGGCCTTCTTATCAACTGGGCCTCGAAGCCTAGTTGATGATGGTTTGCACAGTTGCATGGCCTCCTCTGCTCCGTCCGGCTGAACGGTTCTTCCGGCGAGCGAGCTGCAGCGGGCGCATGGCGATGGATGGCAGCGAGGCGACCCAAGAATTTCTCCCCGGCATGTCCTCTCCATCAGAAATCTGGGACCCTTTCTCACTATATATGCAGCGGATACATAGAAGAGTACGACCGAGCTAGGAGAAGCGCGAACGCGTGCACGCGCAGACGCCGAGGTCGAGGGTCGAGGGGTACGCCGGTAGCTCGGAGCGTCGTCGGAGAGAGACCCGACACCGCCACGCTTGAACGCAAGCCTAGGAGAGCGAGTGCCGGTCCGGGGGAGACCGGAGACACAGACGATCTCGATCCATCGTCGGCGGTGCAGCAGCAGATTCGGTAGTAATGGCAGAGACGGCGGACATGGAGCGGATCTTCAAGCGGTTCGACACCAACGGCGACGGCAAGATCTCGCTGTCGGAGCTGACGGATGCGCTGCGGCAGATGGGGTCCACCTCCGCCGACGAGGTTCAGCGCATGATGGCCGAGATCGACACCGACGGCGACGGCTGCATCGACTTCAACGAGTTCATCACCTTCTGCAACGCCAACCCGGGGCTCATGAAGGACGTCGCCAAGGTCTTCTGATGCATCACATCATCATCGTCAATACGATACCATCGATCGATGATCCTGCTGCTTATATATATATATATATATATATATATATATATATATATATATATATATATATATATATATATATATATATATATATATATATATATATATATATATATATATATATATATATATATCTACGTACCATTCAGCTCCAACATCTATATCATTTCAGCTGGCCTGCCTCAGCTCGCCGGTCTTACTGCTGCCCTTCACCTTCTTATATATTCTTATATAAGCACAAAGCACTAGCCAGTACTAGGAATTTGTTTTATTTTAATATTTCTTCTTGGCTGCCAATCCATTATATGTGGACTTATTTTATTTTAATTTTTCCCTCGATCATCGGATAAGTATACCTGAGCAGGCCAGGCCAGCTTTCTATGTAATTCATATATATATTCATCCATTGGAGAGAAGCGATCGATCTCCTTAATTCGTATAAACAAAGTACTATGTGTTTCAATGACAAACGAGTGCTTCTTTTCACAACTGATTTCTTAATTTTATTTTCTTAATGATATGATGAGGGGGATTTTCTTTTATTATTTTTTTGATGAGAGATGATGAAGATTAGTCTATTGTTGATCGACAATCTGAAAACAATTATGATGTCATTGCTCCGGCCCAATGTATATGGTGAATGGGCTGGCCTTCGTAATGCCGAGTCTTTCCATGCATCTATTGGGCCCAAGAGCCCCTTCAACAAATAAATGGACGCCTCCACTCTGCTTCTCGATCAACAAATAAATGTCAACATAGCTCGCAGTTCGATCCATAGTCACATAGGTAGGCATGTTTGGTCTGTAGCTCCACCTGATGGTGTTTGTAACTTTTACTATTATAGAACTAAAATATTAAGAGGAAAGCTTTTAAAAAACAAATAAATGTCAACATAGTTTTTAAGAGAAATCAAAATATTAAAAGTTTAAGGACCCATGCTTTCTCTCCCCTATATTCATTTTTCAACATAATGCAACTAGGCCAGTCTCAGTGGTTAGTTTCATAGCGTTATTTCCAAGACCGCTATGTCACAGTAGAATAAAATGAAACTTGGATGAATTAACACTTACTCTCAATGCAAAGTTTCATTCAATAGTTTCATGGGCATTTAATTTCATGACTCATAGAGAGTTGATAATCGTGTCAAGAGAGTTTTGTTTAGATAAAACTCATTTTTCTCTTTTCTTAAAGACACTATCATATCATCAAAAAATGACTATGTACGTGGCAACCTAATGTAAATGAAACTCAGATGAAACAACCACTGAGAGTGGCCTAAATACTTTATCTATTCTAAATTGTAAGTCATTTTAGATTTATTCCGAATCAAATTAATTTCTCATTTTAGAAAAATGTGCAAACATATATGACATCAAACAAGACTCATTAGATACACCATTTAATATATATTTAGTAATACATGCACTTATTTGATATTGTAGATATTAATATATTTTTCTATAAATGAGGTCATAGTTAGACAAATTTGATTTAGAACCGGAGCTAAAATGACTTAATAGAGAGGGTGCTTTGTAACCTTCATTTATCTATTTGTGACAAACTCGAGCATTTTTTCTAAAACTAAAACATTATTGAAACATTGAAAAAGGAAAGTCTACACCTATTTCTATCTAATTCCTAGCTAAGAGTCAGTTTGGTGTTGCTCTCCCTCCGCTAGTTGCTGCAGCTCTCGCTTCCCTTAGATCCAGCTCCGCTCACTCCCCACCCGAAAAAACGTCGTTTGACAACGCTTCTTTGTCGGCTCGGCTCTAGCTTGACGGCGCTGAGGGGCGCAGGCGAAGAGGCGTGTGAAGGAGGGGTGCAGAGGGGGCGGTCATAAAGGGACCCCAACAGGCCCTGCGTCAACCTCGCCTCCTTAATTCATCAATGGCGGAGAGGGCGCGGGTGGCGGAGGACAGCACTGGCAGAGAAAGGCGCAGACGGAGAGGGCGGCATGGGCGAAGAGAACGACGCAGGCGGAGAAGAGCGCAGACAGAAAGGATGACACAGGCAGAGTGGGCGGCGCAAGCGAAGATGTGTGGGGAGCGGGGGTTTTCCGCTCCTCGTCAGCTGTGCAAAAGGGGCGGATGCAGGAGAAGCGATTCCTGCACAAAGCTTGGCGGAGCAGAGGCGTTTGCCAGCGCTTCCCTAATTCCCGTGTGGAGCAGAGCAGGAGAAGCGTTGCCAAACTGGCTCTAACACCCTGCTGCGTCTGTACCTTGTTTTTGCGCTGCCATACCAATTGTGTGTGGAACACTATTTTTCTCAACCGAAGTATTTATTTCTTATACTAGAACAATAAATGGATCGATTTAGAATTTAGAGTGAAAAGAATGGGTAAAAATTCCATCTGGGTGGAATAGAACATCCCCTCGGAAAGGAATCCCATATCCATAGTACTCCCGTTCGAATTGTAAGTTGTTTTATTTTTTTCTTGGTACATAGCTTTTGCCACATATACTTAGATATACATTGTATATGTCTGGCTACAAGCTATCTATCTAGAAAAATAGAAAGATTTATGATTTGAAATGGAGGGAATAGTAAAGGTAGAGAGAATCTCATGTTGCCGTACAAACTAGAAATAAAAATAGTCATGTATTTACAATTTTTATAAGCGCACGAGAATTTGAATCTATACGATTCCGTACGTTTGGCAACACTTTTAGAAGCATACTCTTTATAAGAATCACTCCTAAGCTAAGCAGTAAAAATTCACATGGATTCTAATTGTTAGAATCAGACGGAAATCACCGAGAGGTAGAACTAAAAAAACTAAAAACTAGAGCTCCTCACTGCTCCCTATTCATTGTCCATTAGAATCACTCTAGATTCACTTCACATCTACTCTCGTACCAAAATAACTCCATCTACCAGATAGGCCTAAATGCGTAAAATCTTGCACATACCCATACCATCGTCAAAATACAAAAAAGGTACTTTTGCTAGCCCGTGCAATAATCTAGCTGGCCTGGGCAAGGTTAGGCAAAAGTCCGTGACTGGCGATTAATTCGAAGATAGATAGCAAATCGCTTGGAAGGGACGGCATGCATGGTTTGACTCGAACTGTCAGCCTAACAAGATAGCAAATCGATCGGTGGACCGTGCGCTGCCGTCGGATTCGCATTAGGCATTACACTACACTGGTCAGTCGAGTCGACATGAGTGAAGGATGGAAATTGGGATCGATGGAGTGAATGAATGCACTGTGATGGTGCGTGCGTGCCTCCCACTGGGGAGTCAGCATCATTCCTACCCTTGAATATCATCCGTCTGATTTGGCTCAATATTAGTTTCCTGCACACTGCACTGCGAAGATGAGTAAGCAGAAAGCGATGCAAAGCGCCCGCCGGCCATCATTCCGGCCGTTCCCCGATCGACTGATGACGATGATTCCCTCATATGTCTTTCCGAATAAAGGGCATGGACCGACGAGGAATCTCTGCTCTAAAAGCTACTGGCCTCTAGGTCTAGGGTCCTGGAGCATTGTTGTTAATCATGCTCCAGATCTTCAGCGTATCCATGCGTGATGCATCCTCTGTGAAGGAAAGAAGCTCGTTCCATCGGCTATGCGCGTCCATGCATCTCAGCAGGCAGCCAGCAAGGAGTGATCGATCGACCAGCAGTGGTCATGTAGTGCAGAATATAAATCTTGAGCCACAGTGGTTGGGTTACGACTCCTATTGTTTAGTCCACGATCCCATCACATCCATCTATGATCTATCCTATTTCAATCTGGGCACAAAAAACCGAGAACCGAGAACCAAACCAGACTAACCGGAACCAAAACCAAAATATTCGGTTCCAGGTTCCAGGTTCCAGGAACCGAAATTATTACAGTTAATTCGGTTCGAGCACTCGGTTAACCGAATTAACCTGAAATGACCGAACTATGTAAAGGCCCCTAGAATGCAGGCTTGAATATTGCTCTATGCTTGAATATTTGATAGAACAATAACATATATGTGTTGTACTGTTGTTTTATGCTACATTGCTGTTAAAATTGTCCTTTTGACTACATGAAAATCAGGCAAAATGCTGCCAAAATTTACAATTGAATTGGTTGTTTCTTGGTTCCTGGAAAATCGGTTCCATCGGTTAGAACCGAAACTGAACCGAATTACTCGAAACTGAAATTCCTCGGCTCCGTATTTTCAAAGTAACCGATCGGTCCCTTCTTCTCAGGTAACCGAATTAGCTGAAGAACCGAAGAACCGAACCAATCGATTTCGGTTAATCGAACGCCCAGACTGAATCCTATTCCTGGTCCAGCTGAGAAGATTCAGATGCCATCCATCCATCCATCTCGTAGCTTTAGAAGCTAGCTATTGCAGACCCCTGTTTCCCTAATAATCTGATCTGATAACCGTAACTACATGATCGACCGGCCTGTTGCAAGCATGCACGCACGCACGGCAGTGCAACAACACATACCACCGTCGCCTGCAACCTTTTGAAAAAGAAGTGCACTTGTTCCAGAATATTCCCTCGCATGCATGTATGCATCCCTTGCTGCGATCCTTTGCTTTATTCTTACGACTATATCATTCGGCCTTGTTTAGGTAGCGGTTAGGAATTAGTATTTGGTATTGTAGTATTTTTGTTTGTATTTGACAATTATTGTCTAATCATGGTCTAACTAGGCTCAAAAGATTTGTCTCGTAATTTATAATCAAACTGTGTAATTAGTTATTTTTTATCTACATTTAATACTCCATGCATGTGTCCAAAGATTTAATGTGACGGACCCAAGTGAAATGAAGTTCCATGCTGGCCATGGATTTCAATTCGCTGACAACTCTTGACTAATCAGCTGAGGCCATGCACGGTTCCGGCGAGCTCTTCACAACATTGTCCGTGACGAGAGGTCGGGGATTTTCTCGATCTACGTGAGAAGATCTTCACTACTACACTCGTATCTTTCACAGCTGCGTCGTAACCCACGTCGCAGTTCAATTTCGGCCTCGGCAGTAAGCTGTCGGTAGTGATATTCATAGCTATCACCGTCGGTATCAGAGACCGACCGGGGTGTACACTACACCGCCATATTGGCTTATCATCCGTCAGTGATAAGGTTCTTAGTTTCGTCGTATTTGAACACGACCCGCGTGTGTGAGTATGCACTAACACCGCCACATGGCTTATGATCCATCCGTGATCAGATCCTTATTCCGTCGCATTGGAGCATGACCCGTCTGTGTCGAGGTGAACATCATCGTTGCTTCAGGGTATGAGCCGTCTTGTCATAGGACATGGTCACCGTCACGTTGCAGTACGATCCACCCGTGATGATCCTTTAGTCAGTGTTGGGTTACTAAACAATTCGGCGGTGATGCACTATTGACCCCTGCCGCATCAAACAAATAGCAGTGGTGATGGTCGTCTGCTTCACCAAAGATGAGTGGTACGGCGGTAATGACAAAACAACCAATGGCCCTTACATCCGACGATGATAGAATTGCATCCGGTTTTCACAATGTATTTACTAATTTAGCTGGGCCTTAATAACTTACTGAACATACACCATACAGATATAATCATTACACATCATTCATCACGTCAACAACGAAGAGTACTTATTATAATAACAATGCTCGACACTAACATAACAATTGTGTCAACTGATAAATTAACACAAGCAGTACATAGATAGCATAATAAAGGTTCTGCTCCCTACAGACTTACGTAAAGTAGATGTGCTCCGCTCCTTGATTGGCACTCCTTGATCGGATTGACACTCCTTGATCAGCTTGGCAGCCAATATAGCATGAAACCGCTCTTCTTCCTCCCATAGCCATAGTAGAAAAATCATTCAAAAGCATTTAGACTCTAAAACCTGCACAATGCAAAGCAGCAGAATTTATCATATTCAATATACCACTGGTTTAGTTACCAAGCCAAAATTAGACTATATATAGACTCAAACCAACTCCCTACCTGAACAAAGACATGTCCTAACAACAAAATACAGCATATGTACCTTTACTGCTCTGCTAATGACTCCATGAACAAGAAAACATGAGGCAGATAGTGAGGTCCGTTCAAATAAATACTCCATGTACTTTTAGGATAGCGGATGACCCGGGCAGGGAGGACATGAACTTTTCTATGGCTCATGTCATATGCCATTAGTGTTCTGTCCTTCCCAACAAGAAAAATCAAATTTCATTCTAGGTGAACTACAATCACTCTGTAGTCCGTATTGGTAGCCTCGAAACGAGTCCAATATTGTTCAGTCCAAATAGCTGCAGCGTGTTCACCGTATGCTTCAATGTCCATTTACTAGTACCATAGTCTTCAAGGATCTAGAATAAAAGGTTAGACGTATTGAAAATATCAGCAATACATATATACAACTAACCCTGATCTCTATGGATGGACATTGCAGGACCTGGTGGCCTAAGAATTTTTCTCCATGTCTTTCTCTCTATATCAACAACAACTATGTGGGACACCTCCAGCATTTGCATAAAACCATTAAGAAACACAGTTCCTAAAAATTTATATACTAGAATATCCTCTCCCCATTCAGATTCTTTACACATCCATGCTTAAGTTTTGGATGAGTAAATGTTGACAACTAACAACTCAAGCGACCTTACCCATAGTTCTACCACATGGAAGTGCGAGGAGATTGTGGGATCGAACCCCAAGCGAGCTCAACCATAACAAAGATTGTTATGCGACAATACCACTGATTTGCTAGTCACCGGATTATAGACAACATAGCGAAGCCCAATACACTAGCAAAGAAAGAGACATCTGCAGTAATCTGAGATGACTAAATCCTGAATGGGGAAGGGCAAGATGGAAAATGAGGGGTATTCACAAGTGAAGCTGGCAAATCAGTGTTTGCCTTTCTAGTTGTAATACATAAATCCAGTGACAAACTAGGGCAGCTTCTTATGGTGCTCAGATTTGGAGATGATGAGGTACTAGGAACGACACACACACTTACAGATGCACAAGATGCGGGCGGTGAGGCAGCGGAGGATAAGGGCCAAGACATCGTCTATGAGGATGTCTACTTCGTTCCTCTTATTGGTGGCCTCCTCCTCCATCTTGACTAGGATGTGGTGGAGCGGGGCTAGCGATGGAAGCGGCAGCGTCGTCCCCTGAATCAGAGTAGGAGCACCTATGGGGATTTGCTCGTGAGCTCCTTAATGATCTGATGGAAGCTTGATTCGTACTCAGATGAGATAAGAGGGGAATAAAAATCCAAGAAACATGGATAAGGAAAGTGCGAGAAATCATTACTCTTGCCTTTGGATCTTGCGGCAGTGAGCTCGAGCGGCCATGACGGCAATGAGTACCAGCCTAGTCACCGGTGGATTTGTTCGGGCGTGCGGTGAGGCATACTAGCGCGGAGCACTAGCTTGTCGGCGGTGAGTGGCTGCTTACACACCGATGAGTAGGTGAGGAATAGCAGCACTTGAGGAGGAGACGGACATGGTGGCGGCTAGGTGGGTAGCGGTCTTTGTAAGCTAACTATAAACACGCGAGAGTCTCATGCTGGCTTGCAAATTTTGATGATATCGACGGTGAAGGCTACCGGTGGTGGTGATTGGGTCCTTAAAGAAGATGATACGTAGCACCTAACGATGGGCCTATCATACAGAAATTGAACGTTGGAAAGGAGATGTTAGCACATAACGGCGAATAGCGGTAGTGATACAATTTTTTCAACGACGCTTATATCCGATGGTGACATAATTGTACAATATTGATACTAATTCAGCTGGGCCTTAGTAGTTTACTGAACACACATCGTACTTTTTACAATAACAATGGACGCTAACATGACAAAGTTCGTCAGCTGATGTTGCATAATAAAGGTACTGATCTCTACAATAACAACGGACGTGATTATAAAGCCATACCATACGACAGTTTGCACATACAAAATAATACCCCACCGGCATCACAGTGAGGTAACAATGTTCAAAATCAACAAAAGACATTCTTTTTCGATTAACTCTATTACACTTTTCATTCAACAGGTGTAAAAAATAACAAGGATCTATCAGCAACTACAGTTATGATGACAAAAACCTTGGCCTTGTTCTTCAGCACTACTTCAGTAGTACTTTTCAGCGAACGAACATTGTTTTTCTCTCATAACAAATCAGCATAAACATCAGCATAAGCCAAATTTTAGCGATGACAGTAGGTTTATCCCCGTACTGAGCGATGGACATCTCATGAAGCGTAGAAGCTAGACGAAGGTGTAACTAACCTTCACCGCGCCTCCAAATCTTCGCCACGAGCAGGGACGATGCTTGGAAGAAGCCTGGGGAAGAACCGCCTCGCATAACTCCCTCTAACATCCGAGAGGATGTGGATCCCTATGAGGAGTCATGCCCGCGCCGTCTTCATCAACGTCGGGGAGGGACGCATGCCATGGCGTCAAGAGATCCTAGGTCGAGATCTGTGGGCTCAAAAGGTTTCCTGGCAACAGCACGGCACCCTCCTCCGCCCTCTAGGATTTTCTACAGATATTATGAACTAGAAGTCTCCCGCACGCCGACCATCAACAAGCCTAGCCGCCATGTTATCGGCGACCCGAGCCACCGAAGATGGTATTGTTCTTCTCCATCTCTTCGCGAAACTTCCTCTAACACTCAAGACAAATGGCCACCAGTAGGCCGCTGCAGAACCCGATCTTGAAAGCCTTCTCCCAGCAACGGTGGAGCCGCCGAAGTACGCCATGAACCATGGTGGACAAAAGGAGTTGCCACTCTCTCAGTCTAATGCTAAGGGATTTGGAAGGAGGGGAGGGGTGAGAGGCTCAGTGCACCCAGACCCCCCTTAAATAGGCCAGCCTTGAAGATACACCCAGACTTAGTGTAGTTAAGATGTGTGATATATGGAGCATGCATCAGGGAAGACGAGGTATACGATGGTTCTCGGCATAATAAGTGGTGGGGACGATATTGGAATCGAAGTTGGGACATTCAACACTCACGCACTTAAATACGCCAACCTTGAAGATGCACCTAGACTTAGTGCAATTAAGATGCGTGATCTAGGGAGCACGCATAAGAACAAGTATAATAACAGGCTATAAACTGGCTAAATGATGAGGTGGAGGAGAGAGAGAAGAGAGAGAGGAGCGTACTATAAGCTTACAGCCGGCTTGGGCATAAGAACCAAGAAACTCTGTGAAAGAGACAAGTGGGTATTATATTAACAGTGAAGAGCTAACTATTATATGAGTGGGCTAAGAGAAGGATGCAAGAAACCTTACAGCCAACAAGCCAGTTGTATTATTAGCCTTGCTCTCAGGGAAGACAAGGTATATGATGGTTCCCAGTGTAATAAGTGGTGGGGATGGTGTTGGAAGTTGGGACGACATTCAACACTCACGCATGCTTCCCTGAGTTTTGGGCTTCCTGTGCATCTTCCTAGATTTTGTTGTGAACACATGCCCCAAAATTTTCGATGAACCCATTGTCCCATGGGGCTATAAAAATTTGGAGGCAAGGCAATGTAGAAGGAATACTACTTGTGTTCATTTGTTGTGCTGTGACACATATCTTTCATTCTTTGTTTTCTCCTTCCAGTCTTCTTCTGAATAATGGCTCACAACAAGCGTCCAAGGGAGGAAACTCTAGAAGCCGTAGATCTGCCTCCGCACCTTCATGCCCCTCTTCGTCACCAAGGGTGAGAGGGAATGATTTCTTATCTCTTTGGCTGCCTTGCATTAATCCTTTGAATATGCAGGGCTACCTCTCATGCTGCGATACATCGGCCAACTCCGGTGGAGGTTGGACAACAATGGATTGTACATCTTGCTGGGTCCATGGTATCTTCATCTTCATCTTCATCCTCTAAGTCGGTCAGGATATCCATAATCTTATCCATGAAAGGAGGGAGGCCGAAAACCTATATTCTGAAGCCACGCTTGAGGTAGGTTGGCTCGAGCAATGTCTCGATGCCGTTAAAACAACCCTCTCTGCATATGAAGAATAGACCAATGTTGTTTAGATGAGGGCTGATGAAACTCATGCTAGGGCAGCATGTAAAATTTCTTTGAAGAGTCTTTGCTTTTATATTCGCGACTTTATCCAGTAACCCTTCATTTTCATTAGATGTTGAGGAACAATTGGCTGCTTCTCATCGTGAGATTGAGGAGGCTTGTTGCCGGAAGATCAACCTAGAGAATTGCCATGAGAACCTCCAACGTGCAACACTTGGCGCAGTTATAGCAGTCAACGCTAGGGGTGTTTCTCTTGAAGATCGCATGCAGGATATCTCAGTTCATGCCAGAGAAGTGGTAACTCATGGCATTCACTATGGTGCCGGTGTTGCTCTTGCTACAGCTCAACTGCGTTTAGGGCATGAGCTCTGTCACCTAGAACCTGGTTTTTCAAACACTGATCGGCTAGAAAATCAAGAGGACCTGATTGGAGACTTCACTAATGTTGCCGAGGCTATCGCAGGTACCATCCATGCACAAGATGTTATAAACAATGTTTTCTTAGGACCATATATTATATCTATGTCTTATAAGTTATAAGTAAACAATCTATTGTTTGAATATCACTTTTAATCCTATGTCTTTTATTGTTATTTTTTGAGACTTCACTGATGCTGCCGAGGCTATCGTAGTGACCATCCATGCACAAGATGTTATAAACAATGTTTTCTTAGGACCATAGATTATATCTATGTCTTATAAGTTATAAGTAAACAATCTATTGTTTGAATATCACTTTTAATCCTATGTCTTTTATTGTTATTTTTTGTTCTAAAGGCTATACTCTAGGTGTCAGCTATTTTGAGCCGATGAGACTTGGCTATCAAGCATCGACCCAAATTAAATACTTCGATAGTATTTCTTTACGTATTTTCTATTGAGGTCTATGCGATAACATATCCGTATCATATGGCGGTTTGCACATACAAATCAACAGATCCTCCGAGGTATAAAGATTATGAAATCTAAAGAACGACGCAGTACATCACAAAACTTCGCCCTCAGTGAGGTTCTCTACCTTCCATCTTGCAACCCTCACAGTCAAGGGATGTGATCTACTTCTTGACCATGAGAGCTACAAGATGGAATATAAAACACCCAATCTTGAAGAACGAGCACCTCGCAAACTTCAGGCACCCTCAATCGAGTATGGAGCCCCTAAATAGGAGAGAACCAGATGATTGTAGATCTTCTATTAACAAGATCTACAATCATCAAGGTCAAGCTCCTGTTCAATGGCAGCACCTCGCAAAGGATAGAGAAGGAGCACCTCGCAAAATTTGCACCAGCATCTCAGTGAGGTGCTTTATATTTCATAATCTTGCTACCTTTGAGGATCGAGGGATGTAAATTTGCATCTTGATCCTAAAAGGCAACAAGATTATGGAATCTAAAGCACCTAATCTTGAAGGCCTTCTCCAAACACTAGCATCCCTATGAGGTGCTTTATCTCAATCTTGCATCTCTCAAAGCACTTCTTCACGATGAGGAAAGATACAGTAGCTCACAAGTGTGTGGATTCAAGAATGTGTGGATTGAGCCCAAGAGGTGCATCCAAACCCTGGTTAAATAGGCCAACCATGAAGTTGAAGAAGTGCAAGTAATGGTGATGCAACTATATTGTGGGTAGTTAGGAAATAACTGGTTAAATAGGCCGAGTGCACGGGCTCCACGCTCGATCAAGGGGCTCTGTGGCTGGACAATGGGTCCGACCACGCCCTGCGATGCCTCGGGGGGCACTATTTGTTCCTCGGGCGCCACCGGCTTTGCCGCCCTAGACTTAGGCGTGGCACCGGCATCTCCTGCATTCACAGCTGAAGACCCAGGATTTCCGCCATTGCCCCAAGCATCATCGCTAACTCGTCCGCAGTCGGCGCCAACTGTTCGCTGCCGCCAAGTCCGCTAGCATCGGTGTTTGACTCCTCCGTAGGCCGCCGAGCACCCAGGGACTTCGGGATGGGGTCCACCGTCATCTCCTCCGCCTCGGACCAGCCTTGGTTGCTCGTCAGTCTAGACGGGCGGGGTCAAATCCTCTGTACGCCTCGCTCTGACATCAGATCAGCTCATCAATCGCCAAAAAAGAAAAAAGAAAAAAAGAGAGGACAAGGATATGACAACCAAATAACTCCAAGACAAGGGTACTTACGTAGCGGCTTTTCGGTAGATTTTTCTGAACCGGCGCTGCTTACCCGAGCCCCCAGCCGTGGCCTTGGGGTCGACGCCTGTGTCTTGGGGTGGAGGTCCCGCGGTCTCCGCCATCGGCCTCTCCTCCACCCACCGCTCTGGGACTCCCATTGCCTGCTACTCCGGGACTCCCTCCGCCCGCCTCTCCAGGACTCCCCTCGCCTGCTGCTCAGGGACTCCCTCCGCCCGCCGCTCCGAGACTCCCCTCGCCTGCTGTGCGGGGACCCCCTCCACCGCCGCTCCAAAACTCTCCTTGCCTGCTGCTTGGGGACTCCCTTTGCTTGCTGCTCAGGGACTCCCATCGCTTGCTGTTGGGGGACTCACACCTTTCTCTTCGATTGTTCCTCCACGCGCGTGCTAAGCGGAGGCGCCTTCGTGCTCGGTGGAGGAGCCACTAGAACTTCGTCGTCATCCAACCACTCGGACATCGTGGTACTCTACGTCCGAGTCGTCTGGTCACCGCCAAGCGAGATGCCACCCGGTTTGAGGGGAGCAGCACCCGCCGTCTTTCTCTTCTTGGCCGGCTCGTCTGCCGCTGCCCTCTTCCCCCAGATTTTCTCCGACACCGGGGATGGACTCTCCAATGAGATACTGACGGCTCCCTCCTCAGGCTGCGTCGGTGGCCGGGCATCTACTGCTGCGGCCAATCGCCCCTCGGCACACCCGAGAAGTACACCGCTCTTTCCTGCGAATGGATCTTTGCATAAGTGAATCAGTCCACTGCTCGATAACGACAAAAGATAAAAAGCATCAGGAACACACAATTGAGATATTTACCTGAGAAGGCAGATTCTGGGAGTGAAAGGGTCTCGTCTGCCTAGGCAAGTTGAACGAGGCAAGTGGAGCGAATAGCTCTGCGGTTCGCTCTTGCACAACATCCCTTGACAGCATCTCCGTCCTCTCCCGGGTACCGTCGGTCTCCCCTTTGAAATCAAAGGCTGCGTGGGCCCTCTCCTTGCAGGGCTGGATGCGGCGCACTATGAAGCTCGCCACCACCAGTCCATCGTTGGTCTTCATGCCCTTTATTAAGCCAAGGAGCTCCTGCACTTGCTCCATGTTAGCACTACTTGGTTTTTCCGACCAGCTCTTTTGGCTTTTCGGGATGTGGTCGACATCGCAACGGATTGCAATGTGGCTCTGCTTCATGTAGAACCACCTGGCGTTCCACCCCTTCAGCGAAGTATTCAGCGATACCGTGATGTACTCGCTCGCCATCCCATCATGGAGTTGCAAATATACGCCACCGACCACCTTGGAACCGCCGCCGCCTTTCTTCAACCAGAATAGGTGTCTGAAGAGGTTAAAGTGTGGAAGAATCCCCAGATACGCTTTTGCGAAGTGGATAAAGATCGAGATGTATAGGATGGTGTTTGGGTGAAGATTGCACAGACTAAGTGCCTAGAACTCCAACAGATCCTTCAAAAAAAGATGAACAGGAAATCCCAACCCTCACCAGAAATAATTCTCAAATACCACTACTTCGTCAATATGAGGCATTGGGAAGGGCTCACCGCTGGCTGGCCGCCATCCGGTGGTGACACGGTCAGGAAGAACGCCGCCTCCACCAATCTATTGAGCTCTGCCTCCCCATGTGTGACGACACCCACTCTTCGTCATGGTTGGCTCTAACACTCGCCTTCTTTGGGTTCGCAACTCCCCTCTTAGGCACCATCTCTTGGATCTAGATGGAGACTAGCGGCGGAAGCACGCGCGCGGATGTGGATTTGGAAATGCGAGGGCTGAGGAAGAAGATGAAATGACAAAGTGGCAAAGGTGGGAGCGCGGGGTGCGGCACAGTTATAAAGCACTCCCCCACCCTTTCGTATTCGAGGGTTTTTGGAAAACCACTCCCACAATTTGCGCCTCTTTGAATTCTCCGCAACAGCAAGGTGGGTCGTTACTTGGGCTTTCGCACAACCGTGGCCCGTATCGCCAATTTTATCTCCACAATTTGTTACGGCTCGCCGAATATTCGCCGACTTCTCCACCAACCGTTATGGTTCAGTAATTACTACTATACAACCATTACCTCTTGTGACTCAGGGACTATGTCAGCATTATGTCTTGGTTTCTCACCGCATTGGGAATTTTTCTTCAGTTGACTGTTGTTTCTAACCCTGGCACCACGTGACCACGTCACCTACTATCAGGCTCGGGGACTAAGTGGGCACACTTCACCTTGCGGTGAATGTGCTTTTTCTCACCTCGGGGCTACGCCCGAGGACTGGCTTCCTGCTCGGCTGGTCTTTTACTATTCTTCTACTTTGGACCCTGGCACCACATGACTATGTCATCTACTGTCAAGCTCGGGGACTAAGTGGGCACATTTCACCTTGCAGTGAGTGTGTTTGCTTTAATCTGGAAGACTCCGCGCCTCTTGAAGCTGAAGAAGACTATCTCCTTTTCTCGTGGTCGAACTCTAAATGGGCACACTTGATCCACTACGAATAAATTTTCGATTCTAAACTTGAGCTCCTTACACCCTTATGGCAAGCCGTACTTGGGTTACACTACTCGGCGACAGCTCACGTTGCTCGGCGATGGTTCACGTTGCTCTGCGATGGTTCACGCTGCTCGATGATGATTCACGCTACTCGGCAACTGCTCACAACTGCTCGGTAACTCATTACGGTGGTCGGACCATGAGTTTGATTGCTCGACTTTCTTCGCACCTGCTCGAACAAGCTTAAGATGGCGTTGCATAACAGGTACAATGCGCTCGGGGACTAGCTGTGGGGGGTACGACCCCGGATACTCACACTAGACTACATGTGCTGCGCCCCCAAGGGTGGCCTAGCCCACAAGACGAAGTCTTGCGGGGCATGACTCTGCTTTCGGCGCCTCCTGTAAGACACCGAGAAGATATCCTAAAGATACTATGAGATCTGTTAGGATACGTATGATCCCATGATTCCTGTAATCTATTATTACTTTCCGATTATCTCTCAGATCTAACCGACTTATAACCCTGCCCTCGGACTATATAAGGCGGGAAGGGACCTCCTCCAAACTCACGTAATATCATACAATAGCCAATACAATCCAACAGAACATAGGAGTAGGGTATTACGTCATACTGACGGTCTAAACTTGTTTAACTCGTGTGTCTCTGTTGCCTTCTTGTTTTTGATTACACGCCTCTCTGCCGATCAATCTACCTTCGTGGGATACCTCTCGGATGACCGTCGACGATATTCTGTCGACAATAGAACACAATATAAATTTATATATTAGTTTTTTTTTATTCTATATATATATAATATATGTATATATAAACAATTTTATTATATATATAGATATAATTCTATATTTTCTTCTTTACAAAAATAATATTTTAAAATTTTAAAATTTGAATTTTAAAACAACTAATAAAATTTTAGGACACTAAATGACTTCAAATGAAAATTTTGTAAACATCAAATTTGTACAACTCATTAAGATGCACAACTTATATTTTGGTCATCTTTTTATTTGACAAAATTTGAATAGTTTAAATTTTGAATTTCAATAAATGTCAACTTCAAGTAAGATTTTGAAACCTTAAATGGTTTCAAATAAGAAAGTCATGAACATAGAAGTTGTTGAACACATCACTATCTACAACTTTATTTTGGTCATATTTTCATTTGACCAAATTTGAACAGTTAAAATTTTGAATTTTAATAAATGGCAACTTAAAACAAGATTTTGAAAACCTTAAATGATGTCAACTATAAAAGTCGTGAACTCAAAAGTTGTTGAACTCATCACTATCTACAACTTTTATTTTGGTCACTTCTTCATGTGACAAAGTATTAATAAACATTATTCGTAAATTCACATATGACTCATAGTTTTATGAACTATACGAGAGACATGTTGATTTGTAAACAATGTTTACTATCACTTTGTTAGATGAAGAAATGACCAAAATAAAAGTTATAGATCTTGATGAGTTATACAACTTTGATATTCATCACTTTTTAGCTGAAATCATTTAATGGTTGAAAATCTCGTTAGAACTTGTTATTTTTTAAAATTTAAAAATTTAAATTGCTCAAACTTTGTCATATGAAAAGAATAATCAAATCAATATAGTAACTTGATAGGGCATAATTTTAGAAAAATTTGGAGGAAAAAATCATCACATTTGGAGTTAGTATGAGGGAGAAAGACTAGTTACAAATTTTACCCAGATATTAAAAAGAAAAATCACAACTGTTCATGATGATCAATGATGAACAAATGTGATTTCTCTTTTTAATCTGTGGCTAAAACTTGTAACTAGTTTTTCTCCCTCATACTAACTCCAAATATGATGGTTTTTTCTAATTTTTTAAAATCGTGCTCTATCATTTTAGTCTAGAGGACATGATTCGTATTCCTCCAAATCGTCGTTATTAACAATAACTATTTTACCATGATGAATCCACACTGTGTAGTCCTGAATAAATCACTCGCATAATCAAATGTGATCTGATGATAGTCACATCTATCCATGCCATACAGTTCTTACAATCTTTATAGGGACAAATAATTGTATCTTTATTCTCTGTCAACATCGTTGCATGTTTTTTTGCGGCTTCAATAAATTTATCCACCTCTTTATGGAAACCTGCCTTGAACCTTAACGAACCATACATCCAAGAGTTTATATACTCCATCTTTTACAACAACAACAAAAAAAACATTAAAGAACTACTTATTCGTATATATATATACATAAATGAATCAAATTAATAATTACTTGAAAATAGTTGTATATACTTCAGATATATATGAATATAAATCAAATATAATTACATGAAGCATACAAACACACCATGGTAGAGAAAAATTAATTAATGTCCCATTTATCTATAAATAATTAAAATACATATTTGTTGATTACAATAAACAATTTGAAAGACAACAATTTGTAACAATTATATTTTACCCAATATCTTTCATACAAACCCTAGTCTAATTTCATCAAACATAAATTTACAAAAATAAAATTAATAAAAAAATAAACCCTGGATCTAGATCTACATGCACATGAAACATCCATAAAACTAACTAATTGTTCACTAAAATCAAGAAACATGGACCAAATAAGGGTATGATCTTGTTCCCCTATCTAATTTACCTTAGTACATTCAAAACTTGGGTCTAATTTGCTTCATAAGTAGCTCAAGCACCATAGAAGAGAGAGAAAAACAAAACTCTAATTACTCACTAACCAACCATTAAAACTTCAAAAAAAAAGTGTGGAATAGCATTTTCTTACCTTCTACAACCTCTCCATCAAAGGATTTGAGACCAAAACCTTTCCCCTTTAGTAGAGTAATTTTTGAGAGGTGCCCAAGGCCTCCCCATCTTTCTCTCACGTGTTAGAGTGAGTGACTCGAATAGGAAGAAGGGCTATAGCTTTTTATACGTGGGTCATTTGTAGGGGCGGCTGATGATTGAGCCGCCTCTATAAATCACAGGTTTTTATACGTGCGTATTTGTAGGGCAGCGCAATCACCAGCCGCCCCTATAAATAGCAACACCATGGGCGGCTGGTGAGTGAGCCGCCCTACAAATCCGACCCATTTATAAGGGCGATTCATATCACCAGCCGCTCCCTACTATTTCATTAGTAGGGGCGGCTAGTCTCATGGTTCCCGAGTATGGCACTGTAGGGGTGGCTCCATCACCAGCCGTCCCTAAAAAAATTGTCCCGTTGCTACAAATGTTTTTTGTAGTAGTGATCCAACCCAATACACGTGGATTTGAGTCAATATGAGAGTAGCCAAACAAGGTGCCAAGGTTCTTAAATAATTAGGTATTTTCATGGTCAATTTAATCCAGAAATAAAACATCACCAGGTTCATGACGATATATATGTGTATGTGTATATCATTAACAAACACTATAGCATGTAAGTATGACATACCGATCGATACAGTAAGTACGCAAAGTACGGTAATCAAAGAGTAAAGAGTGTACCCAACAGAGGGTCCTATGTCGAGGGCATCAGAGGCTCCATTCGCACCAGATATAGTGTGTTGCTCGAAATCGTGGACCATAGTCGATGCAGGAAGGTGTTCGCAGTGCAGTCCTATGAACGGTCACCAGGAAGAAGACACCTTGCGGTTCCTGAGTGATCACCAGGAAGAAGACGCCTGCTACATGGATGAGCAGTCGTGGAATCGCTCTCTAAAAACCTAATCGCCGCACACCCCGTGCATGGTTCGCAGGCGGACGAGGGTTCCGGAGGCAACTGCTCTCCTGTTGCTCCGTGCGCGTAGAGGTACGCGGGACGAGGAAAACAAAAGGGCGGCTCAGATGTGGTCTCTCGATAGCGAAGGGAAGATTGGACTCACATAGGACTTCTACTTTTATGCCTGCGGCGGGGAAGGAGAAAGCCAACCGAGGAACTCAGAAGACAGAGACACGAAGAGACGTAACTGGTGCAATTAACTCGCCTCTACCATAAAAAGAGAAAAACTCCTGTAATTATGTGGATTAAGTGGCAAAACCTGGACCACGCCCGCCTGCCACACCCACGACCCGACCGGCGGCGCGCGCGTGTGGTACTTCTGTGTTCTTTTCTCAGCTTCTCAATTAAGATGGATAATTTCCAACCAAATAAACTGAGTCAATGTTCAGTTAAAATTCCATACGGTATTAAACCATACAACGCTTAATATTACGGACCATAGAGTTTTATTTGATTTATTAAATATCATATGGGCCAAGCCCATAATGGCCTCGTTCGGCTTACCTTATGTCCGGCTTGTTCGGCTTTTTTTTTCAACCGTAATAGTATTTTTTCTTACAACATTTCAACAAAAATAGTATTTTTCATCCAATTTCAGCCAAATTTCAACAAGCCAAACGGGCCCTCTATCCAACAAAGGTGTACGGGAATACCAAGGAGCTCACTGACCCCAGCAGCCTCATCTGCAGCATAGTGTGTGGGGCTGTAAACTTGGTCCAACATAAGATAAATTAATTTAAGATAAACTAGAATGTCACTCTCTATGAGTGAGAATGTGAGATGAAAGTAATATTTTTCAACATGAACCTGATAAAATCAATGGTATTTTTTTTTGTATGATGGTAATATTAATTGTCGAGGATGCTGAAGCCGATGAAATAATCCCCGGTGGAACGTAGTACTGGCTGTCAGACAAAATGCAAAACAGAGATGCACTGTAACTGTATGCAAAACAGTGATTGCAGAGTATATATAACTTGGATCGTCATAATTAAGGCATAATCATCCTAGCTAGTTATCTATAAGACCAAATCGACCGTATGAGATATATATTACACGCAGGCATTAGCATGGCCTACAGCTACTGTCGTAGTGTCGTTGCACGTACTACGTACGTAGGCGCGCGCATGCGTGGAGCATCGATCTGCACTGCAACTGCACCTGCTGCATGCTTTCTCTTGCTTTTGTGCGTGCATGCCTGCCGGCTACGGATCGAGCAGTTCATCGTTTGGGTGTTTGGTTTCCCCTCCTAAAATTTATCTCCTGTCACATCGACTACGGTAAACATATTTGAACATAATCTAGAGTATTAAACATAGATTATAAAACTAATTACACAGATTGAGACTAATTTGCGAGACGAATCTATTAAGTCTAATTAGTCCATAATTTGATAATGTGGTGCTAAAATATGCTAATGATAAATTAATTAGATAATAGATTAGGTTAGTTACGGCTACAATTTAGTTTTAAAATGTAAAACCGATATAATGATAAATTAATTAAATTTAGTGGCATGATCTAAACACAGTTTGTCGGGACACAGACAGCACGCGTGAATTAGTCGGTAATTTTATACTTAGTTTTATTATTATTATCCTAACACCGATATAATAATATAATAATATTCTAATAATAATAATAGATATGATACATGATGTGACGCCTCTAAATTTAGTGGCATGATCTAAACACTCAGTTTGTCGGGACGCAGACAGCACGCGCGCAGTAGCAGCGCCGTACGTCGGTCGTCTCGGTCCGCATGCCTTGCGCTGAAGCATGCATGCATGTCGTGCTCCAGCTTGACAGCGCCGGTACTTGCATTGCGTGTATACATACTGCCGGCTGCCGCTCTCTTTCTCGCGGCCGGCCGGCCGGCCGGTTTACCTTTAGCAGCTAGCTAGCTCCGTGTACTGCACGCCGGAGATCTGTTGCTGTTGGCGTGCAGTGCAGTGTGTCGCCGGTCAAGCATATGGATCCAAGCAGTCGGAGTTGGAGGGGACGCCGCGCGCCTCGGCCTCGGCCTCGGCCTCGTTGATCTCTCTCACTTGGACTCTGCTGCATGCATGGCATATTGGCATGTTGCACAGGGAAAACACCTCCGATCCTCATGGCTGTGTCTCCCTCACCGTTTGCTTTATGACCAGCATGCAACCGGAACATGCATCTAGTCCATTATTCACTACTAGTCGATATCAAGTTAGTAATTCGTCAGTAATACTAGCTGACTACTTAACTGCATATATACTGAAGTTAATTAATTATATGGTCGATGGGGATATATCTTGAGCAACCTTGACTTTTGAGCCGGCCAGGGCGTGCATCAGCTAGCTAGCCAAATCAAAATAAAGCTGTCGACTAATATGACCATTAAGCTCGCTTGTTTCAGCTGTTCACTTGCACAGTGGACTATTGAATCATCCAAAATAATCCAAAATCCACTGTTGACTAATATTTTGGATGATTCAATAGTGTTCTGTGAGAGAGAATAAACTGAAACGAGCTGAAACAAGCGGAGAAGTGAACAGACAAACACGCTGAAAAGCATGGCCTAGGTTATGATGTGGTACTTAAAATATATGGCACAACCACAGCTCAAATGGGGGGCATTGGGGCCATCAGATGTCTGCTTAAATGTCTAAAATAAACCCTACTATTCTATATATGCTGCAAAAGCTGTGGAAGAATGGTACTACAATGGCCGGCAGATATGATTGCTGTATCTTTATTTGCATAATTGCATATGCAAAGTTCATAATTACTATATTGTGATGATTAATTAAGTATACAAAAAACCCCTTCAGCCCTTTGTGTGGCGCTAAATATTAGTACTAATGGGTCGATCAAGGATGGATTATCGAGTAAAGAGACCAAATTAAGTGCTCCTAACTCATGGTTAGTGTAGCGTACGTGCCACTCCAATTGACCGATTGCTTAAAAGGCATCACTATTACGTCACATACAAACATCAGTGTACGTTGGTGAGGAAATCTGGCCAATAATATACCTACGTACGGTTATTATTATATATATATATATGTGTTGGCACAAAAAAAACTAACACAAGATGAAGAATACCTTTGTGCGTTATAAAGCGTAGGATCATCTTAGGTTTTATTTGGATGTAGTCGGATTCATATTAATCCACATGTGTAGGATGGATTGGAGTAAAACTTGTACTAAATTACATCACAATCCATCCCAACCCACGTGGATTGAGGTGAATTCGACAACATCCAAACAAGGCCTTACAGGCATGTATTTATAGCGCTCGGCATTGAACATGTTAGCGGCCCTGCTCGATTAAGGTCTATTCGTTTCATGTCAAAAACTAGAAAGTCAGCTTTGGAGCCAAAAATCAAAAGCTATGTTAGAGTGCACGGCGGATCCAGCGCCACTCAGGCCCAGATCCACCAGAGTCCACAAAATATTAAGGTCTTAGACTTAATTCAAACTAAAAGACTATCCTGATAGGTGAGGGTTACCCCTGCCTTATAATGTGAGACTAAAACCTAACGGCTCCTCGTTGTCCTTGCCTTATAATGTGAGACTAGAACCTAACGGCTCCCCCATCACCTTGTGACCCTTGAGACTTTTCAGGTTTTTTACCATGGCCTCTAATACCACTTGTTAGAGTGCGCAACAGATCTGACCCAACTCGCTGTACCTATGAGTCGGCGCCCCTCAAGCCCAGATCCACCAGAGCCCACAACATATCAAGGTCTTGGACATAATTCAGCTCAAAAGACTAGCATAGGTGAGGAGTGTCCTCGCCTTATACGTTGTGTTCCTCCATCTTCAATTTTCGATATGGGACTAAGCCTTACAAGCTGTAACTCAAACAAACTAGTTCTAAAAGTACCCAAGCAAGTTTGCTTGATCAGGTAGCAATCTAGACCATCAATTTCGAGTGTGTAATAGGCAACCTGGCTAGGAGGTCGCCAACCGAACAGACCCGGAATGCTCTGGAGGGTCATATATATAGGAAACTACAAGGAAGAGCACTCCTGATAGGTGGTAGGTGGGAGGGGCTTCCTCCCCACTGCTACTAGTTCTAAAACTCTGCAGCTGAACAATGTTATCTGCAAAATTGAACGTAGCAGTATGGAAAACGGAAAAAGGGCAGGAGGCCAGCACAAATGCACAGTTGGACCGGCCGGCGACCTGGAAGATGAAAAGCGACGACGGATGTGACGCGGGCAGTGGAAATGTTGGTGCATGGTGGCTGCTGATGCCCGCGCAGCAGCTAGCGCAATATATCCATCTCGGTCCATGGATGGCGCTTGCTAGTGCTGCTGCTGCCACATCCATCCATCCATCCATCCATCCATGCCTTGTCGGCCTCAATAACCTGCATGCAGTTACCCACCGGATCGGGGAGAGATCGGTCGAGATTAGATTACATGTACGCATCCATCTTGTTGGTAGATCCATCACCAGATCATGATGAGCTCCATCTATCTATCGATCGTTCGTCTCTTCCGTTCCATACTAATTACGTATTTGAAATGAATCGGATGAAAAAAAATTGGGCTGCAGGGGTAGACATCCCCGGACTATTTTAGCTTAAGGTAAAGGACTTCTCACCCAGTCCGAAAAAACCCCTGAACCACATGAGGTCCGATCTATTACGTGCACATGAGGGCCGATCCATTATGTGTGGCGTGGAGGTTTTTTTTCACACCGCCGACAAGAAGTTCATCTGACCAAGAATTCGAACTTTGGTCACGGGTACGCCACCCGGATGCTAGATCAATATATTGGTCTAGCAACCGTAGGCAATCAGATGGAGAGACTACTAGTACTGGATCCCTAGCTAGCTCGACCGAAGAATAGTATACTAAGACGTTTGATTCCCATTTCTCTCATAAAGGTGAACACTACAGCTAGCTAGAAATTCAGGTCTCGGATTGTTGAACGGATCACATGCCTGACGACGCATGAATGCTCCCACGGCATGCAACGAAGCTATGCCGATATGCTTGCAGCAAGGGCCTGGATATTCATTCTTTCCTGCTCCAGGTGTTAAGGTGTTAGTTCAGGATCACTGTCTGAGTGATTTTATACTTTCTATCCCATGTCGATTCATCATGACGACGTTGCTGGTAACTAGTTTGTGTTGACACCTATGTCGTGTCCACCAGTAGTAATAAGGATTTGCATATGGTAATACATATATATATCATCGATCGGCAGATCCAGCATTAGTTTAAGCTTCTCTCCAAACTCGATGTCTCGACAGATTGGATCGGTTAAAAGCAAAGCCACAGACGACAGATTTAACAAGCTAGCAGGCAAGCTATGTGAGGGGGAGGGAACCATTTCCCAGCAGGGTTCATTAATCTTAGCTTCTGTGTTTCAGGCGCATGCATGCTTCATGTTCCATAACCATTACGACCACCATGCAGCTGATACATATAGTAGTGATCTATATATCGAAGAATATGCAGAAATGGAGACCGTCCATAGCTACAATTAAGAAAGTTGCTCGCGCTGTAGATGAGAAAAGATGGATCGATGTATGTAGCTAGGCATCCGACCGAAGGTTGGTGGCTTGGCTCCGTGTTGTTGTCGTTAAGCTTGCAAAACTATATAGGTGGACCTTATATATGGTCTAGTAGTCTAGCAGTACACACTCCAATAAGATTCAGTTTGGTTAACTATAGTTTTCATATATAATATAATATGAGAAATTTTACAATGGTTGAAAAAAATAAGGGTCATCCATATGCCAAGATCAGACGATGCAAAAATAGGAAGTACCTATATGAAAGTACTTGTAAGTACTAAATTGATGAGGACGGTACCAAAATAGGTAGAGGTCAATACCAAAATAGGTGGACCGGTTACGGATTTTTTTGGTATTTATTTATTTTGAAGAAGGGGGCAATCTGGTAATCTGGTATACAATACAAGTGTATGTATATGACTAAGCACGGTCATCTCCGACTGTCCTTGTCAGCTAACTACCATGGTGTGTCCATCCTGAAAGCATCTAGGCATTTAATTTAGTTTGGTGATTAATGACAACATGGTCATTGTCACAAATATATATGTTTTACAATCGTATTCTTCAGTTAAGTCAAAATGAAAAAGGATTATATTAGTGTACTTTGCCCTTAATTGTTTTTTTAATAGTGATGGTTCAAAGGATACGTGTAAAGATTAAGGATAATCTAGTTCTAATATGTGTCATTTGGCACTGAAAGACATTTGAAGTTTATAGTATAAAGGAAACAATGATCGGTAGGTTGATCTAGCTCTATGAGCCTACAGTTTAAGTGGCGTGCGTACATACTTAGGTGCATGTAACGTAGCGTGCGTGCGTATTTAGGTGCAACTTCGATATAAAAGGTCATCCTCGATGCCTTGCGTAAGGGGATCTCTCTCCCGCTAGATGCTTTCTTGGCTAAGAATGATCGGGGTGTTTGGATTCCGGTCACACCTCGCCTCGCCACAGTTTTGTAAACGTTGCTGTTTGGTTCATGCGTAGACGACATTACCTATGCAGCTTGGTGATGATTTCTTAGTAATATAATCTTCCTTGGAGTTGAAGGCCCAAGAAGAGTTGTAATTGGTTAGTAATCCGTTGATTTGGCATGGAGAATGGATTACTACTATAGAGCACGTGGTCCTTGCATGAGTTAAGGGGAAGCTATGCTCTTGCACGTTTGCTCTAACGAGGACTAGTGGAGAGTATCGACCCTCTGAGATATCATGACAAATTGGAGCCTTTTCAACCCTTTCATTACTCGTGCAATTTATTGGCTTTTGAAAAAAATAAATATAAGGACTTCGAGGAAATTTAAGACAAACTAAATAGCAAAGGGAAAAGTTTATCATGTCTCTCATTAAAAAGTACAACCAACTCCTAATTGACTTGATTTAAGGCCAAACCGACTCCTAGTTAACCCTTGTGAATTTGGGGTAAATATTAAACACCTGAAATCATTATATTTTTGGCTAGAGGGAGTAGCTACTAAATAGTATTGCATTGATCCAATGCTCACACAAACTTTATGACCCGGCCATGCACTCTAGACTATACCAAGCTTAGTGAATATGCTACATTGCTATAACTGATTCATTGAAGTACATGTCAACTGTACTATCTATAAATGACATGTGTGGATGTGTAGTAGCCAATGATCTATTACTGCTCCCTTTGGGTTGTAAATACTTAATGTTTTGGACAACATGCAACCAAAGATTTTTTTTTAACTTTGATTATGAATAACTAGTCTGTCAACCCATCCTCATGCGTAGGCTAGAATCTTATGAGACAGAAGTATTAGAAGTCCATGTATAACTTTAGTACCTAAATCTAATCAAAATTGCTTATCTATTTTCTCTCCCTCTCTATATCCATTTTCTAACACAATACTCATATAGTCACCACGTGCTCTCTATCCGGTAGCGACGATAGAATTAACAAATACTCTATCTTTTAATCCATATTTATAGTCCCCCCCTTTGTATCGCACATCTATGTGTTTTGAACATGTGTTTAGTTGAAACTTTTGTCCTAAGTTATATCAGGTCTTGTTGTAGCCCAAATGTCATTATTCCATTCTAGATTTTTGCTTTCAAATTTTAATCTTATTAGTCCCAACAACTTTTTTATGCACGTTTCAAGTTGAACTTATAGTGATTATTGCACCTTTCATTTAAAATTCTCAATTTATATTTATTATAAAATGAATTCTACATTCTAGATTGCACTTTTAGTTACTACAATGGCACAAATAGTCATTTTGGTGATCTAGATATTGAATTTCTTCTATCAAATAGTTATGTGTTTACTACTATTTTTCTATAAAAATAGAGTGCTTATAATTAGAAGATATGCCATATGTTTCAGTCAAAGTGCATAAATTTATCTAGCTAAACAATTTACATTATTTCTTGCCATGGAGTAGTAATATAATTTTAAATGAATTGCCATGATTGATAAAGTATATAAATATATATTTACCACAAGTATACTTGTCTACATTGTGTCACATATAGCATATATGTTTACTCT
Organism: Miscanthus lutarioriparius; assembly: GCA_904845875.1. Lineage (NCBI taxonomy): Eukaryota > Viridiplantae > Streptophyta > Magnoliopsida > Poales > Poaceae > Miscanthus > Miscanthus lutarioriparius. Next base: position 13,914,266 of record CAJGYO010000013.1, read on the forward strand.
AAACTAACTTTTTTTATATATTATTAGTCCTAGAAGTGGGTATTAAGAAACATATATAGACTAATTTATTGTTATATTTTTTTCATAACAGAATATGCTAGTAATTTATATGTTGATTTATTAGGTTACTTTTCGTAATGATAAATAATAATAGATTTAGTGGTGTAAGGTGAATGATGATTAGAGTCTACTAATTTGAATGCAAAATGCTAATGTTTGAATTTTATCTTGTGAGAATTAACATGAAGACGACTCTATTGGAGTCTCTAGTTTGTAATAGAACGACTTATAAAAAATGCAATTTGAAAACATGGAAATTTTCTTTGTAGATTTATGTTAAAAAATATATACTTGGTAATGTCATAAAAAATATTGGATTTTATGAAAATATATCGTGGTAGACAATAGTGGTGGGAGCTAAGGGCGTCCTCAGTGACCAGCTGCATGGCCAGCTTACGCAAACATCGTCCGATGTGGAAATATTAAACAATGAAAAGAGCATCTCTCTAGCGACAAGAGAATCGGCAGGCGATTTCACTAGGATCGAGGAACAGTGAGAGCAGAATTTACGGCAATGCTCTGCAGGTGGAGAGTGAGGAGGAGGGAGAAAATAAGATAATATTTTTTTCGCTCTCTCACTTCCAGCTAAGCTAACGAAATTGATAGTATCACTGGAGACGCCTCTAATAGGTGTCTCTCAAATCGGATGTCGAAATGACCATACTACCCGCACGGAAATGCAATATAGACGGCGATTTTATACTTGATAGCCCGCCCCACCCGGCCACTCGTGTGTGAGTGCGTCTTGCAACTTGGAGGCTTTCACTCCATGGGAAGAAGGAAAAATACTTGAAAAGAGGAGAGAAAGGATGGTATGTCGCGGCTGCGGCGAGCAGCATGTCCCTGGAAAGCAGGAAAAGCCAGCCATGATTCCTGATACATCTCAAGCAGGCAGGCAGCACCTGGCCAGCAGGCCGAAGCCTAATCGATGGAATATACGGCCGTGTGGATGCAAACTAAAGCTACCTGTTGTATCATGATTCGATGTGGGACTTGCAGATATATGACTTCTTTCTTAGCTTGCAAATGGTGGTGGTGCGTGTGTGTACCACATCGGTCCAACTCGATCGATCGTATAGCGGACATATAAACAAAGGACATTGCATTGTTTGGTGATGTTTTTCTGAAAAGACATACACTGTGTGGTGGTGTGGCCAGCCTGCTCGATCGATCGCTAGCTTTGACATGCGTGCATGCTCTCGATCTGCTGTGTGCTATGTGGTCCAAGCCTTTCGTTCTCCGGCGCCGGCCTCTCGCTCCTCTTTGATCTGCAACTTTATTTTCTCCACGCTTTTGCATCATATTCATTTCTTTTTATTTCTTTTCCCCTGTTTTTCAGATCCATGTTTTGGAGAAGCACATTTTGGTTTGCTTTTAGTAGTTTATAGTTCATTGGTTGTTTTTTCATCGCCTTGTTTTCAGCATAGGGAATTAATAAATAATTCACTGACTTCCATATATCCTACGAGTAATATAATTGATGCAGAAGTGCCTATATATATATATATATATATATATATATATATATATATATATATATATACCAAGGTTGTAAATCTCTCACTATAGTTGTCGCTACCTCTCGATATAGCTGTTTGCATAGGGTCAAACTATTTGCTCCTATGTACTCCTTCTGTTTCAAATTTATAAGTTGTTTCGGTATTCCTAAATGCATAGTTTTCACTCCATATCTAGACATAATTGTATATCTAGGTGCATAGCAAAAGCTATGAATCTAAGAAAAAAAGGTAAACCATTATCGGGGACCAATAATACTAGGGTACTCGAAAAAGAGGGGCTAATGGTCATCAACATTAATTCATCCAAGCTAACAAATTGAAGATCACTGGAGCTAATACGTGGCTCCAACCGACCTCCCCCGCGCGGAAATGCAATATAGACTGATTTTATACTTGATACCGACCTCTCAGGGAGCCTCAACTTGGAGGCTTTCACTCCATGGGAAGGACTCGGCGAGCAGCGCCCCTGAAAGCCCAGCCATGATTCCTGATACATCTCAAGCAGGCAGGCAGCTCCTGGCCTCGCAGGCCGAACCCCATCGATGTTTGCACTCCTGTTGTATCATGATTCGACCTTGCAGATATATGACCTTTCTTAGAGGGGCTCATCGGTCCACTCGATCGACCCCAAGGTCGTCGGCTCAGCCTGCTCGATCTCGCCCTTTGACTCTTGGGTTTGCGGTCCGCCTCGTCCGGTCCTTGGGTTACGCTTTTGCCATTTCCCTTTTCCCTGGCCTGCAGGGAAGGGCTCCGCCTCACCCTACCCCCAAGACCACAGTAATATAATTGATGCAGAAGTGCATATATATATATATATATATATATATATATATATATATATATATATATATATATATATATATACTCACGCCTCGCCCGGCCTCTCGATATAGCTGTTTGAAAGGCTCCGCCTCTACGACCATAACAAAAGCTATGAATCTAAGAAACTCCCATCTCGCCAATAATACTAGGGTACCAAGCGGAGACCCATGCCACCCGCCAACCACTGCAGGTCCAAGTGTATGTGTCCGCCTCGACCCGACCTCCGGGAGCCTCAAAGGACTCGTCCCCAGACCACAGGTTTGCACTCCGCCTTGCCCGACCTCCTGGGGAGGGCTCACACCCACCTGCAAGCCTTGAAGGGTCCGCCCGGCCTTCTCATTGGAGCAGATCCGCCTAGCTTCAAAGGCTCAAGCAAGGGTGGACTCGATCTCGCCAGCGGAATCCTCTCCAACCAGAGCGTGCAATCAATTTGACCCTGCAATTGATAAGGAGAGAAAGCTTATCAGTAATTAAGGGCGGAACATGCCGGTGTTGCCAGACAGTCCCGAATGTGCGGCTCTGAGAGCCGATATGAGAGAAAATCGACTAAATAGTCGATTCCAGCATATTCATAAGAATAAATCGATTAAAGCTCATGGGGTTGTGTAAGAAGATTCGGTTATCATTCAGGATAAACATAATTCGAGCAAAAATTAATCAAAAGCAATAAGATATCAACGATGATCGGTTTAAACTGAGCCAATGATTACAAGTAACCGAACCCCTTTTTATATAAAGAAACAATTCAACACCACTTAACCATTTAATAAAGATAAATCTAATGAACATGTTAGATCTTATTTATCACCATGACCAATGGGGCATGAGGCAGAATCATGCAGGTCATAGAAACAACAATAGACTCGACGATCCTAACTCATTACTAATATCAGTGGGGCATGAGGCAGAATCATGCAGGCCATAATACAACAATAAGATCATGGGGCTAACATATCTTTCAACTTATCTCTACTTCAATGGTCTCGTAATGTGAACTGTTAGTGAAAGCGCTCGATATCGGCTAAATAGCCGATTCAGGCATAGCGCACAGTTAAGGTCATGCCTTCTCAAAAACGGATCTATCAACTAACGATCCTCACTCTACGGTGGTAACAGTGGGGTGAGAGGCAGAATCCCACAAGTTGGAACGGTTCTCGCTAACTAATAGATCTATTCAAGATCGAACATGCCTTAACCGCATGCTATGCATGATTAAGATTGATATAAAACAGCCGATAAAAACATAACTCATCATTTAAGATGTAGATTAGATCAGTTTTACATTGTTAAACGATGGGTTAAATAAGATATAAGGCCGATCCAGATCAATCTCAATCGGGCAGAGTGATATTGCTGTAATTAGATAAACAATGAAAGCAATAAGCAATATCGGTAACTTAATGAATCTACCAAAGACTGCCATTCAAAGGTAGAGCCGATAACTTGACCTTGATCTAGTTCAAGCAATGGAGTGTGAGGCAGAATCACACAGGCCATACTTGAACTAGACAAGAGTCAATAACTAGCCTATACCAGAGTCGTAGTGGGGGTCGACCGGATCAATGCAGCCATACGAACAGAGGTATAAACCATGACGGTACTTACAGACAAGCAGTGGAGGTTGACCGGATCGATGCAGCCGTACTTGCTGAAGAACTCACCAAGATCTACTCTCCTCCTACTCCTAAGCGGTGGCCGGAGCCGAAAAAAGTAAATTGACTTGTATTTGATTGATTGTATGTTTTACAATAGCCGTGGCTTGATATTTATACCCAGGATCTAAACATGAATCCTACTTGATCACGACTTGCTACAAATTTAGGTACGAGAGAGAACATTCCTAATTTAAGATAACTTGGACTCTGATTTTTCCTATTTTGTAGAGTCCGACATGTAATTTCCCCAGCGCCAACCGTAGTTTATCATTGCTATCTGCTGACGTCACCCTAAGATATCCGATTTCAGGGTCATATTTGAATCGGCTGACATCGATCTTTCTCGACTGGCACAACCTTGAAAAGCCTGTGAGTTCCCGCGTTTCTTCTCCCAAATTTTGGTGTAAACACATGCCCCCCAATTTTGGGGTAAAATGGTTTTATCCCAAAATTCTGACTCATCGGTTTATTGCGTCGTAACCGTCCTTATCCGAGAAATACGCATAACTCCTGACTTTTTGGCCTGAGCCTCATATAATATCAATAGTATCTCTTTCGACGCACTCAGCCTTTCTGCTTTCCCCTCTTTTCTAGCGCCAACTCCAACAGTCGACGCCGCCATTACAAGGGATCCAAACCCTAGCAAATCCATTGTCCCGTCGAACCGTCATTCGAGCTATCGTTGTTAGATCTGAAGTTGCTTCGGCCATGATGGCGACCAATGATCATGTTCCTAAGGTATGTTTCCAGTTCCCGTTCTCTAGATGTCAGCCATTACCCCGTGTTTTGCTCCTCTTGAATTTAGTTCATCCGATTTCTAGGAAATGAAGAACGAGATCTTGATTCCATCGGCTATTGTCCCTAATGCTTACTTCCTCGGGCCGATGGGAGACCCTAATCCATCTGATTTTATCTACCAAGAAACTCACCAAATCCCCTTCAAAAGGTCCGCAGTGGACTTATGTTCTTGGAACAAAACTCCCTTCAGAAACTGGCCTAAAGCGCCTAAGGGATGGAGAGACTGGTTTTGTAGGGTATCTACGAAAAAGGGTGGAGATTGGGAGCTTTATGATCTGAACCAGTGTCTGACACTTTCGTTGTCCGAAATGGAGAGGACGATTCACTCCTGATTTCTGCTTCTTATTTTTGGTCCAATGCTCTAAATGCTTTCATTTTTTGCCATGGTCCGATGACCATTACCCTGGCCGATGTATACATGTTGACCGGCCTTAGAACTACTGGATCAATGCAACCTTATGAGTACTTGAGTGCCGGTTCAAAAAGACTGGCCAAGATAGCAGACTGTACCGGATGGGCGAGTTATATTCTGAATCATGTTGAGGATGGATCATCTGTTAGTGAACAAGAATATGTGGCCTTTCTGAATATGTGGCTAGAGAAATTTATCTTTTGTGGGTCGTCTTGTGGCCCGACTTATAATCACAAACTTATGGTAGAACACCTGGCATTAGGTAAGGATATCCCTCTTGGAAAATATCTGCTGGGAGCTGCTTATCATCTGATGTACCAGGTGGCTGCTCAACTGCTAAAGAATGAACCAATACAGACTATCAGCGGCCCCTAGTGGCTGATACAATTGTGGCTCAATTTGTACATGCATAAGTCGGTAAGGCCTAATCTCAGAAATATGAGTTTTCCCTCCTTCAATTTTGCTAAGGAATACAGAGGCGAAGAAGGAAGAACCCAGATGTGTATGAATTATGGTGAGGCTGCATCGGCCATAACCATTGACTTCGACGTTGGCCACTTCTTCAAAAAGCTTTACAGAGGGTTTGATGCAGCCGTCCTGACTTGGCTACCTTACAAGGAGGGTGATGAACTGATCTTTCCATTCAAGTTCTGATTTGAGTCCGGCTGCTCGGACGAGATAGCGGCCGCGATCTTTAATACCTTTATCAAGCCCTGTGTTCTTCCGGCTGAATTTCGTCATGGTCGTGGCAAAATGGTCAAGGGCTCCTCCACCCTGGGCAATCCTCCGACCTACGAGTTCTACAACCCTTCTTTTGTGGCCCGTCAGTTCGGCCTCGGCCAACTCCCCCCCCCCCCGCCTATTTTTTGAGAACATCTTGAAGCCGAGAGAAGATGTCAGCGACGTGTTGGAAGCTTCCATAATCTTTCAACTGAGGTCAGACCTTCCTTCTTTTTCTTTGCATGACTGGGTCATAGCCAGTTTCTCTTCCAACCTCTTTGACGCCTGGTGGCAAGAATGGCGCTCCCATCTTTTCTGTGGGCCAGTCCACCCTCTGTGTATAGCTCTGAGACGAGGACTTTGCTTCTGGTAGTGAGGTAATCTTTTATTTCCTTTTTTCAGATAGATTACTTGGCGAATCCTTTTGCCAATCATCCTGATCGATCCTTTCAGGACGTCGAATTCGATCCTCCAAGCACGAGACAGAGAGGCATCCCAATCATCCCTTATGCCCGGTTTCAAGGATGGGATCGATCCTTGAAGATGTTGATGAGAACCCTCATCAATTCGACCCTCTCCAAGCATGGCATCTCCGGGGTAACTCGAACGGAGAGGGCATCCCATAAATTACCAACCCTCATGCCCAGTTTCAAGGATGGGATCAGCCGCACCTTCCTTGAAGAGGTTGATGAGAACCTTCATTGGCTGATCCACGAATGGAGCCGATCTCGGCTGAAATAACCGATACTCCCATAGCGACAGAAAATGTAAGTTCCATCTTTGAAATTTATTGGAGCATCCTTCTTGATCTTTTGATTCATTGTTATTCCCACCTCTTATTTGGCTATTCATTATTCCAAACAACCTTCGATGAAACATTCGTGCAAGAAAAGGAATCTGGTAGTTCACCTATTGGCAACGATCCAATTGACTCTGGGAATAATCCTATGGTTGGTACTCAGACTGCCGATTTCCCAATCCAGCACACTCCTGATGGTAAGGAAGTTATACGTCTTTTCCATTGCGACGATCATGAACTGAAAATTTCCCTTGTCACTACAGATGCTATCACTAGAAGTTTAGAGCTGACTCAACAGAATGTTACTGGGGTGTTATCAGCTGTCCCTTCCCCTCCGATAGAGGCCGCTACGAAGAAGGTGCCATATCTTCTTTGTCGTTCACTTTGTGATAAACCAAGTCAAACCTTTTAATCAAGTTTTCCCTTGTACACAGGCATCCAATCTTCCAGCCCAGAGCCATTCTCTCAATTTTGAGGAATATTTTGATGAGGACGAAATCGGATCGTCAGCTACTTCTTCTAATGAAGCCCTGTTGGAAGAGATCAGAAAGCAGCTAAGACACATATTGCCAATGCTCGAGAAGGACGTAGCCGATCTGATCCAAGACACCGACTCGATGCAGAGAGTCTTTCTGGCTATAAAGGGTGATCCATCTCCAACTCTCTCCAGAGTCCTGTTATATTTGTCTTCTTTTGAAGATCAAGCTCTGAAGGTGAAAAAGATTCAGAGAAGCCTGTCCAACCGCGAAGCTTTGATGGCCCAGGATAGCTCCAACAAGCTAGAGGCTAAAGAGTTTATGCGGCTAATTGATGATCTGAAAAATTCCTCCTCCAGGACCGATCCAGAGCTTTCTCAGCTGGAAACCAAACGTGCTAAACTTGAAAAGGAACTGGAAAACGTGAAAGCTGCTATTGACCATCGCAAGTTCACTTTGGCCCAAATCCCCGATGCTATCAAACAGAAGAAACAGGAACTGCTGGCCAAAGCGAAAAGAAGCAGAGCCATTCGTAGCAGTCTTGAGAATACTCCTGGAACAGCTAAAGAGTACGAGCAAAAGATCACGGAAGTTGACGTCATCCGGCTAGAGCTATTGAAAATCATATAGGATGTCTTGAATCTGTAATTCATAGGTTAATACATGTATGACCATACTTTCCTGCTGTCTCGTTGTACCTTTTGCTTCGGCTAAGGAGCCGATTCACAACAACCAATTCCAGACTTCTAATCTCAATCCAGTTAAGTCTGAAAACACGGCTTTTATTAAGAGAATCTGTTGATTTCCCTCCTTCAGTTGCTTGGTGCCTTCGCGTATGACTGCTTTTCCTTTTGTTTTTTGCTCTATAGGCGATACATATCATATTGGCTATTACCGTCTTTGAAGATGTTTTACCTTCTGAACTGGAGGTGATACCCTCTTGGTATCGGCTATTAGAGTCGAGAATGAATCGGCTACCAAGCGTTGATCAGATGTTATGATAACGTCCCACAGAACTTTCAATATAAAAGGTCAGACGAGTAATCAACCCAGGTCAAGCGTCCTATTGAGCAAAACGGAACTTCTCTTAAGAAACCCATTAACTCTGAATCACATTTGCATTTTAACTCAGCCTTCACATACGTCGGCCTAAACCCATCTCTAAGACTTAACACTTTTTCAGCCATCGTAACAGCAGTGACTTTCCTACTAAAACAAACTCTCAGAGCCAATCGCTTGCATCGGCTGTTGGCTTTCATTGTAGATCTTAATGAAACCTCCTTCCCATGTCTTGCCAGAAAAACACTCAAAATCTCCTAGTTCCCAAAAGACTGGATCGGCTGTTGCGATGCTTACGGACTCATCAGCACGAACCTGTTCAACATCACCTCCATGCCACTAAATTAAACACTGATGCATGGTCGATGGTATGCAACAATTCGCATGAATCCAATCACGACCGAGGAGCAAACTATACGACCCCTTTCCATCAATGACGAAGAATGTGGTGGGCAAAGTCTTGCTTCTAATTGTTAGTTCGACGTTTATTGCCCCCCGAGTCTTAGACGTGTTACCTCCGAAGTCCCTGGGCATCATGTCGGTTTCCAATAGATCTTCTGGTCCTTTGTCAAGCTTACGAAAAGTAGTATAAGGCATAAGATTGATAGATGCACCTCCGTCTACCAACATCTTGTTCATCGGTTTTCCATCAACAAGACCTTTCATATACAACGCCTTCAAGTGCCGATGCTTGACTGGCTTGTCAAATATCGCTTGCTGTACAACCGTTAACTTGGCAACCATCTCTTTATACTCTAAATTCTGATCTACCGGAGCTCTAAATTCTGATGGCAACATAAAAGCCATTTGAATATTAGCCGATGGTTGCTTTCTATCGGCTGTTTGCTTGGTACGCCATACTTGGGATTTACCGGATGCCTAAGCCTGTTCTAACTCTCTATTCCTTAGGTGCTGCACCCTTCTCCTCTAGCTCCTCGTTAAGCCTCTGGGGCACCATTGGCCTTCCTGCCAAACATGTTCCCTCAGGTTGTTTCCTTCTTCATGATCAGTCCAGTCTTGGTCAACAACTCTTTTTCCTAGCCGATCATGAATACTTTTATTTTTTAAGCGCCAATCCATGTTATTATGATGATATGCATCCTGGGCATGGATAGACCGGCGGTTGATTTGAGATTGTCTAAACTCTCAATATCGATTGATGCATTCTGGACAGTTGTGTCTGGTAGGCAATTTCAAACCTTTGTTCCAGCAGTATTTGAAGAAAGGGCAATTCCAATGCGATTCGGCTTGCTTCCTTTCATACCTTTCTTTTTCTAGTTGACGCTGGTATTCTTGATCCTCTAACCATCACTGATAATTCCTTTCCTTCTGCCGCTGCCACTTATTCAACAAGATTCGAGATGTAACTCATGGCTTTGTCGCTCCATCCTTTGATGCTTCCCCCTGTTCATATCGGCTCTTTTGCTGATCACGATGTTTTCTAATCTCTCTATATTCATCAGGCAATATTTGCATCTTGGGATCAACTATTCTAGCTTCTCTTGATTTGGCCGATGTCAGAACCTTAGTTTTTCCTTTGAATAGCCCGACATCAACCATATTTTGATCTCCTAGGAAAGGACTATCATCAACTTTCATCTTCCGAGGCGTATCGAACTTGAGCCTCCCTTGCTGAATAGCTCTCTGTATATGCTGCCTGAAGATTCTGTATTCATTAGTGGAATGAGAAGTAGCGTTATGGAATTTGTAGAACTTCTTGTTCTTTAACTGATCAGGGGGCAATATGACATGACTATCGGACAACTTGATCTGCCCCTTCTCAAGTAAGAAATCGAAGAGCTTGTACGATTTAGTGTCATCAAAGTCATAACTCTCCTTGACTCCTCTTCCCCAAGGATTTGGCACCATCACTGTCTTCTTGCCCCAATTCCATTCAGCTGCAGCAACCTCTTCCTCTTCAGCTTCATAGCCGTCATCGACTGAGTATGGATCATAAGCTTCGGCTACGGCGGTACTCTTCTGGAACCGGGTATCTCTACACATGCTCTGGAATTGGGTATTGAGCGCTACTACTCGTTGAGCCAACTGACCCAAGTTATCAAACTCTTGCCCTAGCAACTTTTCTTTCCACATTGGCAGCATTCCCTGGACGGCTAAAGCAGCTAACTGATCATCTGCCAAGCTTAATGAGAAGCACAAGTTCCTAGTCTCTTGGAATCTCCGAAGAAACTCAGTGCCCGATTCGTTAGTCCTCTGTCTCATGGTTGTTAAATCAGTTATCTTCTTTTCTCTAGTCCCAGTGTAAAAATATGTATGAAACTTCTTCTCCAGGTTAGCCCAATTGGCAATGGAGTTGACTGATAGTGACGAGAACCAAGTGAAGGCTGACCCTGACATGGATAAGGAGAAGAAACGAACTCGATGGGCATCCTCAACTAATGCTTCACCCAATTGTGTAAGATACCGACTGACATGTTCTATTGTGCTTGTACTGTCTTGACCAGTGAACTTGGCGAACTCTGGGAGCCTATAATTTGTAGGAAGAGCAACCAAATCATACCACTCTGGATATGGGCGTTTGTATGAAAAGGTCCAGCCCCTTTGGCTTCAGACCGAACTGATTTTTCATCATCTCGGTCACCTTCAGCAACAACTCGTCAGCTTGCGGATTTGGATTCCTCGATATTTGCTGACCCATCTGTGGATTGAAATCCCATGTGCCTTGATATCCTAGATTCGGTATCATGTGGAGAGTGTTATAATCTGTGCCATAGTGATACCCTTGTGGAATCTCAATCTGCTGAGTCCTCTACTGGCTTGCTGCTTGAAGTCTCTGATTGTAGACATGGGGATCTATATCTCTGTGGATCTTTTGAACTGACGGTGCTATCTTCTGAGCCGATGATGGTATATGGCCTGATGTGCCAAAATTGATCATCTGGTTTTGACTTTGCCCTGCCGGCTGTTGCACATGCTGTATCGATGGTCCAGGATTATGCTGTATCTGATTCATAGTAGTACCTGGAGTTTGTTCAGATGAACCTTGAAGTGCCTGGACGTCACCGTTACCAGCTAGTGCTGCTTTTTGATGGCTGGTGCCGACTTAATTAGTCCCTTGGGTCAACGGATCTAGAATGTTGTAACAAGTCGATCCAACCTGACTAACTGGAATTCCATGAATCGCCTCTTTCATGGTGTTGTGAAATGCGTCAACGAAAGCTTCATTGCGGCTTGATAGAGCATCCCGAACAGATTTGTTTATGGTTTCTGTAAAGAAACGCCTTTCTTCAGCTTCGACTGTATCCGTCTGCCCATGTAGTAGAACTCTTGATAGTGGAATTTTCTGAATAATGGTGTTGTCACGTGTTTTCGTGTAGGACAACAGACACTTCTTCTGAAATTCTTCTGTAGCCTTGTTGATGGTACCCTTATCTTCATCAGGTAGGTCTTCATAATGTACCATAAGGATGTTGTCGTTGTTGTGAACCGCCATGATGATTGTGGTGTCCCACCGAGCGTGCCAGAAACGTGTGTCGACATAGAATTTCGTCCCGTGCCGAGGACACACGCAGCAAGCCGGAAGGGTCCGCTCGATGGAGCAGATCCGCCTAGCTTCAGCGCAAGGGTGGTCGATCCTGCGCAATCCTCCCGAGATGTGCCAGTCAATTTGGCCCTGCAATTGACAAGGAGAGAAAGCTTATCAGTAATTAAGGGCGGAACATGCCGGTGTTGCCAAACAGTCCTGAATGTGCGGCTCTGAGCAAATAGTCGATTCCAGCATATTCATGGGGTTGTGTAAGAAGAATCGGTTATCATTCAGGATAAACATAATTTGAGCAAAAATTAATCAAAGGCAATAAGATATCAACGATGATCGGTTTAAACTGAGCCAATGATTACAAGTAACCGAACCCCTTTTATATAAAGAAACAATTCAACACCACTTAACCATTTAATAAAGTTGAATCTAATGAACATGTTAGATCTTATCTATCGCCATGACCAGTGGGGCATGAGGCAGAATCATGTAGGCCATAGAAACAACAATAGACTCGACGACCCTAACTCATTACTAATATCAGTGGGGCATGAGGCAGAATCATGCAGGCCGTAATACAATAATGAGATCATGGGGCTAACATATCTTTCAACTTATCTCTAGTTAAATGGTCACGTAATGTGAACTGTTAGTGAAAGCACTCGATATCGGCTAAACAGCCGATTCAGGCATAGCGCACAGTTAAGGTCATGCCTTCTTAGGAACGGATCTATCAACTAACGATCCCCACTCCACGGTGCTAACAGTGGGGTGAGAGGTAGAATCCCATAGGCCATGATAATAGGCCATGGAACGGTTCTCGCTAACCGATAGATCTACTCAAGATCGAACATGCCTTAACCGCACGCTATGCATGATTAAGATTGATATAAAACAGCCGATAAAAACATAACTCATCGTTTAAGATGTAGATTAGATCAGTTTTAGATTGGCAAACGATGGGTTAAATAAGATATAAGGCTGATCCAGATCAATCTCAATCGGCCAGAGTGATATTGCTGTAATTAGATAAACAATGAAAGCAATAAGCAATATCGGTAACTTAATGAATCTACCAAAGACTGTCATTCAAAGGTAGAGCCGATAACTTGACCTTGATCTAGTTCAAGCAGTGGGGTGTGAGGCAAAATCACACAGGCCATACTTGAACTAGGCAAGAGTCGATAAATAGCCTATACCAGAGTCGCAGTGGGGGTCAACCGGATCGATGCAGCCATATGAACAGAGGTATAAACCATGACGGTACTTACAGACAAGCAGTGGAGGTCGACCGGATCGATGCAGCCGTACTTGCTGAAGAACTCACCGAGATCTACTCTACTCCTACTCCTAAGGGGTGGCCGAAGCCGAAAAAAGTAAATTGACTTGTATTTGATTGATTGTATGTTTTACAATAGCCGGGGCTTGATATTTATACCCGGGATCTAAACATGAATCCTACTTGATCACGACTTGCTACAAATTTAGGTACGAGGGATAACATTCCTAATTTAAGATAACTTGGACTCTAATTTTTCCTTTTTTGTAGAGTCCGATATGTAATTTCCCCGGCGCCAACCGTAGTTTATCATTGCTATCTGCTGACGTCACCATAAGATATCCGATTTTAGGGTCGTATTTAAATCGGCTAACATCGATCTTTCTCGACTGGCACAACCTTGAAAAGCCTGCGAGTTCTGACACCAGGGAGGAGACCGGCACGCCCCGATGTAACCCACGGCCACGACAGGCCATACCTGAGGATTCACATCAGGAACACCATCGGGCGTACCGGTGTTGTTCTACCTAACCCTCATACGAACACTGACAGGCGCGTTAGTTCACCACGACGTCCTCCAGGACGGAGTGGAGCACCATGACCGGCAGACGACGCCTGCGCAAGGTGCTAGTGACGGATAGGGCCACGATGTGGAGCCATCCCTGTTGACATCTACAGGGTCGGTGGGACCCGCATGAAGGATAAGAAGGACCTGGCGATCCTAAAGGCCTTCGGCTCTCTCTCGTTCTTCTCTTTCCCTCCGCTGTAACCTGTGCTTTCCCTTGGCCTATAAAAGGAAAAGCAAGGCGCCCCATGAAGGGTATCGATCGATCGATTGAGGACAGACCCGATCGAACCATCACGAACCCATTGAACCTCGAACCGACCAGAACACAACACAAACATACGGCTAAGCAGCAACCGATCTCCCAGCACCTGTTCACTCTTTCCACCAGAGACTTGAGACCTGTCCCTCTCTCGCATGTTTGTAACCCCTACTACAAACTTTCAGTCCTAGTAATGCGAGCAGCAGCGATGAACTGGACATAGGGACATTCTGCTCGAACTAGTATAAACCTCATGTCCTCTAAGCACACCATCCAAACCAGACATGCAATACTAGAAATTTACTCGTCGGTGGTTACTCAAAACACCGACAGTTGGCATGCCAGATAGGGGCCTTTTGCACATCTCGACATATACATTAGGCTTCGGATGGCTAGTCACAACGTCAGTTGGGTCTCGGGCGCGCACGTGCGCTTCGGGAACCTAGACTTCATCGTCATGATGGAGGGAGAGTTGGCATGGCCTCCCATCGCCGTCCAACCTTTCTACTTCACCGGCCTTGACACGATCGCTGAGGCGCTTGAGAGCTACATGCACCGGAGGCCTATGCCCTCAGGAGCGACCAAGTCCTCGGCTTCGACTATGGGAGGTTAGAGTGCCAGCTCAGCAGCACAGCAGCATCCTGGGACCCCGACCATCCTAGGAGGACCTGTGCCAGCTCACCTTCTCATTCGCCAATGTCATGGCATATCTTGCTAAAGGAGAGCCCCTCTCCCTAGAATACCTCATCTGGAGCACCTCGACAGTGCTCCCATTTGGTCTCCACAATGCCGCAGAGGTCGTTGGCCACCTTGTGGCACAGCACACGCCTCCATCTCCCGCAAATGACGAGTTCATGGGGATGACTGAATATGTCGTGGAATCTTTCCATGACCTCATCGCGAGAGAAATGGAGTCGCCCTCCACCTCTGACTCCAGCAGGGGGAGCCATCACCCCTCTCGTGAATATTTCATGGCAGGTACCCCCGAGGGACACGTCGAAAGCATCCACAAGGAAGAGGCTACCCCAATGAATGACCTCGATAACAAGGTCGAGAGGGATGCAGGGGCCCCACACACCTATGGGTGGAGCAGCTAAAGGCCCCGCACTAAGAGCTCGAGGAAGCACGATCCCAGCTCGAGCAGAAACACATGGAGCTCGAGCGAGAGATCGAGCGCCATGGAGACGGTGGGTGCAGCGCGTGCCATGGCCCATGACGTGAATCGAAGGATCATCGAGGATGATGAAGCGCTCCCACACTTCACCTGGGCAAGCCAGAACATCACTGCTCGGGGGCCTTGCTCCGGGGTCTTCTGGGGCCCGCGACACCTGAGGATCGTCGGGCCCATCACGAGATTCGCATGCTACTCGAGCGTGTGGCGGCGCAGTGGCCGAGAGCTCACTGTCCCAACGACACGAGCTCGACGCTAGCCAGCGCACGCCCTTAGAGCGACCCGACAAGGACGTGTCAGTCCAACAGGCGCCGCAAGGCGACAGGCCGATGCACCATGGTCCTAGAGCATGAGCGTCTTGGCCGCCACCGCGACGCACGTGACACCCTCGACACCCGTAGACGTAAACACGGTGATGCACCCTCATCATGGTGGATGCTACGACAGTGGCGAGGACCGAAGCCCGAGCCCCGACCTTTCGGGACCTCAGGCCTTCGGCTGGCACATCCTCAATGTCGCCTTTCCACCATGGTACCGACCACCGACCAACATCCCAAAGTACTTCGGGGAAACAAACCTCGGACTATGGCTCGCGGATCATCGGCTTGCTTGCTAAGCCGGTGGAGTAGATAATGATGATTTCATTATCCATAACCTTCCATTGTTCCTGGCCGATTCAGCGCGAACATGGTTGGAACACCTTTCACCCAACAAAATCCAGAGTTGGGCGGACCTGAAGGAGATCTTCATGGGGGAACTTCTAGGGCACATTCAAGCATCCTGGGAACCCCTAGGATCTCAAAAATTGTCGATAGAAGTCCGAGGAAACCCTTCACAGGTACATCCGGCGCTTCTCCCGGTAGTGCAACGAGCTACCCAATGTAGGCGACGCCGACATCATAGGGGCCTTCCTATCTGGGACCACCTGTGAGTCCATGGTACACAAGCTGGGACATAAGGGCCTGACGAACCACCAAAGAGCTCCTTGACATCAACACTAGCCACGCCTCGGGTGAGGGGGCGGTCCGAGCGATCTTTGACCGCCTCAAGGGCAAGGTGAAGCGAGATGAGGACGCCGACGAAGGCGCCTCCACCGTCCCAGCAAGAGGAAGAACAAGCAGCGGCACAAGGGCTCGCCCGTGGCCGCCGTCGACCGTAAGGGGGTCAGAAACCCACCGAGGGTACCTGAACCACTTCGAAGAAGCTACTCGAAGGGCCATGCCTGAACCATGCCTTCCCCATCAAGCATCTCTACAAGGACTACAACCTCATGAACCGGTTCATGTCCATAGGCTCCAACAGGGGCAGCATAAGGAGGACCCCAAGCCGATCGTGGATGACGCTGAGGAGAAGGACGACAGCTTTTCGACTGGATGGCTGCCTCATGATCTTCGGAGGGTCGGCAGCCTATGACTCGAAGCACCGCCAAAAGCTTGCATGTCGTGAGGTCTATACGGCCAAGCCGGCCGCACCTACCTTCCTCCAATGGTTGAAGTCCACCATAACCTTTGATCGGACCGACCACCCAGAATGTGTCCCGTAACCGAGGAGATATCCGCTCATGGTTGACCCAATCATCGGCACGAAGCAGCTCACTAAGGTACTGATGGATGGAGGTAGCGGCCTCAACATCATGTATGCCAAAACACTCGATGCCAAGGGCATCGTCCAATCGCGCATCCAACCGACCAGAGCGCCTGTCCACGACATGGTGCCTGGAAAGCAGGCCGTGCCACTTGGGCAGATTGATCTACCCGTCACCTTTTGGGGATCCAACCAATTATAGGACGGAGACCCTTTCCTTCGAGGTGGTCGGGTTCCACGGAACCTACCACGCCATCCTAGGATGTCCATGCTACGCGAAGTTCATGGCCATCCCCGATAACACTTATCTGAAGCTGAAGATGCTGGGACCGTACGGGGTCATCACCATCGGCACCTCCTTCTAGCATGCCTATGAGTGCGAGGTCGAGTGCTGTGAATACGCCGCGGCAATCATTGCCTCCAAGGAGCTTGCGGCCATTAGGAAGGAGGTCACCGAAGAAGCGCCCGACCCCAAGCGGTCGGCCAGGTGTTTCGAGCCAGTGGAGGGCGCCAAGGAGGTTTTCATAGAGCCCAGTGGCTCCAAGGGCAAAGCGGTGCACATTGGCACTATGCTTTCCTCTAAATAGGAAAGCGCGCTCGTTGACTTCCTCCACGTCAACAAGGATATCTTTGCGTGGAAACCCTCAGACATGTTAGGCATTCTGAGAGAAGTCGCCGAGGATGCCTTGAAGATCAGGCTAGGATCAAAGCCGATGAAGCAGCGCCTGTGTCATTTCGACGAGGGGAAGCGCAGGGCCATTGGTGAGAAAATTGCGAAGCTTTTGGTGGCCGGGTTCATCAAGGAAGTATACCACCCCGAGTGGTTAGCCAATCCCGTTCTTGTACGAAAGAAGAGTGGGAAATAGAGAATGTGTGTTGACTACACGGGTCCCAACATGGCATGTCCAAAGGATCCATGTCCTTTGCCATGCATAGACCAAGTAATCGACTTGACCTTAGGGTGTGAAAACCTTTGCTTCCTTGATGCGTACTCTGGGTACCATCAGATCGCGATGAAAGAGTCCAACCAGCTCACGACATCTTTCACCACCCCATTCGGATCGTTCTACTATGTCACATTGCCATTTGGTCTGAAGAACACCGGGGCTACATACCAACGTTGTATACTCAAGTGTTTCGGGGACCTCATTGGGCGAACCATTGAGGCCTACGTGGATGACATTGTGGTCAAGTCAAAATGCACTGACCAGGTCATAGCCAACCTAGAGCAGACCTTCATGAAACTCTGAGCAAATGGCATTAAGCTCAACCCTGAGAAGTGCATTTTTGGAGTCCCGAGGGTTATGTTGCTGGGTTTCATCATCACCGAGCGTGGCATCGAAGCCAACCTAGAGAAGATCTCGGCCATCACATGGATGGGCCCGATTCAGAATGTAAAGGGGGTATAGCGAGTTGTAGGGTGCCTCGCTATGCTTATCTGCTTCATCTTGTGCCTCAGCGAATGAGGTCTCCCCCTCTATCGGCTCCTAAAGAAGGCTGACCATTTAGAATGGATGCTCGAGGCCTAGGAGGCACTTGATGTGGTCAAGCAGCTTCTAACGAAGGCCCCGATCCTGGTCCCTCCGACCGACAGAGAACTGCTTCTGCTCTACATTGCGACCACCATGCAAGTGGTTAGCACCACCCTAGTGGTGGAGTGAGAAGAAGAGGGGCACACCCTCAAAGTACAGTGTCCCATGTACTTCATTAGCGAGGTCTTGTCTGATTCCAAGGCCCGCTACCCCCAAATTTAGAAGCTCATGTACGCCATCCTTATCGCCAAGAGGAAGTTGTGTCACTACTTTGAGTCACATATGGTGACAGTCGTGACGTCCTTCCCCCTCGGCGAGGTTGTCCAAAACCAGGATACCACGGGAAGAATCACAAAGTGGGCACTCAAGCTGATGGGTCAAGGCATTTCGTATGCCCCCCAGGTGGCTATCAAGTCCCAAGTGCTGGTTGATTTCATTGTAGAGTGGACCGAGGTCCAAATGCCACCGGCAGTCATCGGCCAAGAGTACTGGATGATGTACTTTGATGGATCGCTGATGAAGAAAGGCGTTGATGAGGGGCTGGTCTTCGTTTCGCCCCTCGGGGTATGCTTGAGGTACATGGTTTGCATCCATTTCCCCTCCTCCAACAATGTGGCTGAGTATGAGGCGCTCATCAATGGCCTACGCATCACCATCGAGTTGGGTATCCGATGACTCGACATCCGGGCGACTCCCAGCTGGTCAACGACCAAGTCATGAAGGAGTTGAGCTACCACAATGCCAAGATGGCTGCATATTGCGAGAAGTCCACCAGCTAGATGATAAGTTCGACGGTCTCGAGCTCAATCACATCCCGAGGCATCTCAATGAGGTGGCCGACACGCTGGCGAAAGCGGCATCCGGGCGAGAGCCGGTGCCAATGGGCATCTTCGCCAGCGATCAGCACAAGCCCTCGGTTTGCTACGAGGAGCCAGAACAAGCTGGTGATGGGCCGACTGCCCTAGGCTCGGGGGTTAGCCAGCCATCGATTCCATCCGACCCCGAGGTCATCTAGCTTGATGAGGATCTAGCGACAGAGCCCGACCCTATAGCCGCCTAGAGGATGCCTTACCTCGACTACCTCCTATGTGAGGCGCTGCCAACGAGACAAGATGGACGCTCCGGCTCGCACGTCGTGCCAAGTCCTTTGCCATTGTTCATGGTGAGCTCTACATGCGGAGCCACACTAGGATCCTGACAGCACTGCATCCCCATCGAGCAAGGGAAGCAGTTGCTGAGCGATATCCATGGTAGGGTCTGCGGTCACCATGCCACGCCTAGAACCTTGGTCGGAAATGCATTCTAACAAGTCTTCTACTGGCCGACCGCAGTAGCCGATGCTGAATAGATTGTGCGCACCTACAAAGGGTGTCAGTACTATGCTCGGTAGACCCACCTGCTGGCCCAAGCACTCTAGATGATCCCCATCACGTGGTCGTTCGTGGTCTAGGGGCTCGACCTGGTCGAACCACTCAAAAGGGTGCTCGGGGCTATACGCACTTGCTTGTCACCATAGACAAGTTTACAAAGTGGGTAGAGGCTCGACCGATCTCCGCGATCAAGCTCGAGCAAGCCGTGCTATTCTTCCTTGACATCGTCCATCGCTTTGGAGTCTCGAACTCCATTATCATGGACAATGGCACACAGTTCACCGGAAAGAAGTTCTTCCAATTCTGCAATGAATATCACATCCACGTCGATTGGGCTGCCGTGGCGCACCCCCACACGAACGGGCAGGTCGAGCGCACGAATGACATGGTCCTACAAGGCCTCAAGCCTGGGATCTTCAACCAGTTGAACAAGCTTAGCGGTTGATGGGTCACCGAACTTCCCACGGTGCTCTGGAGCCTAAGGACGACCCCCAGCTGGGCCATTGGCTACATACCATTCTTCATGGTCTACGGTTCCGAGGCTATCCTGTCGACCGACCTCGACTCTAGAGCACCGAGGGTGAGGCCGTATGACGAACAGGGAGCCAAGGCATCCCTCGAGGATGCCATGGACCAACTAGATGAAGCGCCTAACGTCGCCCTCCTCTGCTTGGCCAAGTACCAGCAAGCGTTGTGCCGGTACCACAGCCGTCGAGTGCGGGGTCGGGCCTTCAACATCGGGGACCTAGTGCTCCATCTCGTCTAGAGCAACAAGAACCGCCACAAGCCCTCTCCACCATGGGAGGGACCATACGTCGTCGCGGAGGTGCTCTGACTAGGCACCTACAAGCTCAAGACCATCGACGGCGAGGTCTTTGTCAACACCTGGAACATCGAGTCGCTATGTTGTTTTTACCCTTAATATACGCACGCTTTCTCTTATCAGTTTTGCTATCGACTCCCCGATCTTTAGTGACACCCGACCCCAGCAACAACAAGGGGTCGAGTCTCACTCAGGGGCTAATAAGAGCATATCCAACCAGTTAACATTCTCTATGCCCGACCCTTTCTCACGTTAAGACCCAGAAGCGAGGTTTGTGGAAACCAACACTGAGTAGAACTGGTCGGACTGCGAGAAACCTATGCCCCAGCGGCTATGGTGCCTTTGCTCACCAACATGATCAGAGTTTTTTCTACACCCCGAGCTTTTTGGCCTTAGCTACGGAACGAGTCGGTACACGTCTAAGAGTATATCCACCTAGCAAACATTCTCTGTGCCCGACCCTCTCTCATGTTGAGACCTAGAAGCAAGGGTTGCAGAAATGAACGCTGAGTAAAACTAGTCAGACTACGAGAAACCTATGCCCCATCGGCTATGACGCCTTTGCTCACCAGCGTGATTAGAGTTTATTCACCCGCACCTGGGCTTTATGGCCTTAATGACACAAGGGGTTAGAATGCACTAACCTTTTTATACAAAAAGGGGAGAAGGGCTAAAAATCTATTAGGCTATAATGAAATTTAACAGCTTGTCCACTTATTACAAGTTTGCCGCCTAGCGTATCTACCTAACTAATTTCTTGGGGGGATGATCTCATCCTCTATCTCCGTATGAAAGCCATGTGCTAGCGGGTCACCCAAGCCGATTGAGCGGCTCGGGCCACCGCCGAGAGATGGGTAAGGAGCAGTAGGATGCCCCATGCGGGTTATGCCGACTCCGCCACAAAGGACGGACCCTAATTTTGCTCGAACATATCCGGTAAGAGCTCCCCAAACACGTCACTCGTGCCATCGAGGTAAGTCCTGTGCCAGCGGGTCACCCTTAATTTGTGCACGTTTTCTCTTATTAATTTCGCTATCGAGCCTCCGACCCTAGCAACAGCGAGGGGTCGAGCCTCACTTGGGGGCCGGCAAGAGTATCTATTCGGTAGACATTCTCTATGCCCAACCCCTCCTCACGTTAAAACCTAGAGGCAAGGTGTGCGGAAACAAACTCTGAGTAAAATTGGTGGGACAGCAAGAAACCTACGCCCTAGCGGCTACGGCATTTTTGCCCACCAGCGTGATCAGAGTTTTTATCCCCGCACCATGAACTTTAGCCTCCGCCTTCCCAGGAAGGGTTCGAAGGGGCCCACCTATGGAATCTCCATTGAGGAGAGGCCAGCAGGTCGCCCAAGTCGATCGAACGGCTCGGGCCGCTGCCGAGAGATGGGTAAGGAGCAGTGGGATGCCCCATGCAGGTTACACCAACTCCATCACAAACGACAAATCTAGACCCCACATGGACATATCCGGTAAGAGCTCCCTGAACCCGTCACTCGAGCCATCAAGGTAACTTTACCAACCCCTAGTTTTATTTTCCAGTGCATGATCATTCATTCATCCATTCTCATGCATGCATTCATACATTAATTCATACATTCATCCCATACATCCAAGCATCGCATATGCAATTATTGCATCACAACGCTTCGCGTTGCGTCACGAAGCGGTAGTCGTCTCATTCGACATGAGCGGCGATCGACCGAGGTTCGAAGGCCGGCCCATGAAGGGATCAAGGCTGCCTTGTGTCAAACAGAGCCAGGGGAGAAAAATGTAGATGGGCCCCAGCGGCCCTTGCCCGACCCCACTCAGAAGCGGACAGGGACATCTTGACCTTCTTGTTCGATCCTAACTTTGAGCCAAGCCCATAGAATCTCCATGGAGGAGAGGCCAGTAGGCCACCTAAGTTAGTCTCTAGAACAACTCGGGCATCTGCCGGGAGGCGGGTTAAGGAGCAGTGCAATGCCACATGAGGGCTATGCTAACCCCGTCAGCGAACAATGTACCCAAATTCCACTCGGACATGCCTGTTAGCGAGCTCGCCGAGCGTGACACTCGAGCCATCGAGGCAAGTGTCGTTAGCTCAACCCCTTCGGTTGCGGAAACCATGGATGGGGTGATGCATGAAATTTGGCCGACCCCTACCAAGCCCAACGGGGCTCGGGGGCTCGAACCGCCTGACCATAACTTGGGAATCCAACGGCCAGGGTTCGAAGGCCGGCCCATGAAGGGCTCAAGGCCGCACGCATCGAATAGAGCCAGGGGAGAAAACGCAGATGAGCCCTAGCGGCCTTTGCCCAACCTACTCAGAAGCGGATAGGGTCATCTCGACCTTCTCATTTGATCCTAACCTCAAGCCGAGCCCACAGAATCTCCATCGAGGGGAGGATAGCGGGCCACCCGAGTCGGTCTCCGGAATGACTCGGGCATCTACCGGGAGATGGGTTAAGGAGCAGTGTAATGCCACATGAGGGCTATGCTAACCCCATCATAAATGATGGACCAAAATTCCACTCGAACATGCGTTAGCGAGCTCACCGAGTGAGTCACCGAGTGACGTTAGCTCAACCCCTCTGGTTGCAAAAACCGTGGATGGGGTCACAATCACAAAGATGAGTTGACCCTCGACCGGACCCCCGCTACGTGCGTGGGAGCTTGAGGAAAGTTCAACTCGCAAGGAGACCGAATGCGCGGTTGTAGAACGATGGCTCAGATCCTAAGGAGGGGGTACGCGCAAAAACTAAGAATGACATTTCTAAAACAAGACACGCTTTTTCTTGCTAGTTTCGCTATCCTCTCCTTAATCTTTAGTGATACCCGACCCCAGCAATGGCAAGGGGTCGGGTCTCACTCAAGGGCTGATAAGGGTATATATACCCTTTCTGAAACAATCGTCGTGCCCGACCCCTTCCTCACATTAAAAAACCTAGTGGCAAGGTTTGAGGAAATGAACGACTGAGTAAGGCTGGTCGGACTGCAAGAAACCTACGCCCTAGTGGCTATGGCACTCTTGCTCACCAGCATGATCAGAGTTTGTTCACCCATGCCCCGAGCTCTACGGTCTTAACAAACGGAAGGGTCAGAACGTATTAACCCCTTTTCACACATAAAAAGGGAGAAAAAACTAACTTGTTCACACCAAAATAAAAGAACAGACTTGTTCGAACAAAACACAGGGGTCAGAACTTGTCCGATTATTACAAAAAAATCGTCCGATCTATCTAACTAACTAGCCCCTCCGGGGGAAAACTATGTCTTCTATCCTGTCCTCCAGGTCCAGTGAAAGGGGAGCCACTGCCGCTTCCATCTCCTCCAGCTCATGGGCTTCATAGCTAGACACGTAGTTGTGGCTCAGCGTCTCTAGATCGATGCTGTCCCCATAATGAGAATGAGTAATCATGAAGGACTAATTGACCCTGCCATGAAGGGCACTCCTTTCGAAATGGTGCTCCCGAGCTGTGATCTCGACGGCACGAGCCACGAGTGAGCTGGTCCCCTCCGACCGCACCACCTGAAGGTTGTAGAGACCACTCTGAGGGTGGCACTCAGGATATTGAGCTCGCCACTCTCCACCTGTAGATTCCTCCTCACCTCGGTGAGGTCCATGGTGAGCCCGATAGAAACGCTCTTAGCCTCTAGCTTCTGGGTCGTCGCACTTTCGAGCTTGGTCTGGAGGGAGCCAACCTTTTGCTACGCATCGTCGCACTCTTGGCAGGCCTGGTCACGCTCTCGAAAAGCCTAGTCGTGCTCTTCGTGAGCCACGCTGCGTTCCGAGCGGAGCCTCTCCGTGGTTTGGAGCAGCTCGTCCCGCTCCTTTTGCAGCCAAGCGACTGCCATGGCATCTAAGCTCACCCTCTTCTCTAGGTCTATGAGCTTCTTCTCGGTCCCTAGGTTCAGATCCCTTTCCTTCTCAACCTCGCCTAGAAGGTCAAGGATCCGCTAGTGGGTCTCGGCGTCCCTCTGGAGCAGCTCATCCTACTCCTTCCTAACGCTAGCGTCTTCTTTGTCATCCTTCTGTGACCTCACCGACAGGGCCTCGAACACCTTCTTGGCCTCGTTAACATCTCGACAAGCCTCGGCCACTCATGACTGGAGATTGGCCGCCTCCTCGGCGAGGGGAGTCAGCTCGGCCACCCTCTAATGGGAAGCAACAAGATGAGCGGTCACCTCCTCGTGTAGCCGCGCCTCCTCGATGAAGGAACTAAGACTTCCCCCGGCTGCGAGCTATGAGGGACTACAGGAAGACGATGATCAGGATACAAAAAATAGAAAAAGGAAGATAAAGGCAAGAAGCAGGATGAAGCAATACCCGGCCGGAGGGAACGACGACATCGCGCAACGCGCCCATATTGTGGTTTAGGGCATCGAGCATGGACGTGATCCCTATGTTGAGGCTCTCCCGCTCCATGCTCTCGGCAGCATCGTCAAGGGTGAAGAGCGTCGACGCCGGATCCTCAGATTCATCCACAGGAGTAGGGGCTCGCCCCACGCGGGTGAGCCACTGCCCACCGATGTTAGGGCTAGGGACGACTATCTGCTGGCTCCAAGCGCCACCGACCCCTCTCACTGTGACATCCCTAACGGGACACCCCTCTGGCGATGGAAGGGATTAGCGGTGCGGACACCGACCTCTCTCCTAGCACCATGACTCTTGGGGACCCCTCGGCCGTGTCCCCCTCCAGCCGACCCACGCCAGGTGTCGTTGCTTGGGCCGCCAATGGCACGGGTCACGCCGGTGCCTCAGGCGCCGCTGCGGTTACGCTTGCTATGACCCATCTGTCACGGCCGCCGTCACCTCCACCGGCATCGATAGGGTCATGACCGGCTACGCCACGCCCACCATGTTCGGTAGCCCCATCCATCCTACCATCGGCAGCGGTATCACGGCCGTCACCGGCTGCTCCGCGACCTCCGAAGGTGCCCCTTGAGCGAACGCGGTCACACTAACGCCGCTCCCACCCAAAATGGGCGCGACACCAGCCGACGACTACCACCTCAATTGGAGGGCGACACTCTTCTTCGGCGCCAGCGCCAAAGGATTACGCTGCCTACCGATGCTGCAAGGGATGAAAAGCATAAGTCACGAAGAAATCCAACCAAAACAGGAAAAAACAGAGGAACCGATAGCTCACCTCAGTGTCATCGGCGGCAGATGCATTTGGGGGGCAAACCCCCGACCCTCACTCCGCCTTGTCAGAATGAGGACGTTTCGAGCCCGCCCCTACTCTTGGGCAAAGGGCCCCTTCCCTTGGCTCTTGAGGCGCGACGGCAGAGCCACCCGCATCTGCTAGCACCACGGGCACGACAGCAGAGCCGCCCACCTCTGTTGGCTCCTAGGGTAGGTCAATGGCTTGTCCCACCTCCACTGGCTCCCTAGACGTACCCTCCCCTCCATGGAATGGAAAGGGTATTGACGCCTGCAAGGACGAACCGATACCTGTCAGCGCATCCTCGTTCTCTAGGTTGTCCCACTCGATATCGCCGGCTACCTCGTCG
Organism: Miscanthus lutarioriparius; assembly: GCA_904845875.1. Classification (NCBI taxonomy): domain Eukaryota; kingdom Viridiplantae; phylum Streptophyta; class Magnoliopsida; order Poales; family Poaceae; genus Miscanthus; species Miscanthus lutarioriparius. The sequence goes on from CAJGYO010000013.1 coordinate 13,940,167, forward strand.
TTGTCACCATTGTCATCATTGTCATCATTGTTGGTGTCCTCCCCCCATTCCCGTGCCTGCAACTTCCGCTGCTTCTTCTCTTCTTGTCCTCCTTCGCCTTCCTCAGCCGCTCGCCCTCGACGCGATTTGTCGTCCTCACCCAAATCCCTCGGCAGTGGCGCCAGGTGATCCATGAGAATGAGGTCCCTTGGCTAATCCCGCCCCTCTCAAAGTTAGTCTTAAGGGGTCGGGAAATCGATTGAAGAAAAGGCAGAAGAAAAAGGGACTTACAAACACGATGTAGCCTGACTCTGGCCGAATCGGAGGATGGCCCCGCACCGGTAGATGAAGTCAAGGGCGGCACCCGTGTCGTCCCACAAAGGCTCCATCACCTCCTTGATACATTGCATGATCTCGAGTTGGGGAGCATCCCCTCAGCGAGCGTTGTCCCATCGAACAACGCCTCGGGCACCATCGCATACAGCGGGGCGCGCGCACATCATCAATGGCGCCACCCTCATTGCATGGTATGCCCTGATGATGCCCGACCCCATCAGGCCATTCTCCTTCAAGATGTGGATGGCGGTGATGTGGTCTTGGATCTTCTTCTTTTCCTTCTCCGAGATGCCCCACTTCCTCCACTACTCCGGGGCCTCTTCGATCAGGCGCTCGATGAACTCTGGCAGAGGGGCGGTGGCATCGTTCTTGAGGTAGAACCATTGCGAGTGCCACCCCTTGTTGGACATTGATAGCCACATGGATGGGTACTCGACGACCCGATTGTTCTAAAGTTGGATGCCGGCGCACCCCATCGGCATGTGCAGCTCCTACCTGTCGCTCTTTTCCCTCTTCTTCTGGAGGGCGATGGTGAAGAAGTGCATCCACAAGTCGAAGTGGGGGCTAATCCCTAGGAATCCCTCGCACAGGGCGATGAACGCCGCCATGTGCTGAATCCCATTGGGATTGAGATGCTGCAGCTCGATCTTGTAGTAGTGCAGTAACCCCCGAAGAAATTTGTGGGTGGGGGTCACGAACCCATGCATGTGGAAGTGGACGAATGACACCACATAGTCGTTGGGCGGCGATGGCAAATCCTCCTCACCGGGCAGCAGCCACTCCTCGGCCGAGGTCCGCGTGCGGAGAAGACCGTGATAAACGAGGCCTTCCATGCGCTGGAAGGTGATGTCGAATGGCACCATGGTTCCATTAGAGGTGGGGGCGGATGGATGCGGGCTCAACGGCGACGGAGATGCGGAGGCAGGAAACCTAAGCGATGGCAGCGACGGCGGCATGGCTACGAGGCAAGGATGCAACGTATGGAACTCGAGGGCTAACCCTATGGTTTTATAGGGGCGACAGGCGTGAGGAAACCAACCGCCCGCCTAGATCACCGTGCTTGCCGTGACCTGCCACCATGACTCACCGCGAGGCGTGTGCACGCAACCTATGTCCGTTCCCTCAGAAAACTCACCGGACATTTTGCCTTCCCAAATGGGTCATGACCCATCATAGGTAAAAGGTATACGGAGCTACAGATGCTCCTACGGTCCGTCTAGGCCCAGGAGTTCAAAGGTTGGCCCACCAACGGGTTTGAGAACTGCTCCGGGCACCTTTAGAGTAAAGGGAGGAAAAGGATGGCCCCGCTAGCGGCTAGTTCTCAGAGCGCATGAGCGCCATGGGCATCCCAGCCCATGTTCGAGTCTTGGTCGGATTCGATCCATGGTTTTTCCTCAAAGAAAGGGAGAGAGCCCTCAGGACTGGTTGAACGAACTCGAGAACTATATGGATTGACAGCTGAGAATCTAGAGCTGGTCACCAGCTGACCCAAGCCGGATCCCCGCGAACGGGATGTCGGGGCCCCACTCGGACTAGCCCGTTAACGGCTCACACCGAGCACCATGATTCGTCCATAGAGGAAAATCATGACATGGCTTGGCCTCTCCATTTTTATCGGAAAATACACTTGAGGGAAGACAATCGAAAAGACAAACCGATCCTCGACCGAACCCCTGCTATGGGCGGAGGCTCAAGGAAAGTTGGACTCGCACAAAGGCCGAACACTCGGTCATAGAACGACAGACTCCCATAGGGGTCGAAATCAGGAAAGACCTTTTCTGACCTACCAGATCTCACGGCTATACCCAATCTCGACGAAAGGGAATCACCGTCCCCAGGTCACGCCGTGGGCGACAAAAGAAGGCCATGGCCCTCAGAGTCCTCCCATTTGGAAAAACCTTCGAAGGAGTATTCTACTCCTCTGCATGCTCGGGGGCTACTGTCGGGACCAATACTAGGGTACCCGAAGAGGAGAGGCTAATGGTCATCAATATTAATTCATTCGAACAGTCAAGAGCGCGACTATGGCTCCAATCGACCCCCAGGCGCGCGGACTCTGCCTCGACCGACCTCTAGGGAGCCTCTGGGGAAGGACTCCATCTCACCCGACCCCAAGGCCATGGGCTCCGCCTCGCCCGACCCTTGGGTTTGTGGTCCACCTCACCCGGCCTCTGGGGAGGGCTCCGCCTCGCTCGACCCCAAGGCCACGGGCTCCACCTCGCCCGACCCTTGGGTTTACGCTCCGCCTTGCCCGATACTTGGGTTTGCGCTCTGCCTCGCTCGACCTCTGGGGAAGGGCACCGCCTTGCTAGACCCCAAGGATGTGGGCTTCGCCTCGCCCGGACTCTGGGAAGGGCTCCGCCTCACCCGACCCCGAGGCCGCGGACTCCGTCTCGCCCGACGGAGACCCATGCCGCCGCCAACCACTCCAGGTCCAAGTGTATGGGCCTGGGTCAAAGCTCTGACACCAGGGAGGAGTCCGGCATGCCCCGATGTAACCCACGCCACGACGGGCCATACCCGAGGATTCACATCAGGAACAGCGTCAGGCGTACCGGTGCTGTTCTGCCTAACCCTCATACGAACACTGACAAGCGCATCAGTTCACCACAATGTCCGCTAGGACGGAGTGGAGCGCCATGACCGGCAGACGACGCCTGCGCATGGTGCCAGTGACGTACAGGGTCGCGACGTGGATTCATCCCTGTTGACATCTACAGGGTCGGTGGGACCCGCATGAAGGATAAGAAGGACATGGCGATCCTGAAGACCTTCGACTCTCTCATTCTTCTCTGTCCCTTCACTGTAACCCGTGCTTTCCCTTGGCCTATAAAAGGGAAAGTAGGGCGCCCCACGAAGGGGATCGATCGATCGATTGAGGCCAGACCTGATCGAATCATCACGAACCCATCGAACCTCGAACGACCAGAACACAACACAAACACACGGCTGAGCAGGAACCGAGCTCTCGACACCCGTTCACTCTTTCCACCAGAGACTTGGGACCTGTCCCTTTCTCGCCCGTTTGTAACCCCTACTACAAACTTTCAGTGCTAGTAACGCGAACAGCAGCGACGAACTGGACGTAGGAACATTCTGCCCGAACCAGTATAAATCTCGTATCCTCTAAGCACACCATCCGAGCCAGACGCGCAATACTAGAAATTTACTCGTCGGTGGTTACTCGAAACACCGACAAACATTTTATAATTTGATCATAGAGGTAGTACAATTTAGCCGCTATTAGTTGTTTGAGGAGGGAGATCCCTAAATGCCTTATCCCGCTATTTACAACACTGATTATATACGCATCAGAAGATTAAATTATTTTGGGTCTGCAGAGCGAGATACTGTGTCCTATTCAGTTTCATGTATGTTGTGTGTAGCTAAAAAATTCTCTAGTGTAACACACAAAAGTATATGCACTTTGTTGAGCAAACTCTAGCTATAGCTAACAGCATTCATATCGCCGTATACATCAGAGTTTGCACCACCACTTTCACAGGACGGTCTCTACTATTTGTAAGGACGAATTATCAGGCAACCAGAAATTAATTGAAGGTGAGTTGTTCCACATGTTCATGGATTGCAACAGCACATGCATCAAGCACCAGTCGTCTAGCTTGATCATTGCATTGCAAATCACTAATAATTATATTCAAACAGGAGATAAAACCATGAATGCATGCAATCCATAGGTTTAAGGTTTTGAGAAAAAAACTCTCAGGTAGGCCCTATCTACTCTACAGACTCTCTTTTTAGATTATACAGTATAAACATAGATGCTCATAACACATGCATACTCTCCCTTTGAACGCACGCATGCAAACTCTATATCCCTATGAGCATCTTTGAAGATTAGACCGGTAAATCCTTGAGATGAGATTCACGAAGTCACCACAAACGTCTCGCTATCAACGGAAACGTCGCCTACTACTAAAAGTACAAAGCCGTTAAATCATGTAACATTCGCTCCCACATGAGAGTCGAACCTGAATATTATAGGTGCTACTGTAACTCTTGTAACCACACCAAGCTACACTGGAGTCTCTGGTAGTCTGGTAGTGACGTAATGGTTGTGTGAGCATGCATGCATCCTAGAGAAATTACTAAATTACTAATAAGAACCTAGCAAATTAAAGCAACAAACCAACGCAGAACTAATAATGCACTCAGGCTATGCTAGAAATATAAATAATTAGAGCTAGCGATGGTCTAGTTAATACTTTTCCATTATTCGGCGACTGCTTTTCATCACTGATCGCTTTCTTTCTAGGAATCCGGTCTGGATCGGCCGGTACCAGTGGAGTGGCGCCAAACGATGGATCCATCCATGGAGATGCCATCAAACAAACCAGTCCACTGAAGGCTTTGCTGCTGCTGCCGCTGTCCCTTCATTACCCCCTTTGCAAAAAGCGACGCCACACTACCGAAACCGCGCAATCGACAATAATCAACATTCTAATATGTCACTTCACACATACTAGCGTCCAAATACCACACTTTGATAGATAACACTATATAGGTAGGGACTGTATGTCTGCTTGCGTGTGCATGGTGCATATGCTATTTATCTTACTACAGTTTTAGGGCATGAAATCCATCATCGAATTCTCCATCCTTCTACGGAGACATCTCTTCTTCTCTGATAGTGGCATCGCCTTCTCCAGCAGGGGTTAGGGTTAGGGTTTAGAATTTTGTGGGGAATTGATATAGAAGCTCTGTATGCAGAGGGATAGCCAACGAATGAAGGGGGATCTAACACTACCACATATTCGATTTTAGGAGGCAGACGTTTGGATTAAGGCCAGCATTTTGTGGAGCTGCCTCATCAAGATCGACAAGTGCTCGTTTTGGGGGTTGCTATAATTTTGAGATTGTAGTGTTAAGCCCTCTTTGTGTCCTTTGGGTGGCCTTGGATATTTAGAATTTGATTATGAGTTTATTTAGTCATAAATTTATTTGTTTGTCTTGAAGTGTTTGGTTGTAATAAGTTGGTATGATTTCTCTTTAATGAGGATGAAGCCAGATTCTTATTTCCATTATCCAAAGAAAAGGTCAGGCAATCCCTAGGAAAATGAGCCTTGGGAAGACCCCCTCCTACCACCTCCTGACCATTAACAAATGATGGCATTCTAAGAGTCCACCTCTAGAAATAGATTAACAAATATGACACGCTCAGGAGTCCCACCTCTAGAAATAGTTATACCAAAAAAATTGATTTTTTTATATAAGCTCATATGATGACAAACTTTATGCAAAACTTGTATTGCTCGACGTGATCTACAACTTTAGTTGATAATTTTTTGTTTGAAAAGGTTTAAAGTCCCAAAAAATCATTTTAATTCCTCAAATTTTAAAATTTGAAATATTCGAACAACCTCTTGGATTTGACGCGGTCTACACAAAAGTTGTAGTTCTCAATGCGATCTACAACTTTGCAGTTAACATGTTTTCTATTTTAAGACATTTATATTATTAATTAAATATTTGTTTTATATTCTCAGCTTTTGAAATTCAAAATTTAGAAATTTCAAAATACTTTGGATATCGACATGATCTATATTCTAGAAATTTCAATAATCTACAACTTTGCTTTTGACAAGTTTTTTATTTTAAAACATTAAGAGTCCAAAATATTAGTTTCAAAATTCTTAGATTTTGATATTCAATTTTTTTGATATTTTCAAACTTTTTCGGATGGAGACACACCCTATACTAAAACTGTAGAGTTAAATAAGGTCTAAAACTTTGTGATTGAAACATCTTTCATTTGAAATCATTTAGGGGTTGAAATATTCAATACAAGATTCTTTAAGTTAATATAAAAACATAGCATCCTATTCAAAAGTTACAAGTAAGTGTGTACTGTGGCCCAGGTTGCCCTACTGTTTAACCGTAACACCTCTCTACAACTATGTCACACACTCATTGTGACTTTATATAGGATGCTATCATTTTACATCAACATTTTATAATCTTATATTAAATATTTGGGCCACTGAATGAACTTAGTAAAAAAGGTTCAACTACAAAGTTTTAAATATTGTCAAGCACTACAACTTCGGTATATATAGGATGTGTCTCCATTTGAAATTGTTTGAAAAATTCAAATTTAGAATAAAAAATATATGAATTTTAAAACAAATATTTGAGATGCTAAAAAGATTCAAAAAAAATATCAACAACAAACATGTAGATTAGGTCGGTCATACTACAACATTGGTATTAACTATTGTGAACATTCAAGGTCGTTTCAAAATTCTAAATTTTGAATTTCAAAATGTTGAACTTAATTAAAACACATACTTGACAATCTAAATGTTTTGAATAAAAAAAATTTCTACTACCAAGTTGTAGATTATATTGGGAACTATAACTTTGGTATAGACCATGTCAACATATAAGATTGACTGAAAATCTTAAATTTTAAAATTTAAAATATATGGATTTAAAATAATATTTTTTGGGACTCTAAACATTTTGAAATAAAAAAACTTCTCAACTACAAAGTTTTCAATCACATCGAGAGCTATAATTTTTATATAAAGTTTGTTTTCATCTAAGTTCATATGAAAAAGCTTATAAACTATTTTTGGATGAAACTATTTTTAGAGGTGGCATCTTATGATGCCCACATCTAAAAATCGATTTTAGCGACAGATGCTTAGAATAGTGATTTTTAGAGACAAGCATCCTAAGATGTGTGTCTCTAAAAATCAATTTATAGAGATGGACGTCCTAAGACAACGACCTCTGTTAATCGATTATTTTCATAGACGAACTGCCCGAGAGACCGCCTGCGATTTATAGAGACGAATTATTACCAAGCTTTCTAAATTGCAGACATTGACGAAGAGTATTTTGTGTTCTTGATCTCTCAGGAAATCAAAATGTGCCTTCAGATTTATTTTTTCTATATGGAAAATTCAGATTCATTTATGATACATATGTGACCCTATTTTTTTTTGAACCTGGGCAGATATATTACTCATGGGCTGACAGCTCGTCAGCAACAATTACATTAATGTGATCAGGAAGAGAGCTTAAGATTTGCCCAAACCTAGTTCGGTAAGAAAATTGCTATATTGAGACAAATTTAGCTTGTTGAAGGCCCAACTGGACCAAACAAAGAGTATCTGCTCAAACTTCAAACTTGAGGATGCATTAAAGTAACTATATTAAAGATGGCAATGGGCAGGTCTGGACCTAAAACCCGCGGGTTTTAGACCCGGTGGGGGCAGGGGCAGGTCTGATTCTCGCCCCGTGAGTTTTTGGGTTCGCGGACCTGAAACGGGGCAGGTCAGGGTCGGGTTTTGAATCTCCCCCGTGGGTGCCCGTCGGGACCCGAATTTAAGGATCATGTGTAAAAAGCCCACCACCATACTGGCCCAAGTAGCCCAACTACTGAGAAGCAATTTCTAGTAGATGATGCAGGATAAGTGGACTAGTTTGATAGTAAACACTAGAAAGAACAACAGTGGAGTCAAAAAATAGTTCCAGAAACTCCAATATCTTTTCAGCTATATACCAATGCTTTGCAAACAACAATTCAGAGACATAATTGGAATTAATAAACACAAAAAAAATATGCTTATATGGAACCAAGTGTTTAAGCATAAGATATGTAGCATTCCATCTAACATCCATATTTAAGCCAAACTTTCTACGTCTAACACCCTGAGCAGTACAGTAGTTCTTAAACATAGCAATTCTTTGATCAGAGGAATTTAAGAAGTTAATAGCAGTTCTAAAATCTTCTGTGTAAGGTTTGAACCTCTTTAAACCAGATTTTACAATCAGATTAATGATATGACAAGCACAATATTTATGCACAAGACTGTACTTACGCTTAGAAGGATCAACAGGCTCAGGTGTAGGATCAGGACCCAAATAACCAGTAAACATAGGTGTCAAAGTTTTCATAGCCTTAGCATTAGAAGAAGCATTGTCAAAAATTACAGAGAAAACCTTATCAATGAAACCAAACTCCTCAACCACACAAGCAACTCTTTCAGCAATATTTTCACCAGTATGTTTCACCTCAATCAACCTAAGTCCAATAACCTTTTTCTGTAACTCCCAATCAGCACTAACAAAATGAGCAACAACACTAATGTAATCCTCCTTAGCATTACCAGACCAAATGTCTGATGTTAGCAACAGAGGAAGCAGCAGACAACACATAATTCTTAAGCATATTACGACGTTCAGTAAATAGTTTACTCAGATCTCTAGTGGTGGTCTATCTAGATACTTTAACAAACTTAGGGTTATGAGCATGGACAATGTAATCCTCCTAGGCCTCTGTCTCACCAATACCTCAAGGCAAATCAAGCCTAGCAATCAAGCGACACAATTTAGATTTAGCAACATCAGGTTTATAGTCCCAATATGCACAAAACCATCAGTATTGTAAGCAAGCCTAGACTGAACCCTAGTAGCTTGATCAGTTTTCTGCCTCTAGGATTTCTGGTGCCTCTTCAAGTGTCCAGTGCCAGCATTAGATCTAGCAGACAAAGTATGCTTACACATTTTAAAGATAGCTTTAGTGTAGATTTTTCTACCATTCACAGTCTCATAGATCTCATCAAAATCAGCCCACACAGCAGATTTACACTTACCAACACCAGGCCCAGAAGAGGTACCAGTACCAGCAACAGATAGAGTTGAGCCGTTGGAGCAGACCGGGGTCCCAGTCGCCGTTGCCCCTTCACCACCGCCGCCGTCTAGATCAATCGGAGCAGCAGAGCCGCTACCGACATGGTTACCGAACAAGGCAGCAGCGTCCTCATGGGTGTTGTCGTCGTCCTCAGGGGCCAGGCCTGCCGCGAATCAGATCGTCGTTGCTGGTGAGCGGCCAGACGATCTCGTCATCAGCATCAGCCATGGCGCCCTCAACCGCGGAGGGCTCTCCAGCACCGTTCCTCAACGGTGCGCGGGGCCGCCTTGGTCGCTCTATGCCACAGCTAGAGGACGACGCATCGGCTACCGACCTGCGCAAAGAGATGGAGGAGGAAAAGAACATATCAGAATAGATCAATCATCATCCATCAATGGAAGAAGAGAAAGGTTAGGGTTAGGGTTAGGGTTAGGGTTAGGGTTGTACCTGCGCAATCGGAGCCCGATGCCGGAGAAGATGAGGGCCATCCAGAGAAGACGGCACACCGGTTAGAAGGACGGCGAGCGGCGGAGGAGGGGTAGATGGGGACACAAACTCACATAATCACCGAGATCTAAAGGGGAGATAGGGACAAGGAGAAGGAGAGGAGGAGAGGGAGGGGATCAGGTAGGAGGAGTAGGGAGCTGCTCGTCGGCGGTAGGCGGATCGTCGAGGTCACCTCACCGGAGTCGGAGAGGATGGAGCCGAGACGGCGAGGGTGAGAGCAAGGCGAGATGAGAGCGGCGCGGCAGGATGAAATGAGCTAGGGTTCGGGGTGAGGGAGAAGCGCCACGGCATGCCGGCTTATATATGAGGGGGGAGGCGGGGAGCGCGTGGGGGCTGGGCCCGCTAGCAGGCTGGGCCGCTTCGCGCTGGGCCTTGGGGAGGAGATGAGGACTGAGGAGGGGGGGGGGAGGGGGAGGCCGGGCCGTGCCGTGCCAGCCCACGGGCCTGAGTAGCGGCCCAAGCACGGCCTGCTCCCTCGGGCTAGGCCAGCCCGGGCCCATTGATCATCGGGTCGTGCCGTGCTTGGTCCGGACCAAAATTACGTGCTTCGTGTCGGACCTCGGGCTGCATGGACGTTTATAGCCCACAGTACAACATCACTCGCTCGGCCTCGGACATTTCCCTAGCTCTGTCGCTACTCTGGCCTCTCATCACTGGCACTCCTGCCCTTTATATGGCGACCCCCTCCGAGCTCACTCACTCCCCACTCTTCGTGCTCTGCTTGCTCGAAGAGTTCCTCTCTCCCCCTCTCTGACTCTTTCTTCTTCTCGGCTAGCTCGCTCGGCCAACCGGGGGACGCCGGCCGGCCAGGCACTGCAATAGCGCGCGAGCTAACAATGGCGGACGCCGGGGAGGGGCGGCGGGTGTGTGGCATGCCGGAGAAGGCGCAGCTGCACGTGGCGATGCTGGCGCTGCAGTTCGGCTACGCGGGGTTCCACGTGGTGTCGCGGCTGGCGCTCAACATGGGCATCAGCAAGCTCGTCTTCCCCGTCTACCGCAACATCATCGCGCTCTGCCTCCTCGTCCCCTTCGCCTACTTTCTCGAGAAGTACGCCGGCCGTACTACTGCCACTGCACTGCTGCAATAATGCATGCCTGTCTGTGCTCGCTGAGATGATGATGATGATGTTTATGAACTGCCTGCTGCAGGAAGGACAGGCCGCAGCTGACCCTCAACTTCGTCATCCAGTTCTTCCTCCTCGCGCTCTGCGGGTAAGCCACACCAACATGTGCATGCATGCTGCATCGTAGCAAGCAGCTGATAAATCCTAGTAGTAATTGTGACGACGAGGAAATTATTCACAAATCGGTCGATATGGTTAATACGTTGTCAGCATCACTGCGAACCAAGGGTTCTACCTGCTGGGCCTGGACAACACGTCGCCGACGTTCGCGTCCGCCATCCAGAACTCGGTCCCGGCCATCACCTTCGCCATGGCCGCGGCGCTGCGGATCGAGAAGGTCCGGCTGGACCGCCGCGACGGCGTGGCCAAGGTGGCCGGCACGCTGGCGTGCGTGGCGGGCGCGTCCGTCATCACGCTCTACAAGGGCCCCACCATCTTCGGCCCCACGACCAGCGGCGGCGGCGACAAGCTGGCGGCGGCGGCGGCCGTGGCCGGCGACAAGAACTGGACGCTGGGGTGCGTGTACCTGATCGGGCACTGCCTGTCGTGGTCGGGGTGGCTGGTGCTGCAGGCCCCCGTGCTGAAGAAGTACCCGGCGCGGCTGTCCGTCACCTCCTACACCTGCTTCTTCGGCGTCATCCAGTTCCTCATCATCGCCGCCTTCATGGAGAGGGATGCCGACGCTTGGAAGTTCCACTCCGGATCCGAGCTCTTCACCATCCTATACGCCGTGAGTCTTCTGATTATATATATACATACAAGTACTATATCATATGGAGTATAGTACTCGATTATCCAGCACAAGTATACATACATAAACATATGTAGAGAAAATGAAAGATGCGTGCCACGTCAGGCACCTGTCATGTGATTGAGACATATAGATAGAAGTAGTAGTGCATTTCTGAGGCAGAAAGTATCTACACATACTAAAATGGTGCACGCAGCAACTAAAAGCTAATAGCTAGCTAGCTAGCTAGCTGTACAAATGATGCCTTTTTCATTCATTCAGTATATTATATATGAACTGAAAAGCTGCTGCCTGGGTTAATTAGTTGTTTGTTTATCGATCATCAGATCCCTGAAGCAACAACCTTTATTTTGGACTGTTGTTCTTGGTCCTAACCATCCAGAGCTATGATGCATGCCTGCAGGGGTTCATCGCGTCCGGGGTGGCGTTCGCGGTGCAGATCTGGTGCATCGACCGCGGGGGCCCGGTGTTCGTGGCGGTGTACCAGCCGGTGCAGACGATGGTGGTGGCCATCATGGCGTCGCTCACCCTGGGCGAGAAGTTCTACCTGGGCGGCATCATCGGCGCCGTGCTCATCATCGCCGGCCTCTACCTCGTGCTCTGGGGCAAGAGTGAGGAGAGGGCGCGCGTCTCCAGGGACGCCGCCGCCCTCGTCTCCGGCAGCGGCGGCGACCGTGACCGCGAGGGCCTCCTTGCGGCCGGCGGTGGTGGTGGCATCCGGAGCAAGGCGGCGGCGTCGGCCATCAAGCAGCCTCTCCTGCTGCCGTCCTCCACCTCCACCGACAACGTCTGACCGATCGATCTATGAATCCTTCGTCATCCATGGTGCATCGAGATCTGAGGCTGCCATGCTGCGCCTCTCCACTCGTGGATCGAGCGATATGATCCGATCCAGTATTATTATCAGTTAGTTCTTTTTTGAGGTTTTCCTTGTTGATTTCACGAATGTATGTATGTATGCTGCTACCTACGTATATGCATTACTACCTATGGTGTGTGTCTGGTGAGCGAGCAGACGGCGGCAGGTCATTACGACTTTGATGACGAACTGCCTTTTAATTCGTAGTACAATACTACGTACGTAGCTAAGATTGTTTGGAACGAGCATGCATATATGCATGATCGTCAGTGTGTACGTCAATATTAATTGATTGGTGTGTTCAAAGAGTCGCCATGTGTGTTGATGTTTGGTATGTATGGTATGTCCAACAGAGTTCAGCTTCACTGACGGAACAGCCTTCTTCATTGTCGGACTATTTCCGTCTCTCTCCACTCCAAAATATAAAGCATATATATTCAACTTGGTGTGATCTTCAAGATCACACTTTGACAACTAATTTCTCTCATAATATATAGTTTATGGCAACAAAGTTTGATCATCAGAAGGTATCTCTAAATACGACTTCAAAATGCTCGAAGATAACAAAGTTTGTATATTAAAATAAGTGCACATTTTTCCTCGAAGAGAAGGGAGAACTGTATTAAAACTCATAACAGTACGTTTCCCAACTACACAAGAAAAAAATCTAAAATAAAAAAGATAATATTTTATCCAGATTTTTCCATCGTCTTCTTCCCCCATTCCTTTACTTGATGCGGAACATAGCCTTGTTGGACACCAAAGCCAAACTGTAGTCCTTATGCTGAATCTAACGATCAACCTCAAAATATTGGATATGTTGCACGATTCAACGTTCCGGAATCAGTACAAATCGCATCTAAAATGATGAAAGAACATCGACGGTACAACATAGGCTGAAGATTCACCATCTCAACCCTTGATTCTTCATGTATGTCTGATTTTCTCTCCGCGACTATCGATGATGAGATCAATGAACTGGAGTTCCTATCCTCAGGAGGAGTTCCCAGGAGCACCCCTCCCCTTGCATATAATGGCCATAAATGGAGCTCATGCCGATGAAATCGACGACTGCAACAATGACCTCGTCATGGCAATCGCCAAAGTCGGTCCTAATAAAAAATCATCTGATTTCGTCAGTAGATTTATTTGGACTAAACTCTAAGTAAACTAGATCTGAAAATTGTTGTAAAAGAGAGTTGAGTGTCTCCCTTCTTACCACTGACAGACTCACTGGAAAGGAAGAAGGAGAGGGATCCAAGACGACGGAGCGGCGGCACGCGGAAACGGTGTCCAACGGGACTCAACTACATGCACATCTTATGTTTTAAGACAGAGAGAGATAGTATATATGAACATATCCTTGCTGGATGGAAAATTAGTAGGAGTAAGAGCATTCAGAACATATCCTTGCTGGATGGAAAATTAGTAGAAGTTGGCTTCACACCTCTCACAAAATCCATTAGCAAGGGATGGATGCAGCACCCAGCCATCTAGCATGGCAATGGCATGAGCGTCGAAGATACAAGGGCAGGAGGCGGCTCCATCTGAAGATGAAGCAGGGAAGTGGTGGAATGCAATAAGCTCCGAGCCATGCTGAGGTTTTCTCGGCTGGGCCCAAGTGACAAATGGGACACGATTTGTTTTTGAACACAAATATATGTTTGGAATGGGCCACGATTCGGTTGCAAGTTTACCACGACTAGCGGAGATGCACGTACGGACACGCACGTATTTTTTTTAAATATCTTTTATAGTGAAGGTGTATTAAAGAAGTTGTAAGAAATCAATTCTTATATTTGAGCTTATAGTTCTGGATTGAACCTAGCATGTTAATAATTCTTTTAGAAAGTTTGTGTGAAAAACAAAGTTCCATATCTATAATGTAAATAAGGTCCAATTTAGTTGGAAAACCAGGGAATATTTTACATTTTAAAAACACATTTATATTATCAATTAATCATATCAATATTTATGTACAAACATCGAAGTGTAACCCTATATTGCTTTTAATTTGAAAAACATGCTGTATGTGTATTAATCAAATTATTATTTAATGTAAAATTCAGAAATATGTGTGGCATGTTAGAGAATCAGCGTAGCTGCTAATATGTATCTCACGTTAGCAAAAGTACACAACAGGAAGAACGGATCGAGTCAGAGCTAGATCAGAAAAACAACTTGGGATTAAAGATGCTAAGACTGGACTACAAGAATCTGTATTTGTACGGAAAGACTTAATGAACGGATAGAAAGTTACGTACGTAGTTTCTCCACATGATCTCTGCTCACGTGTACGTACCTCTGCTGACCAAAGATGAATTGGGCGCCCTGCATCTCCTGACGACATGCCGCTCGGCCGGCCTGCTACACCCACAAGGATGGTCGGCATTGAGTGATAACAATTGTCTTTTTTTTTGCGACGTAACGAAGCTCCTCGCTGTGACGGGTAGGACGTGCATGGATGGTCAAGCGGACAAGGTTGATCGGATCAACATGCATAGGGTAGTCGGACGAATATCTCGTGCAAATTAAGATCACGGGAACACACATAGGTGAGCGAGTTGACATATGAGAGTTATTAGAGGAGACAGATCGATGGATAAAGGCTCACCCGGCGTCAGACGCGGAAGACATTTGACGAAGAGCAGAGTCGGTCATGGAGAAGATGACCACACGACATGGCCTTCCCGTGATGTGGCGAATTCCCGGCAAGGGTTAGACAACGGCCATCAGCAGCGTGCGAAGTCTTGAGACGGTGGTGGTTTTCTCCATCAGCCTCTCCTCACCGGCGGCGACGGCAATGGAAGTACCTGGACCGGTTGAACTTGTGGCATCGACTTTGTTACGCAGCTAGGGCATGGAATACTGGATTTATCTTACAGAAGGGCAACAGAAACGGCGGCCTTGAGGATGATTGATGATATTATATATATTAAGAAACTCGGCAAGGTTGACTTGTCAAGTATTTTCTCTGATGGCTTTCTTTTCTTTTTCTTTTACGTGTGAACCAAGGATCATGTACCTGGCCGGGAGGGAGTCGAGCTGCCGTTGCGTAGGCGTACGTGACTGAGGGACTGGAGTCATGGGATTGAGGGGGGCGTGAGGTGACGTAAGATCTCGGACGACAGAAAACTCATATGACATAGCATCTAGATTGAACGGTTATTAATGAAGAAGAGTAAGATCTTGGACGACGAAAGACTCATATGAAACGATGTCAAGATTAAACGGTTATAAAAGAGGGATAGCCCCCCCACACACACAAAAACTCACTCTTTTTATAGTGTGACGATGATGATACATATACCAATATAGGCGGAAAAAGTCCACACATTACCTCTCTTAACTTTTACGAAAGTCTGTTTTTCCTCCATAAACTCTAAAACCGGGTAAACCACCTCCCTGAACTTTTAAAACCATTTGTTTTACCTCTCTGGCCGGTTATAAGCGGTTTTCAAAGATGATTTTGTCTTTTCTTTTTATTTGTTTTGGCTGAATCTTTGAAAAATCATAGTAAATCACAGAAAAATCATAAAATAAAAAATCCAATTTTGTTAGACTCCACATAAGTAGATCTACACAGTGAATATATAATATGGTATGTTTTAATACAATTTTTTTGCCGTAGATTTAGATCTATATTTTTCTATAATTAATTCATAGCTGCAGTTTCTATGTTCAAATTGTGGTGAAATTTTTATTGTGGGCTAATTATTGTATGCTCAAGCTGTAGTAAAATTTGATCCAATAAGTATGAAATTTTTACTACAGTTCAAGAATACAATAATTAGCATTCCATAAAAATTTCACCACAATTGGACCATAGAAATTATAGCTATGAATTAATTATAAAAAATCATAGATCTAAAGCTACAACAAAAAATTGTACTAAAGCATACCATATTACATGTTCACTGTATAGATCTACTCACGTGGAATCCACTGGAAATTGGATTTTCCATTTTATGATTTTTATATGTAAATTAAGGATTATTAGTATATCATATTATTACTTAGTAATTATGATGTCAAGATTAATTTAGATAAGTGCTAATACATTGATTAGTGCACATTTTGTGTGCCAATTAGGGTAGTAGTAGTAATGGTGCTAATTAACATATTATATTTTTATTAGTGATTACCATAGTTGCAAAATTAAGTGTTAGTGTATAACTAGATTTATTATTTTTAAATGGTATATATGATTAGCCAACTATTCCATCTCATCCAAACTGAGAAATGGGTCATCTCATTCTTTCAACCAAGCAGGCGATATGGATAAGGCACTGTTTGGACCGTGTTTAAGGAAGGCAATGGGGTGGATTCGGATCGGGTGGAATCTCCGTGCACTCAAAACCGAAACCCAAACTTAAAACCTAAATCCGCCCCGAACAACAATTCAGGTGAAAATGCATCCCCGAAATCAAACCCGACGGAATACCCGAAACCTGATGGATCATCCAAAATCCAAAAAAAAATTCAAAAAAAAACAGCAAAGACAGCATAACAGTACATGAAAGTACTACTGTACTAGCAGCTACAGAACATAAAAAGTAACAAAAACAACAAAGCAGCTTGCAAATGAATATAGATACATTATTCCAAGATACAAGATTATACAAAAGTACAAGTACTAGCAGCAACAGAACATGAGAATATGTCCAGACCATGCTGTCCATGCAGAACCAGAACATGATGCAGGACTAGTCCAGATTCCAGAATGCACATAGAGTTGAGATTTTACAAATAAGAGCAACACCACACAGGGAAAAGCACTTAGTTCAATACAAGTGCAAAACAGCACAAGTCAACATCCATAGTCCTCCAAACAAATAACATTATTACAGAGAGGAGTTTTCTGGATCAAATAGGTAGGCAATTGGAGGCATGAGGCATTCATCTTCGCTTGATGAGTTCATCATTCATCAATTATGCTGAAATCATCTTCATCCTGTGAAATAAAAATAGAGAGAATAGCTTATTACTTGAATGTTGAACGCATTGTAAATTCACAAGTTAAATACAAAAGCAAACAACAGCAATACCATTTCTTCATCTTTTTCATCAAGACAGGTCATCAAAGCACCAACAAAAGTGATATAGTATTCACAAATTAGTATTATAACTTATACAAAATGAAGAACACATACTTATAGAAAAGACACTTACCTAACATGTCGGCATGAGACCATGCTTGCATACACATAAGTGCTTCTATCATTGATGATGCAAGCCTACTACGATGTGGACTAATTATTCTCCCATTGGTACTAAAGACTGACTCGGATGTCACCATTGTCACAGGAATAGCAAGGACATCACGTGCAATTTTTCGTAACGTTGGGTATTTGAGCCCTGCATGTTGCCACCACTGAATGATATCCAACTCTTGTGTCCTAGGCAGCAGTGGTTCTTCCAAGTACAAATCTAACTCTCTTCGCACATAAGTGGAGGTCACGGCCGGCTGTTTGGACATGTAATCATCAAAAGTGTCCATCCAATCTTCATTGTCCATAGTAGGAGCACTTGGTCTAGTTTGAGCACCATCTGTTGTGGCAACAGCCTCCATAGAATCCTGGTATTCCAAAACCAGATTGTATAACAAGTCTTTGACTTTATTGACAGCTTCCATAGCTACACTTTCTAACCCATGAATTTTGAGGAAAAGAGCATTCAACAGTTGTAATTTATACCTAGGATCTAGGACAGCAGCAACAGCCATCAAACCATGCACATCTGACCAATACTCGTTGAATTTCTCTTTCATTTTAATAGACATTTCTTCTACCTTAGGAATATCACTGCTTTGCCACTTCCTAATAGCCAAAAGAATGTTGCATATTTTGGGGAAGAAAATGTTGGCTGTGACATATTTAGTGCCTGACAGTAGTTCAGTTACATCATAGAACACCTTTAACCTATCACAAAGCTCTCTAGCAAACTTTCAATCATCTTCAGTTGGAACAGATGGAGCATGAGAAGCAAGGTGCTCAAAAACATCTTGGTATATTAGTGCAGTGCTAAGCATAATATAAGTGGAGTTCCATCTAGTTTTACAATCAAGAGCAATTCTTTTTTCATATTTTCCTTTCATTTGTGCAGCCATTTTCTCAAACTTCTCGTCTTTTAAGAGTGGCCGACCAGTATGCAACACTATCACGCACACTCTCAATTCCCTTCTCCATGACACTCATTCCATCTTGCACAATCAGATTTAAAATATGTGCAGCACAACGCATCCCTTCTCTAGGAAACTTGCCTTCCATAGCAGCCTTGTTCTTTGCAAGGTCATCACCAGCGGTGCCAATCATATTCTTCATGAGGTTGTCATTGACACTATAGTTGTCAAGAGTTATAGTGGACAAATTCCTCTCAATATGCCAATCTAGGAGAACTTCATGAAGAACATCAGTTATAACCTTTGTTGTATGTAGTGCTGGAACATAAATAAACCTACAACAATAAAATATCATAAGTAATACAGAATGAATAATACAAAATAAACTTATAGACATGCTGCGATTTATTGTTACCTAATAAGAAAACTTTTTAACTTCCAATCATCATCTAGAAAATAAGCTGTAACTGCCATGTAATGTTTCCTCTGATGGTTTGCTGTCCACGATTCCGTAGTAACAGCAACACGAGAACTCAATTTCTTGATATAATTCACCATAGTTTGCTTCTGCACTTGATACATATCCAAGATAATCTTCCTAATTGTGTTTCTAGACATTACCTTGAATGCTGGCTGCAATGCAGCACAAAAATTTTGAAATCCAACATGGTCCACCATGGAAAGAGGATACTCATAGACAATAATCATTAGGGCAAGTTCTTTCCTAGCGACATCTTGATCAAATACGTAATTCTCGAATGTGATTGTATCATCTTGTGGGTTTGCAGATAATTTAAGAGTGGATTGCTCTAAACCTTTTCTAGTAGCTCTATCCTGACATACTGCAAGGTGATTCTTCAAGTGAGTTGTACCATTTCTTGTTTCCCCACCTAAATGTTCTTTACACCAATGGCATTTTGCTTCCCAAATCCCATTTACATTAATCAAATCAAACTCCTTCCAAACTTCAGATCTTAGCTTCCTCTTACTACCAAGAGGAACATCATCTTTTACCTCTAACACATCAGTACTACCTACAGTTCTAGAATCGGATGGCGGTGCAGATGAATCGGATGGCGGTGTCACTGAACTGGCAGCAACACGTGCACGAGTCTGAGGACGAGAACACACAGATTGAGATGCAGCAGCAGCAGCTTGAGATCCACTAGAACCACCAGGAGTCGACATTGCTCACTTCCTGAGTTAGGAATCCTGACAAATGCAACCAAAAAAAAGACAAAGACAAACACATACATAGGATGAGTCTCTGTACTGTCTGGCACTTAGATGATGCATGAAATTGGACACCCAGGGAAGGGATGCGCCACCATATTACCGTACTGCATTGCTGCTAAGTTAAATTGCCACCGGCGTCGTGCATCATAGTTTTTACTGCGGGCGGCGATGGTGGTGCGACCCACCACCTTCTTCACACCTTTACAAAGATCTATGGCGCGGCTGCGTGGCGGCGCCATACACACATCGGCGTATGATACATATTATATAGTCTAGGATATTAGGAAATTATATTGACAAATGGTAATGCAAATGTAGCTTAAAAGGTATAGTCTACAATATTAGCAAATCAAAATAGCAATGTAAATGTAGCACAAAAGACATAGAACTCTCTCATCTCTCAAACTTCCAAATCTCTCATCTCTCAAAAGTCATCCCATGCATCCAAACTCAACCGCCTCGAATCGTCAGCACAGCCCTAGCTAGCCCACGCCAAATTTCACTACCATCACCAATATATAAACGAAATCGAAACCCTAGAGACTCCTCTCTCTCCTCTCCTCACTCTGCTCTCCATAGCGACGGCGCCCCAGCGCGACTCCCTCTCCTCCGAGCGATCGCATCGAAAGCACGACTCCTCTCCCCCTCTCCCCGACGACGACGACTTGCAGATCACGCCCTCTCCCTCCCCCCGCACCTCCTCTCTCCCACCTCGATCACGCCCCTCCGACCGAGCTAGCTCCCTCTTCTCCCTCTCGGACCGGTGGCATCGGCGCGTGTGGAGGCCAGATCCGGCGGCGGGCGAGGCCAGATCTGCTCACCGCCTCTCTCTCCTCCCCCGCAAGCGATCCGTGGCCGCAGGGCGGCCCAGGCGCAACTGTCTGTGCAGCAACAGAGAACCCTCCACCGATGGCGGGCTCATGGTGTTCTTCCACGACGACGGCTAGCTGGTCGCGAGCACGAGGGCGGGCGGGCGGCCGATCGGATTAAAACCTTCGCCGCCGGCGGCGGCAAGCGGCGTCAAGGGTCGCTTAAGGTTTTGCGTCTCGGGCTCGGGCTCGGAGGGCTCCAATCGCCACTCGGCCTATATGAGTACCCTCACGGCCTCACCTCACCCTCACCGTCTTATTGCGCCGCCACACAAAGAAGCATAAAGCGCCACAGACGCCAAATCGGCGCCACGGGGGCGCCACGGCGCTATGGCGACGCCATACACGCCGAGCCGTGGCGTCGCCGCATGCGAGAGCGTAAAAACGCCACGCCGATATATGATGACGATATGGCGTCGGATAGCGACGCTTTAACAACTATGGTCGTACTCGCCGCCACCGTACCTTACCGCCTCGCGGCTCCTCCCCCTTGTGTGCGCGCCGACGAAGCGCCCATGACCCTCTTCGCCGCCGCCGCCACACATCGCCCTGCTACTGGGTGGGGCGGCGGCGCTGCGGCAACCTCTGCGGTCTTTGCCTTATGGGCGGCGGCGCGCATTAAAAGTTAAGATCTTTATATGCAAGCGGCAAAGGCGCCGAGGCGGCCGTCGGTGGGTGCCTGGGTGGGGTCGAGCCTCGAGCACGGAGCACCGTGAGGTGAGCACGGATCCACACCAAGAGGAAGAGGTCGAGGGCTCGACCGCTCGAGGCGTCCCTGCGCCGTGCGCCCGACTGCGGACTGCCCGAGCCGGCGGCCGTCGGGTATGGGGGTGACCGCCCGCGTAAGGGTCCTGAGGGAGAGGGATTGAGGATTTCAGGCTTATTGTTAATGGGCTACTAGTGGGCTGAACTATTTCGGGGCCCAATGGTGATCCGCCGGCGAAACTGAAAAACAGCCCATACCCACTAACTTTCGGTGAAACGAAAGGCCTTCCCTCCCGTCTCGACTTGAGGCGAGCGACCCAGCCAACGCACCAGAAACAACCGTCTCCTTCGCCGCTGGCGTCCTCGCCCTCCACACCACCCGTCGCCCACGCCAGTGGCAGGACCGCAGGATCCAGAACCACAGCACAGCAGCCTCACTCCCTGTCCTACTGAGTTCTTAAATCCTGGTATGTACTGCATGTTCCAACCTCGTCCTCATCCTCTTCGTTTGTCTGTCTGTGCCTCTGTGGCCTCTTTCTCCTGCAACATTGAAAATATCTATAGCATTGCATTGCTGCCATATCACAACACGCATCAGCAGAACCAAACCGAAGGCCAAGAAAATGCTCAATTGATTCTTCAGTTCAGTTCAGTTTTCATTTCTCACTCAAGACCTCACTGTGTCAGTTGTGCAACTCTTTGCCATCTACAACTGGAAGCAAGCACATAGAGCTGAACACACACAAAGGATACCACGCGATACCACAGGCACAAGAATACTTACCGCCTGTTTCTTCCCTCCCTTGGTGCTTATGCGTCAGACGGCAACACACAACATACATATATACTCTGAATCAAAAGACAGGGAAATTAAACAAGCACAAGTTCGCCTCATGTGGTGCCACATACTATCATTTCACGTTCAGACTTCAGAAACATGCCACTGAGGATCAAATAATTCAGAGCCAAACACAGGTTGTGTTACTCCTTCACGGTTCCACAAGTACATGTACATCTGAAGTTGCCGGAGGGCACGTGGCTCTCCATGGCATAGCAGCATTATCAGATCAGATCCATTGCCCACAGATGCATCATGCATACATTACACCCAAACAGAACCTGGGCCATTCCCATTCGATCCCTCTCAAGGAAGGAAGGATAAATCCACTGAGATAAGTGCCCAGTCAGTTCAAAGGGGGGTACAAGTAACCATGCTACCATCCCGTCTATATAAGAGTCCCTCCAGAACCCCACAAAGAGGACAGTCAGTAACAACCACCTATCCGTGACTGAAAAGGTCAAGTGCCCACTATGCCACCATCCAGCATTACTACAAGTAAAATGACTAGTGTCCCACATAAGAACAAGTAGCAGCATTATGATTTGCCTTTAGGGATTCACTTCAGCTCAATGCAGCAAGGTCAAGAACGACAGCAGGCCAAGTGTCCCACATAAGAACAAAAGCAAAGGCATTTCCCACTTTTCACTCAGATCCGCATCTGTATGTACTGCCCAATCAAAGGTCCTTTCAAGTGGTCCAGGAATAATGTGATACTGTATGTAGTACTATCAAGGTTTCACCAAGCTCTCGTGAAAGGATAGATATTTGGCCATGTTACAACCTTACAAGAAGAATCGATCCAGATATTCAGTGATGTATTTATTGTGGCATGGTCCAGCACTGCCTAGCATAGTACTAACATTTTCAGTTTGCTTTATGGTTGGGTTGCATTCTGAAAAGGATAACTTGTTTTCTGTTTGCTTGATATTTGAAAAACAGCAAATAATATATCAGGTTGGTAAACAACCCATGCTTAATAGCAGGCCTTTTTAAGCAAGATGAACTATTCTCTTCTTCAAGGTGTGAGAAAATGTTGACTATCACATTCACACAGTTTACAAAATCAATACCTTTGAACCTACTCCAAAAGCTATGCCACACACGCACACCAAATTCCAACAAATGTCGCTCTCAGCAAAATGGAATAAAAAGAAAAAAAACTTATGTAACACGGCCCCTTACAGTGATTCATTGCTGTCATCACTCTCTTCACACAAAGGCGCAGATTGGATTATAACCCGAGCTCCAGAAGGAAGCCTGCAGTTTTGAAACGGTCTATTTTGTCAGTATCCAGAAACAAAACCAGTAGATGGACGTATGAGAACAGTGAGAGGCAACTCAACTTTCTTCGATCTTGATCACGTCCTTGTCCTCGTGGAATGACTCTACTCTCGCAGAAGATAGTTTACCCAGTGATGGATCAGTCATCCTATTGCTTGCACTCTTTGATGAACCCAGTGGCGAGGATCTAGTGCTATATTCTTGTTGACTAGAGCTGTTTCTCACATCAGAGGCAGGGGAGAGTATTGTTCCAGATCTCGATTGCTTACATGATATGATTCTGATAGTCTGGGGAAGACACCTGAAACTACCTGACTCGCAAGAGCTTTCTGTATCACTTTTGGAATGTGCTGCTCTATAAACTCTGAAAAATGTTCAAAGGAAGCACTGGGTCAAAAGTCAGTACACCCAGCGTTACCAACAAAGTCTGCAAACTTCTAGATTGGACAGAATTTAGTGACACATTGCACATATCATGTTCAGTTTGACACGTAAAGTAACAGCGCAAAATAATTAGACCAATTTTCTTCAAGCATCTTATTGTTGGAGTCTCTTATCTTCTATATCTCTAGTCTAAGATACTATCATAACATAGAATGAAGACATAAGAAATTGACTTGAGCTTTTAGCACCCAATATTAATGCAAGTATGCAACTAGTTAGCACCCAACATTAAGTGTGACTAACGAATATGACTTCAGATATGGAATGACAAATAATACAGCAACTACTGATCAGAAGATAATGAGGCGTCATAGGCTACACTAGGTGTGAACAAGCTAGTTTTCCCCAAACAAGTTGAAACCATCCAAGCAAACATGCTAAGCAATCTAGCCACCCTCCTCACCAGGGATTAAGCAAATTAACAGTGTGGGAACACCCCAAGGGGCCCCTACACTATCATGATAAAATCACGCATCATTCTTACTGGCACCATAGTCCAAGATTAGAAGCTCAGAATAATCTGTGGTAGTATTGTATACTGTACCTATCCTCATCATAAGATGATGAGCGTTTGAGTGAGCTGATTCCTCTCCCAGACTCGTCCTGCTTCTTGGTCTCAACCAAGCTCCCACTGAAACATTCAGACTCTGGAGCTCTCAACCCAACTGTTCTTGTATTACAAGGGATTTTGTCAAGGTGTCGCAATGCCACAGGAGTGGAGAACACTGCAGAAGGGAACTCAACCTGTGTAAACCGAGGCCTGTACGATGGGATGAACCCAAAGCCTCGGTGTTCTTTCACAGATATAGACCCACAAGTGATGATCTGCATTAGCAAATTGGCTGGCTTCAGTTTCACACCCATTGGGCCAAGCATGTGTTCCTCCTCTAGCGTCCTAAAGCTACTCCTCCTACTGGCTTCCGCTCGTATCAGGGACTCCAAGGTCTCAACTCTGCCACCAGGCGAAGCATCAGAGGAACACACGACCGGCGACTCCTGAACGATCTCAGGTGCCTTCGGTGACAGCATCGAGCTCCTCTGATGACATTCCTGAATCTCAGCATCTGACGCCGTATCCATGGACACTCCCGCCACGCGAGAATGGTGTTCAGCAACATCCCTCTCGCTATCATCTGTTTGTGTGGCCGCATCCTGAGCTCCGATGGGTCTGCAGACCCTGTACTCCGAAGGTCCTGGGGAGCTTGCCTCTGACAGTGGAGCGTTTCTCCCTGCAGGTTCAGGGGACTGGTTGCCGGACGAGCCTGAATGCGCGGTCCGGCACAGCTCATCCTCGTGGTTGGTGGAAGCCGACGGCGACGGCAGCGCTGTTGATTGCGTCTGCTGCTGTGGCCGTGGAGTGGCAGGCGGAAGTGAGATCTCCTTGCCAGCGGCGGACGGCGACGACGACGACGAGCATCCTTCCTGCGAGCCCCGCGACTGTGGGGACTCTTCCTTGCAGTGCTTCAGGCCCTCCACCTTTGGGTTGCTAGCGCCATTCTGCTGCCGATCTGAAACAGCAAAAGCACGAGCACGAATTGGACCAAGATCTGGTGAAAGCATGCACAGGCCATACAGAAGGAATGAATCAGTCAGTTGTGGAGATACCTGGCGGCGGCGAGCGGTCAAGGAGCTCGGAGCCCTTGAGGATGTACTCGTTGCCCTGCGCGGGGAGCACCAGATCGTCGTCGGACAGGTCGTGCCACACGAAGCCGTTCTTGTAGCTCCTGGCGATGATGCGATACAAATTACAACAGGAGAGATCAGCAGGCAAAAACACACATAAAGGTTGGAATTGGATTGCGAAGTGCAGCAGGAGTACCTCTTGCCGGACCAGGAATACATGGAGGCCATGCCCTTCCCCCGCAGCACGTTGAGGCGGTTAATCACATCTGCAGCGGCAACGCCATTAACGCGAATCGCATCATCAGCTATCTAGTTGTTCGCACGCAGTTACGCACGGCGAGCGAGTTTATGGCGAAATTGGACCCCCGGAACCGGAAACGGAAGGCGGCGCCTTTATTGAAGGAGGGAGGGAGGGGAGGGATGAGTGACTGACTGCTGACCTCGCAGGTAGAGACCTTCCTCAGGGGCGGCGAGCGGCACCTCGATGAAGTGCGGGTGCTCCAGGTGGCGGTTGCGGCAGAGGTAGTACACCACGGCCACCCTCTTAGCCGCCGCCGGAGCCGGGGATGGGGCCGGGGGCGGCGACCGCGCCGGGGTCTGGTGGTCGCTCTTGCCCGGCGGCTCGACCCACACCTTGTTGCGGCCGGGGCTGGTGCCCGTGCCCGTGCCGCGCCGCCGCGCCGGCCTCCCCTCCGTCCCCGCCCCGGCTGGAGGAGCCATTCGCGGAGGGAGGCAATGGGCGCGCCGCCGCGGATCAGATCACACGGCGCTTGGCTGCCTGGGCATGGAACCCTGAGCACCGGCGGCTGGGCTGGTACGGATGGGATGGAAGAAACAAGAAAGCGAATGGGGGAAGGATATCAGTCAGTAATTAAATGGAGCAGGCGGGAGCCGGGAGCAGGGGGAGGAGGGAGCAGCACTGCGGCAGGAGAGGGGGGCAAGGCAATGCGAACACAAGAACAAGCAGAGGTGAATGAGAGAGAGAGTACGAGAGCTCAGCTGACGAGACGAGACGAGACGAGCGATTGGGATCAGCGCGCTTGCCTTATAAACAGTATTTTCCTCATCCACGAATAATATTTTTTTCTCGCTAAAATTCAGTCAACCGTAATTTCAGCCAGCCGAGCGAACAGCGGGAAGGAGACGGCGGAGGCGAGGCAGAGCAGCCGCGTAGCAGCGGCGGCGGCGGCATGTTGGGGCACGACGCGATGGCACTGTAACATGAGCCGGCCGGCCACTGTTGCTGACGAGGGGTATGGGGGCATGGCTGGGGCTCGGCTCGACCCTTTCCCCTCTTCCTCCTCGTGTCGTGTCCTCGTAGGCACCACCATCTCGCACGTCCCTCCAGCGAGGCGTCCCGAATCCGGACGGACGACAGGGAGAACTCAAGGAGAAAGGTGGACGGACCGTGACTGGACTGGAGTCGTGTTGGCGAGGACGGACCCGGCCGGGTGAAAGCGTGATGAGTGTGAGGAGGAAGACGATGGATGATGGATGACGCGATGCGAGTAGAGTGAAAAGCGAAGCGAAACTGACTGTCAGTCCACCGTCGTGCTGCTTTTGCTTTGCTTCTGGATGGATGGCTTTTTGGACGCTAACGCTTGGGTTGGGTTCTTTGCCTCGATGACAACGAGCTCCCGGAGTCCGGGGGAGGGGGACCTGGATCTCAACGACACCACGCCACCGAGCTCGATCAAGAGCAGCAGCAGCGACGAGTGGATTTGAGGCTGAGCTACCTTCTACTGCTCCTGTCACTGTTACCGGCAGTTGTACTGCGTGCTACAGTAGTACCTACGTACGTACACTACGCGCGGAGACTCAACTCCGGTGGCGATGGGAGCTGTAAATAACAATGTCCATGCCTGTGCCCAATCCCTCCATGCTATACAGCCTTCAGGTATCGTGTGGTATAGGTCTATTTGGTTTGTCACCTTAGCCCTTATTTAGTTCGCGAAATTTGGATTTTGAGGGTACTGTAGCATTTTCGTTTTTATTTGGCAAATAGTGTCCAAACATTGACTAATTAGGCTTAAAACGTTCGTCTCGTAATTTCCCACCAAAATGTGCAATTAGTTTTTCTTTTCGTCTACATTTAATGCTTCCATGCGATCAGCCGCAAAACATTCACGTCGATGCAGATCAGAAGAACATTTTGGATTTTGGGGTCCAACTAAACAAGGGCTTAAAGTCAACTTCAACTCTATACTACATCAAGGGTACGGTTGTCTGACTACGCATAGCATAAACCACTGCCACATGGGGCCAAGGCAAAGCAAAAGGCAGTAAGATGGGATAGCCGGTGGCCAATTCTCCTTTCCTTTGCTTCATGCGGTGCCTAACATCAGCATCAGCAGCAGGTAGGCCTCTCTTTACACAGTACTAGGCCGCTGGTGGGGGGAGACTACTGCATCCGCTCTCTTTAATTTGAGCTTTGCATCCCAAACCCTGCCCTTTTCACATGTGATTAAGAAGCACCCCCCCTTTAATTTAAAACTCTAGCCAGTACGTACTACATTAGTGCTGCAATGATTTGGACCCTTGCTCCTAAGCTTGGAAGCAAGTTAAAGGGCGAGCACTGAAATCTACAGTATTTTTCTCTCACAATAAATCAGCTTCAGTCAGCTTATCAGCCGACTTTAATACCAGCCAAACTAGCCCTGAGTACTTGCTTTGCCCATGTGACGAACAAGGTGTGTGCATGCACATACAATCTTAATTTCGAAAAAGATGTGCGTATGTATACGCCTGTATAATGGCTAATGAGACAAACAAACCGGAATATCAAGAAATGATTAGTCCAGTGTGTAGTTTAGATCCGAGAGAGGCACGTACGAAAGCTCTCCTGCACCTAATTTCCTGCACATGGACAGACTCTGCTAGCTTCCCTGCCGGGCCGGCGGCCGCCCCCCTTCTGTTGTACGTGTTCTGCAAGTTTTTTTTTAAAAAACACAGAAATAGAAAAACAAAATGAAAAGGATGGTGTTGTACTGTGCAAGAGTTGCCAAAGAAGATCAGTATAATTATTGTCCCAAATTTGGTGTATGTATTTGGCTCTGTAGGTTTGTAGAACTATTCCTTTTTTTTTAAGAAAATGTCGTAGTGTTTTGAGAAGATCGAAGCGACGGCATGCATCATGCAATTTATTCATCCACCGACGCCAACCGCCGAACGCATATACTACTATCTGCAAACAGGAAAGGACATGCAATTGCTTTCGTGGGCGTGTTGCTGCTTTGTGCAAGCAAGAGAAGGAATCGGATACTTGTTCACATGCTCTTGGGTTCGGCAATCAGCAGGCAGGCGTATCCTGTCACCTGTCTAGTTTAATCACGGCAAAACAGCCCAAAACTAACTTAATTATTACACTTGGTGGTAGTACTGTACATCCATCCATGTCTGTCTTGCTTCTTTTTCCTAGCATCGGAGGTGTGGTTGGTCTTGTTTAGGACTTTAGGGCTCGTTCGTCAGCGGCCGAACGGAGTACTCCAGATTTTTATACAGCTTGCTCCGTTCCACCCGGAACGTCCCGTCCCACAATATATGAACGGGGCCTTAATCATTTTGTGGTATACCGTACTACTATGTTGTTGGAGAACAGCTTTACTGAAAAGCACTGTTCGCTGATTTATTGTGAGAGAAATAATATGGTACCATAACTGATAAGCTGAAGCGAACAGGATGAGTCAGGTCAGTTGATGGAACTACCAAAACTGTACTACGGGGTTGTTTGGTTCCTGCAGAACTCCTAAAATTCCTATCACATCGAATGTTTGGACACATGCATGGAGTATTAAATATAGACTAATTATGAAACTAATTGCATAACTTTCGACTAATTTGCGAGACGAATCTTTTAAGCCTAATTAGTTTATGATTTGACACCGTAGTGGTACAGTAAACATGCGCTAATGACAGATTAATTAGTCTTAAAAAATTGTCTCGGAAAATAGCATCCATCTATGTAATTGGTTTTATAATTAATCTATATTTAATGCTCCTTATTAGTATCTAAATATTCGATGTGACATAAATTATAACACCCGTACGTATATGAGTCACTGAGTCACATGGGGGGAAGGACCGAAGGAGAACCCACTGCTTGCATTGGGACCGACTGCATATCATTGACACCAGATCGGTATTAATATTTTTTTCTTTCTCCATTTGCCTGAAACAGAATTATTTGCATTGGTTGATGAGCACGTCTTGTTGTGGCTCATCAGAACATGCTTTTTTTTGCAATACAAGTATCTATATAAGCGCTGCCATGCATATAGGACTAGTACCAACTAATGGGCATATATATAATGTAATAACACTATAATATAACAGTACTGTACAATGTTATCAGCACAAGTCAACTCTTGTGGCGCATGGTGGTAAGCATAAACAAAAGACACAAGAAGAATCGTACTGGTACTCTCAACTTCGATGCGTGTGTAGTGTCTCTAGGAGGGAAAAAAATGTGAACAACATGACATACGCTGATCACCGATGACTGCTGAATCCTGATTCAGAACTACCGAATCACGAGTATATATATAAATATATGCAGGAAATCTTCACGAATGTGTGTGTATGCATGCATGTCTCGGAATTAGCCATGAGATGATCATTAACTAGCTAGTGCATCCACCAGACAAGATTCACTTACCAATAATTTTACCGCATCTTTCTTCCTTTCTTCCTTTCGAGAAGGGAATCGCGAATACAGCTAGTGGTTACATACATATGTCGACTAGCCGTCGCGGAAGATGCGTGTCTCGTAGCTATAGCTGTTTCACCTTTCTGTGAGAGTTTTGGCCGTTGCATGAGACTATCTGTTCTCTTGCGGCGCGCGTGCATGCTTCTTGAGTTCTTGTTGCACTCGTTGGCTGCGTCCGGTGAAACTAGCAACAGCACTGTAGCACACGCAAAAGTATATGCTACTTGCTAGTATTATGTTGAGATGGTACTATGGTAGAAAAAAGATCGTTCGGTCTCAGTAGAGTGCTAATCACCTTTGATTTGGGTTAACTACAGCCTCTTCTTTAGTAGTTATCTACTCTCTCCGTCCCAAAATATAAAAAGGTTAATTTTATTCTTGTTATGAGCCAAACTTATTTAACTGTGGCTAAGTTTCTCTTAAAATCCACCATGAAATATATCTTGATTACTTGATATTATATTTAGTTATTGCATCGGTGAATTCAGTTAAACTTAGATAAAAATGACGTCCAAATAAAACCACTTACATTTTCGAACAAACGGAGAAAATTGACCTCAAATTTAGGTGTGCAGGCTTAAACACACTTCATACCATGGTGGTAATTAGTAAGAGATTAATAAGAGCTCAATCTGCAACCTAAAATCCTTACTTTTATTATTAAAATGTCAAAGATGAATTTTGAATAAAAAAGCATAATAAGCACACGAGCTTTAAGTTTACTAGAGGATAAAATTGTTATTTTAAGTTTTGTTAATAGCTCGGTTTCGTTCACTTCCCCAAACCAACATGTGTACTCGGTACATAGACATGGCTTATGAGCAGGATTTTATCAGCCGCATGGGTATTGTTGGACCTGTGTTCTAACAAGTAAAGCGAAACCACTTTGAGGTTTATAGTTAGAAAGAAAAGGAGAATGACTTCTATGATCAACTCCTATCACATTTAGGTTTTGATCCTAGGACTAGAAGCAAAGTGACAAGTGCAAGCTCATGTTAGCTAATTTTCTAATATAATATAACTATATAAGATTAAAATTTGTTCATGAGACATGGCCTGTAACAAGAGCCACCATAGTTTTAAGTTAAAGTTTCAACTAAATGCATATTGAAGATATATAGAGGTGTCATACGGACATGAAAAAAAAGACTATGAACATGGATGGAAAAATATACAGAGTTCTGATAAGTTTATCACAATCGAATAAAGATTATCTTTATTTCTTTATATGTGTTGTGTAAAAAAACAGAAGAGAGAGGACACACGTAAAGATAAGTAGTTTTTATTCGTCGTAGGTATTATAAACAACTCTTAGGCCCCGTTTGGTAGGGCTTCTCTAGCGGCTTCAGGAGCCGCTTGGAGCCGTTTTATGCCAAACGGGGTAAAATAAAACGGCTACACCGATGAAGCCTCTAAAAACGTGCTCTCACAGAGCTTTGGGGTGGGAATGAGCAAAAAACAGTGGCTTCTCTCGGCTTCACCTCATTCTACATGGCGTTCTCTGAGAGCATATTTTAAGAAAAACTATATGTGAAGCTGTTTTGCCAAACGATTTATCAAAACGGCTATAGCTCCACCCATAGAGCTGTCCATGGAGCTGAAGCCCCAAAAAAATGCTTTATGAGTGAAGTGGAGCCGTGCCAAACGGGACCTTAATGCTTATATCTATTCTACCTCGTGGAAACATGGGTTGCTGGACTAGTATTCATTTGAAAAACTCGATTATAACCACACAGGTACTTTGTACCTATTAATTTATGAGTGGGCTATCAATTTAGGGCTTTGACAAATAAAATGCCAGGCAACGTTCAAAAATCCCGAATGTAAAAGAGCCATACAGGTGGATTGATCATGCATACTGAAAAGTGCGCTTGCTACATATATGGTCTTGTCGGGCAAATTATTCGCGCAGGCGCAATACAGGCTTCGACATACCAAGATACGAAACATAGGACGTGAGCCCAACACCTCTTTTTGAGTAATGTCGGCCCAAAATCTCTTTTTGATGAATGTCAGCCCAACTGATAGACAGTTAGTGAGCGTCATCGGCCTTGCCAACTCTGCTTCAGTGGGCCGAGTTATGTCACAAGGTTTAAGCCGAGCTGAGCCCAAAGCTAAGGAAACCATTCATTTGGGCTACAACAGTTTTTCCATCTTGGACCAGCCAGCGCAGGAAGAAGATAAGATTAGTAAATAGAAAGAACCGAATTGCCATGTAATGGAGGATCCATAAGAGATGGGCACATAACAATCCAATTCCTTTTATAAGAGGGTCGTGGCAAGCGCCCAGACGTCTAGATGGACGCGCGCGTAGCCCGCTCCTATCTGCCTCGCCCTGTCCTGCATGCGCACCCCGTCGCCCGCGGCTCCTTCCTAGCGACCCCGCTCCTCTCTCTCCGCACGGGCGGGACCCAGACCGAGATGAGGACAAGCACGCCCCCGTCTGTAGGACCCAGGCGTGCCACGTGCCCCGACCGCCGGCACCTGGCTCGCTACGCCCGATCCCTCGGCGCCTGGGCCATGCCCCATAACTCTCTGAACACACCTTTGAAAAATGAAACATTTGAATGCAACATATGTCTAAAAGCAGATGAAATATTTGGAACATACATTTAAAACATGTGTGTGAAACATATGCATCCAGATATAACATTTACAACTTGCAACATGAAAACACTTTTTTTTAAACTAACATGAAAACAATTACTGCAACATAAGACTAAAACAGTTGAAACCATTGGAACATACTATTGCAACATGTGTGAAACATATACACAACATCCAAATAAAAAATGCTTGCATACATACGTTTGAAAACAGATGAAACATTTTGAATAAACACTTGCAACATGACTCTGAAACACTTGTAACATATGCAACATCCCGATCTACTTTTGCAACATCCATGTGAAACACTTGCAACAACCTTTTCTTTCGAAAATCACTTATTGTCCCAAAATACTATTTGAAGTTCTCATATTGTGAAATTCAAAATTTTTAAAATGTATAAACAAACTTGGTTTGAGAAACGACTAAAACTAAAGTTTAGATCTCGAGAGATGTACAATTTTGTAGTGGATGACTTTTTCGTTTGAAATCATTTGTGGTCCAAAAATTCTACTAGAAGGGTTCTCACGATTTGAGATCCAAAATTAAAAAGTGATCTCCTATGGAAAAACAAATAGAATTAAAGTTGTAGATCTCAACGAGATCTAAAATTTCCTATTGAAACTTAATTCATTTGAATTTGTCTCAAATATTCATTATAATACTACAAAAGTCAATAAAAAAGAAAATATCATCTATTCAGTCACAAGTGTTTTTGGAGTGGAATGAAGTGACTTTTGGGGTGAAATGGTTAGGGGAGCTACACACGAACTCATTGGTTGCAGGTTCGAATCTGCTATCGCACGCTTGCATATTTTCACATGAAAATTTGTTGACCTTTACCGTGAGGCTATCCGGTGGGGGCTTCTCGGGATTAAAAATGCTATTTTTGGCCGGATTTAGGATTTTTTTGGAAATGATTACCACTGTCAGTTGGTAACATGAACTAGCGGTGATGATCATGATTATCACAGCTGAGAAGCCAAAACCTATGGTGATGAGGGGTTATGAACTGACGTGTTGAAAATTCTGTAGTAGTGACTCTCTTGGTGTTGTCAACTTACCACACTAATCCAAAATCGGGAATGGAATCGCTTGGATAGAGGCCAAGTAACCTTTGTAGTTGCTTTGAGAGAGGCAAGGAGGTGGAAGAGACTTCGACCTTTGTGGTCACCTTAACAACGAGGACGTAGGAGCTCCTTTGTGGGGTTGCCGAACCTCAGGATAAATTCTTGTGTCTAGCGTGCTTGTTGTTGTTGTTGTTGTTGTGATTTGTGCTATCATATTTGTTCTTGTTGGTTTGTCTTTCTCCTCAACTCTTCTCTTAGGGTTTGGACTCAATCTATGAAATGATGACCTTCTGGCGTCAAATAAGCAACCCCAACACTTCACCTTATCACTAGGGAGTGGGGTTGTAAGATATCTTTCACTCAAAGTTCGTTTTAGCACTTGTAGTACAAATTATCGTAGGTGTCGGAACTCCCGGCTGTTTGCGTCGGAACTTCCCAGCCCAAACTGTCGGGACTTCTAACTGTCACTGACATTTGACTTTGAGATTACGTGGAAATTTTTAGATATGCCTATTCACCCCCTCTAGGCATTGTTTAGATCCTTTCAATTGATATCAGAGCAAGGTCTTCTTTTAGCGCTTCACCATGTGAGAAGAAACAATGTCAGAGACTAACAAGATGCAAGCCGACGCCACCGAGATGGCCAAGAAGATAGCTAAAGAGTTGATGGCTACTCAAGTCAAGTTCTTTCAAGATGAAATAAAAAAGATGCAAGATGAGATGAGCAAGATGAAGGAAGAATTGAGCAAGAAGGTTGATGATGTAATAAGTAGCAAGAATGATGCAACAAGTGACATGAATGAAGCAAATAAAGATGCCGCTAGTGATATTGGAGCCAGGTGAGCTTCTCATGGAAAGGGAATATATTCAAACATGAACTTCGACTATGGACAACTCATCAAAGGTTCACCTCTATATACTCCTTCCGTCAACATTGGCAAGCCACCTCACTTTGATGGAACGAGATACACCGATTGGTCCTACAAGATGAAGATGCATCTCATTGTCACAAGACTTTGGGAAGTTGTGGATGTTAGTGTGATGATTCCTACCAATGAATATAGAGAGATAACTTCGGAAGAAGTGCACAATCTCTATCAAAATGCACAAGCCATAGCTTTGCTTGTGTCAAGCTTAAGCCCGGATGAGTTTAGAAAGGTAAATGGAATGGAAAGTGCAAAGCAAATTTGGGATACTTTGAAAGTGTCATTTGAAGGAGATAAGAGTGTGAGAAAATACAACATTGAGTTACTTCATGGTGAATTGGAAAGATTTGTGTGCTTGCAAAATGAAACTACACAATCCATGTTTGATAGGCTTATGGCATTGGTCAACCACATAAGAGCTCTTGGAAGCACCGAATGGGATGACAACAAGGTTGCTAGAAAGATGTTGAGAACCTATAGAGCCAAGAACAATATGCTAGCGTCCGTGATCATGAAAAGTCCCTGGTTATGATGAGATGAC
Organism: Miscanthus lutarioriparius; assembly: GCA_904845875.1. Lineage (NCBI taxonomy): Eukaryota > Viridiplantae > Streptophyta > Magnoliopsida > Poales > Poaceae > Miscanthus > Miscanthus lutarioriparius. The sequence goes on from CAJGYO010000013.1 coordinate 13,975,354, forward strand.
ACTTCAAGAAGTTCTTTCAAAGCTCAAACATCATGAGTGTCTAGATGAAGATACAATCAATGCTCATAATCAAAATCCTAATACAATAGGATACAACAAGAATGTAGCCCTAAAGGCAACTCTAGCTCATGAAGGCAAACCCTCTAGTCAAGGGAAGAAGAAGAAAGTGAAGGATGATTCCTCAAGTGAAGAAGAAGAGTCCGATGAAGAAGTTGCACTCATCATTAGAAACTTTAGAAAGTTTATAAAGAAGAAGAGCAACTGGAAGACTTACGATGATGGAAAGAGAAGGAACAAGAAGAGGTTTTGCTATGGTTGTGGCCCAACTTGTACTAATGAGAAGAAGAAGCACAAGCATGACAAGGATGAAGACAAGAAGAACAAAGGCAAGAAGAGAGGTGAAGCTCATCTTGGTGAAGAGTGAGAGTCAAATGATAGTGACTCAAGTGATGATGAGAAGAAGAAGAAGGGAGCTGCAAACATCGCCATCCATCACTCTTCGTCACTGACCATGATCTTCCCGACTCAACTTCACCACCAAAACTCTTCTCCAATTTATCTTCATCACCAAGGTTCTTCTCCAACCTCATCAACAACGACTACTACACTCCAACTTGCCTCATGGCTATGGGGGAGAAGGTACATGTCTCATCCGATCCCTCTAGTGATGAGTATGATAGTTGTGCTGAGAACATAGAAGAACTTGAAGCAACTATGATAAAGAAATTTAGTAAAAAAGCCAACACTAAAATAAAAATGTTAATGAAGAAATTATAGAAGAGGGATAGATGCTTGGAGATGCAAGGAGACATAATCACTCAAGAGAGAGATAAGAACCTTGCACTTGAAGCATCTATCACCGAGGAAAAGATGAAGGTTGAAAAGGTAACCGTTGAATTGTATTTAGCCAATGACTCAATAGGAAAATTGACTAAGGAACATTGCTCGGTTAATGATCTAGTAGCTATCCTCAAGAATGAGAAGAGTATAGCTCAAGAAAGCCTCACAAGCTTGGAAAAAATACCAAAATCTTGAGCTAAACTATTGTACTCTTTGGGCTAGCACTTCAACTTCTCCTAAGGCAACCAAAGACTCTAATGTCTCCACTAGTAATAGTTATAAAAGATGCTATAAGATTGATGTAAATGCATATGCAACTAACCTTGTTGAGATAGAGAAGAAAGACAATGAGATTCATAGGTTGAATATGATCTTGAAGAATGGGTGCAAATGTTAGGAGCAATCAAACAAGACTATATACAAGTCATCAAGGCACCCATCAATCAAGGAAGGCATTGGCTACAATAGGTATGATGAAAAGGCCAATGGAAGGAACATGATCAATGGTGTGCCTTGTGTGAAGTTCAATAAGGGCATTGCTTTGATGAGCTTATATGCAAGGCCAACAACAAGGTCTACATCCCAAGATCAAACCTACAAGTGACAAGACAATCAAGATGAAGCAATCCCCCCATGCCACAAGCACCACTTCCATGGTGCTATGCTAGTGACTATATGTGTTGTTGGGGCAAAGATGGCAAGATTGTAGTCAAGTATGTTGGTGCCCAAAAGAGGAAGGAGATTATGATGAGTGTTTGGGTGCCTAAGTTTTATGTGACTAACCTCCTAGGACCCAAATCCATTTGGGTACCTAAAACAAAAGCTTGATTTGTCTTTGTTGAAATATTCCTCCGGTGGAACAAATTGGGTGGTGGATAGTGGTTGCACCAATCATATGACCGGAGAGAAAGACATGTTCACATCATTCCAACCTAGTCATGACTAAAGTGGGAACATTATGTTTGGTGACAATGGAAAAGGAGAAGTTCTCGGTTTGGGTAAAATTGCTATCTCAAATGATAATTCTATTTTCAATGTTTTACTTATGAATTCATTGAGATACAATTTATTGTCTATTTCACAACTTTGTGAGATGGGCTACAATTGTCTCTTTACGGATAAGGGTGTGAAAGTCTATAGAAGGGAGGATTCCTCTATTGCATTTATGGGTCATTTAAAAGGAAAACTCTATCTAGTTGATTTCACATCAAATAGAGTAAATCCCAAGACTTGTTTAATGGCAAAATCTAGCATGGGTTGGTTATGGCATCATCGACTTGCCCATGTTGGGATGAGGAACTTGGCCAAACTTTAAAAAGGTGAACACATCCTTGGACTAACAAATATTTCTTTTGAGAAAGATAGGATTTGTAGCGCATGCCAAGCGGGAAAGCAAGTTAGAGCTAAACATCCCGTCAAGAATATTGTGATAACCGAAAGGCCATTGGAATTGCTTCATATGGACATATTTGGACCCGTTGTTTATATAAGCCTTGGTGGTAACAAATATGGTTTCATAATTGTTGATGATTATCCTCGTTTCACTTGGGTATTCTTTTTGCGTGACAAGAGTGAAGTACATGGCATCTTCAAGAGGTTTGCAAAAAGAGCCCAAAATGAGTTTGATGTCAAGATCAAGAGAGTTAGAAGTGACAATGGGACAAAATTCAAGAACACCAACATTGAGGAGTTCCTTGATGAAGAAGGAATCAAGCATGAGTTTTTGGTTCCATACACTCAACAACAAAATGGTGTTGTGGAGAGGAAGAACCGAACGCTCATTAAAGCTACAAGAGCAATGTTGGATGAATACAAGACTCCAACCAACTATTGGGCGGAAGCGGTTAGCACGGCATGTCATGCTATCAACCACTTATATCTTCACAAGAAAAGGGACAAGACCATGTACGAACTTCTAACCGGTAAAAAGCCTAAGGTGCACTACTTTAGAGTTTTGGATCCAAGTGTTTCATACTTAACAAGAAATCCAAAAGCTCAAAGTTTGCAGCAAAGGTTGATGAAGGTTTCATGCTTGGTTATGGTACTAATGAACATGGATATCGTGTTTTTAATAAAACCATCGGTTTGATTGAAATCACGGTAGATGTGACTTTCGATGAAACCAATAGCTCTCAAAAGGAGTAAGTCAATGTTGAAATTGTAGGTAATGAAGAAGCTACACATAAAGCCATCAAGAAGCTTGCAATTGGTGAAGTAAAGCCCATCGAAGATGAAGATGATGACAATATTGTGCATGTTGATCTTGATCCAGCCACTCATCATGTTTCATCCAATGAACATGGTGAAGCTTCCGCAACAAAAAATGATCAAGATAGGAGATCAAATGAAACACAAGGTCATTCTCATGAAGATGGTGTCAACAATAAGCAGGCTCAACCTCAACTCAACAATGAAGAAAGAAGTGAAGACAACCCTCCAATCGATCATGACCATGATGATGAAGATGATGGCCCCATTCAAAGATCAACTCAAGTGCCACATCCTAGAGTGCTTCAATCCATTCAACGGGATCATCCTATTGAGAACATATTGGGGAGCATCCGATGAGGGGTAACGACACGTTCTCGTTTAGCAAGTTTTTGTGAACATTACTCATTTGTTTCTCCTTTGGAACCTCATAGGGTGGAAGAGGCACTTGATGATCCGGATTGGATGATAGCCATGCAAGAGGAGTTGAACAACATCACTCGGAATGAAGTTTGGTCTTTAGTGGAAAGGCCCAAGCAAAATGTGATTGGAATGAAGTGGGTCTTCCACAATAATCAAGATGAGCATGGCGTGGTGACAAGGAACAAGGCAAGGTTGGTGGCTCAAGGATTCACTCAAATTGAAGGCTTGGATTTTGGGGAGACCTATGCACTGGTAGCTAGGCTAGAATCAATTCGTATTCTACTTGCCTATGCCGCTCATCATGATTTCAAGCTATATCAAATGGACGTGAAGGGTGCATTTCTCAATGGCCCCCTATCCGAGTTGGTGTATGTAGAGCAACCACCAGGCTTTGATGACCCCAAGTATCCCAACCACGTCTACAAACTCGATAAGGCTCTTTATGGGCTCAAACAAGCCCCTAGAGCTTGGTATGATTGCTTGAAGGATTTTCTACTCAAATAAGGATTTGAGATAGGAAAGGCCGATGCTACTTTATTTACTCGCAAAGTCAATAGTGATATCTTTGTTTGCCAAATATATGTCGATGACATAATATTTGGTAGTACTAATGTAACTTTTTGTGAGGAATTTAGTAGGATTATGACAAATAGGTTCGAGATGTCCATGATGGGAGAGTTGAAGTTCTTTCTTGGATTTCAAATAAAGCAACTCAAGGATGGCATGTTCATAAGTCAAACCAAGTACATCAACAGCATGTTGAAGAAATTTGACATGGACAAGGCCAAGCCCATCAAGACACCTATGCCAACCAATGGACATCTTGACCTTGATCAAGGAGGAAAGGATGCCGATCAAAAGGTATATCGCTCTATGATTGGATTCCTCCTTTACCTTCGTGCATCTAGGCCCGATATCATGCTTAGCGTGTGCATGTGTGCAAGATTTGAAGCTAATCTGAAAGAATGTCATTTGATGGCCGTTAAGAGAATTTTTCAATATTTAGTACACACTCCTAATCTTGGCTTGTGGTATCCTAAAGGTTCCACTTTTGAGTTACTTGGCTATTCCGATTCGGATTATGCCGGTTGCAAAGTAACCCAAAAAAGTACCATCGGGACTTGTCAATTCATTGGTAGGTCCTTGGTGTCTTGGAGCTCTAAGAAGCAAAATTCCATTACATTGTCCACCGTTGATGGCAAGTATGTGGCTTTCGGTGCATGCTGTGCCCAACTACTTTGGATGAAGCAAACCCTCAAAGACTTTGGTTGTGAGCTAACCAAGATTCCCCTTATATGTGACAACAAGAGTGCCATTAAGTTGGCAAACAACCCCATAAACCACTCTCGAACAAAGCGCATAGACATCCGACATCACTTTTTGAGAAACCGCAAAGCCAAAGGAGATATCGCAATTCATCACGTGAGCACCGAAAAGCAACTAGTCGATATCTTCACAAAGCCCCTAGATGAGTCAAGATTTTGTGCTTTGAGGAGTGAACTAAATATCATTGATTCTCGTAACATGGCTTGATGTCTTGCACATACTTTGCTTAAACTAGCTAGGAGAAAAGAATTGCGAAAATATTGTGTGACACTTTCAAAATCTAATTTATAGTTTTCATATGTGACTATTGCTTTGTGTTGAATGTTTGAACCCTAGTCACATGTGAAAATGTTGTGTCCATCATATTTTTGACCCATAAGGCATGGTGAACTTGAGCTAGGAAGTTTATGAAATTTCCTGCATCGTAAGTCCCAGCGTTCGCCGAAAGTTCCGACAGCCGGAAGTTCCATCTCCTGGGCCAGAACTCCCAACTGTCGGAAGTCCTGGCTCAGGCTGGAACTTCCGACCCAAATCTAGATCTGTGCTTTTTGCCCTTGTTTTTCACCTTTTAACCGCAGCCCGACCCCTGTTCAGATTTATTCTTTTAGGGTCTCTTGCGCCGCCCCCGCTCTAGCCCTCACGCCGCCACCTCCCCTACTGCCGCCCTCCCTCCCCTGCTCCCGCCCCTTGCACCCACGACCTCGGCACCTCCGGTTGCCAAAGTCCTCGTCGGCACCTCCACCTCTCCACTTCTCTCGGAGGTCCCAATACCCTCATCGAGTTGTCTCCGTCACCTTCGTTCATCCTCCATCGCGTGGTGGCTATGGATTTGGTCTCGAAAAATCATCCTCACCACGGATTTTGTGTTTCTCCTCCTCTTCCTCTTCTTCCCAAGGTATAACCACCATGGCTAACCCTAATTGCAATGTACCATATGTTTTTGCTTCTATTCCTCTTTCCTATCTCCTCCTCTACCTTCATTGCGTGAATGTTTTGCGTGGATTTGGAGCCACATGTATGGATTGGCCACCAACGTATGCCAGAACTCCTGGCTATAGTTGGAATTCTCGCCACCGGAAGTCCCGACCCTAGGGCCAGAACTTCCAATGCCCGAAGTCCCAGCGATAGCTAGAATTTCTGACCCCTTGGTCGCTACTCCATCCATGTTTCTCCATCTCTAGGTTTTTGTTCGCCACTCTTATACCTTTTTCTTAGTTTCTTTTCATTTTCCCGCAGCGATGGCCTCTAGTGGTGATGCCTCTCCTCCCCATCATAGCGAGAAGCATTCCAAGCGGACCCAAGATTCCGTCGCATCCTCTCGGCCGACTAGACACACCAAGGCGTCACTCTCTCATGATGCTGTTGGTGGTCGTGGGGCTCATGCTCATGCTGCTCATGCTCAAGCCCAAGCTCCTCCCATTGGTGCCACTGCATGGGAGTTCTTTCCCGGTCTTGGTGATGTTCCCACCGTCTATCTTGCTGAAGAAGCCCTTGATCAAGAAGGCTGGACTATTGCTGATGATGTGTGCACCATGACACCTTCATCTCCAGGTTACTTTGGGATCAGTTGCTTGATTCTGTTTGATAGTCCCACTCCTACTATCTGGGAACCACAACGCACTCCCAATTCGGCTAGACGTTATACCCCTCATCTATAAGTTGATTATCGTCGACATGTGGCTGAGATTCGTCACCGTCATGCCCAACACCTTTATGATGAGCCCCGAGGATTTGAGGATCAAGTACCAGTTCTGGGAGCTGTTTCACTTTGATTTCTACCACCACTTCATGTATCTTTGCTTCATCAACAAGCAAGAGGCTCCGGTGATTTAGATGAAGGCTATTGACACCTTTGAGCTTAGCAAGCTGCCTGGACCGAATATGCAACAACTGCTTCTTGACTTGAGGAGGATGGGGTTGCAGCCATTGATGGAGTTCCGCAAGCTATGGAACAATGAGATTATATGTCAGTTTTATGCCTCCTATCACTTGGACACTTGAGCGGAGACTCATTTCATTCATCGGACCACTGAAGGCAAGCACTACAAGGTTGATTTCATTACCTTCTCTTGCCTTCTTGGCTTGGACCGTAGGGATTGCACCTCCACTGCCATTACTGACATGTCCGCTCTTGCCATGAATGAGTATCAGTATATGTATTTGGATGGTCATCGTGCTGATGGGAAGATCGTTTGGTTGAAGCCCTACTACTATGTGCTAAACAACATCCTCCATCAGATCTTGTATCCCAAGGTAGGTGACTCTACCAATCTCCATGAGGATTCATAGGTTGTCCTTGATTGCTTTGTAGATGAGTTCACCAAGTTCTCCATCAGCCGTTATATTTTGGATAAGTTCTTCATCGCTAGTGAGGATGTGGTAAAGCACTACCCCTATGCTCCATTCATCATACATATCATTGAGCATGTGTCTGGCATTCACTTCCCTTCTGATGTCCCTCACAAAGTCCTCAAGCTGTCCAACAAGACATCACTTTAGGCAAAGCGAGAATTAGCGGACCTCGCTAAGGGCAAAGGCAAAGATGTCTTGGGCTCCTCCTCATGAGCTTCTCTACCACGTGCTTTGCACTCTCACCGTGCTCATAGTGAGGAGCCTCAGTACTCCTCCTCCTCGTGGTAAGCCCCCTAGCAAGTTCTAGTTCTTCATGAAGTATATGTTTGGAGCTTGTTGTGCTAGTGCTGTGCGTGAGTAAGAGATGCTAGTGAGGATGCATCGTATTGAGCAGAAGCTTGACATTCCCTCCGCTTCGCCTCGGGCCTTGGAGCCACTTCATGATCCTTTTGAGCTTTATGATGAGGCTTGCAAGGAATACTATGGAGAGTCGTCTGATCAGCCCCGTCCCCATGGCAAATCGCAAATGGATGTCGATGAAGAGGAGTACCGAGAGGAAGATGATGATGATGACGATGACGATGATGATGGTGGTGGTGGTGACCAAGATGATGACGAGGACTACGATGAGGAGTAGTCGTTTCTTTCACGTGACTTACCCCTTTTGGCACTTGTTGATAAAGGGGGAGTGTTAGGATTTGATCTTATTGTAATAAGTTAGTTGGTCACTTAGAGTTGGTCGCTTAGGGCTTGTGAGACTTGAAAACTTTTAGCTTGTATGAACTATGTCGTGTGGTGGCGATGTGATGGACAACTATATTAGTGTGATAGATGATTATATGACAACCAATGTTTATCTACATATCTATTTATCTCTACATGTGAATGGTGGATGTTATTTTGGATGGCCATGTGTTGTTTCAAGTTGTTACTTTGAGATCTTGGCCATCATATTTTCTTTTACTTGTTGTATAACATGTCATATTGCATCTCTCTTTTTCATGGATATTCACTTGTTCACATACACTTGTTGCACCCCATGGATTGCAAAATTTAGGGGGAGTTTCTATCTTAATATATGCAAGTGATGTGTTGATGATCATCATTGAAATTCAAATTCAATGCATATATTAAGGGAGAGCTCTCCATAAATTTTGGGGTTCAAAAGCTTTAAATTCTTATATTTTTATAAAAGCCTAAGTAGGTTCTCATCAATTACCAAAAAGGGGGAGATTGAAAGTGCATTTGCCCCCTATATGGTTTTTGGTGTATTGATGACATCCAAATTATGGACTAATGACATCTTAATGAGATATATTGCAGCTTTAGTCCCTTGAAAGTTTCAAAGAGTTGATTTAAGATGAAATGGTATCCCTCAATTCTTCAAGTGCAAAAGGCGAATAAACCCAAAGCGCGCTTCAAGCATTTTTAATTTTGTTTTGGGTTTAGGTATACCGTACAATAAAGAGGGATGCAAGTTTAGGTGGTCCGAGGAAGATAGAGTGCTCAAGCATAAAAATAAAATCAAAAGAGAGAAACAAAATCACCTCATGAACACTTAGATATAGTTTTTGGACTTTTGGTAGCCGGAAGTCTCGGCGTGAGCCAGGAGTTCCGGCAGTCGGAAGTCCCGACTTTCGGTGCCGGAAGTCCTGGCGCTTGCTGACTTAGCCGTCAGCCTGCCTGCACTCGCTTGCCCGTCGGAAGTCCCAATGGGAGTCGGGAGTTCCGGGTGCCGGAAGTTCTGACTCCCGCCGGAAGTCCCGACGCTTTGGGACTTAGCCCCTAGCTCAACTCTAGTTTGGGAGTTCCGACGTGAGTCGAAAGTCCCGACTACCAGAAGTTCTGGCATTCCACTAGAAGTTCTAGCTCTAGCTGTGTTGACCACCTTTGACTGTGTCTTGAACAGTGTTTTACAGAAGGGCCGGAAGTTCCGGCAATCTATGTCGGAACTTCCGACTCAGATCTGAATGGTTAGATTTCACTATGAGTATAAATAGCTCTCTCCTCTCCTATAACCATGAACCACTTATTCATTGCTCACCAACCTTCGTCCCAAACAGCTCCCAAGCATTCAAGGCACCCCTCTCCTCTCCCCTTTGCCCCAATCTTCAATTCCCGTAGGGTTTTGAGTGAAAGGAGAGTGGATTGAGTGAGAGAATCACTTTGGCAAGCTTGAGCACTTGATTTCTTCATCAAGCCGGTTGCTGGTTGGACTTGCGTCTATTACTCTTGGGTTCTTGAAACCCTAGCCGTCTAGGACGTCGCCCAAGAGCTTTCATCTTGTGGAAGAGCCTTAGGAAGTTTGTATTACTCTTGATTTCTTAGTGAAAAGCTCAAGTAACCTTTGTGGTTGCTTTGAGAGAGGCAAGGAGGTGGAAGAGACTCCGACCTTTGTGGTCACCTCAATAACGAGGATGTAGGAGCTCCTTTGTGAGGTTGCCGAACCTCGGAATAAATTCTTGTGTCTTGTGTGCTTGTTGTTGTTGTTGTTGTGATTTGTGCTATCATATTTGTTCTTGTTGATTTGTCTTCCTCCCCAACTCTCCTCTTAGGGTTTGGACTCGATCTATGAAGTGGTGACCTTTCGACGTCAAATAAGCAACCCCAACACTTCACCTTACCACTAGGGAGTGGGGTTGTAAGATATCTTTCACTCAAAGTTTGTTTTAGCACTTGTAGTGCAAATTCTCGTAGGTGCCAAAAGTTCCGGCCCAAACTGTCGGAATTCCGACTATCAGTGACATTTGACTTTGAGATTACGCAGAAATTTTTAGATATGCCTATTCACCCCCTCTAGGCATTATTTAGATCCTTTCAACATGTCATTATTTGCTTGTAGGTACACAAAGCATGGATTTTGGGTGGCTAGAGGCTCCATATGCAGGTCGCCCGACCTCTATATGGGCCCACTGCCCCCTCTCAAGCCTCCCATGATCCTCCCAACACTTCTAGGGTCAATCTCCACCCTTGGATCTAGAGGTTCTCTTCTCTTATTGGCCAAAAGGGAGAGCACACAGATTCATGGGCCCACAACGAAGCATCCAGCGTGACAAAAGAACCCAACCTTCACTATGACACATGGGGACACCATCTAGAAGGTGGAGACATGGCCCACCTGCCAACCTCCCTATGGTGGCTATCGAAGCTCAGCTTTCTTCCATCGCCTCTATGCATGCCTCCATGCAAGGGCCTTGATCTCCATCGTCCAAGTCAAGTTGGTTTCATCCAAGGATGGAGAATGGATGTCACGCGGATCACTGATGTGGCGCCAGAGTAGCCCCTACTCCACCTCTAGCTATAAATACCCCCTAGGCCTTCACTCTCATTCTTGACACATTAGAGTAAACCACTCTTTATTAGCTTTAAGCGAAGCTCTGCTGTTGTGCTATGAGATTAGGGAGAGAGTGAGGGTAGTGTGGGGAAGAGCCGGGCCTATCTGGTGTTTTCTCCAAGATGTACCTCGGTGGATGCGCTCTTCTTATAAGTGACTCATCTGAGATCTTTATAGTATTTGGTATTCGGTCTCTGTTAGTAGTTATATAAGCCTTCTTACCTGTACACCACTTTACTTCAGTAGAGTGCTCTAACCTTTCTAAGGGAACTTAGTTGTGCATGGTTAGAGTAATAAGTATAGTGTAGACGTGGTGTCTAGACTATATCTTGCCTGTGTAGACCGCTTGTCGCACGGATTGTTTGTGGTAGCTTGCAGGTGGTGATAGCCCTGTTTAGCCTTTGCATTCCACCACGTGTTGTAGGCAAGTTCTTAAAAGGTAGGGCCCCAGTAATAAGGTAGCCGCTTCAGATAGGGTTTCATCCCCTATTGTCTCACCTATCGCCTCCTGTAAGTAGGGTGAGTGATCTGCTCTTTATAACTACTATCTTTACCATATATCATTGCTATCTAGATCCTCTCTATCCAAATTCCATAGGCTCTTTTGTATCATCATGTGACGATCTTGATCCTTAGTTAGTTCACTTCACGTTCCCCGTGGAAATACGATACCTGGAATACTCCAGGTGAAGGCTACATTGACTACCGTACGCTTGCGGTTTACCCGTTTGCCACTTTAGGTGTCAACACACTATCACTCCCGATAGTGCTATGAAGGAAGGTTCGATTTGGTTGAGAGCGAGCATAAAAAGGAGTCGATGGAGTGCCCATAGAACCAATTTTTAGTTACTTATTATTTCATTTGTTGTGTTGTGAATTAATGTTTAATTATTTCCCTATGTTGAGAACCATAAGCTAGTTGTATTGTAAAATATTATTTGCTTGTGTTGCTGCCATGAGACTTGTGCTTATGTGAGAATATTTTCCTCGGTTGAGAATATATGTGTCTATGAATTTATGATGTGTTTTACCATAAATATTAAAATGCTCTGTTGTGTCCTGCCCATATATTGTTGTGTCGTTGCTGCCATATTCGTCCTGTTCGTTTAGGTTTGTTTGGCTGATAAGCCATGGCTGAAAGTACTGTTGGCTGATTTGGTGTGAGAGAAAAATACTGTTTGTTGGCTGATAAGCCAAACACGACCGAGCGAACATGTTGTTTGTTAATATCTTGTGTAGATGACTGACTAAATAGAAGAATTGGCCAAAAAGGGACAAAAGGGAAGAATTGGCCAATAATAATGTGTCTCATGCTACGTTTAAACGATGACTCGGGCATCTTCTTTAGAGGAGACGTTGTCTCTGGATTGAAGCTGGATGGAGTTACTTTTCTCCAGCGAGGTGATGGATCATCGATCCAGAAGATGGAGTCCTCTTAGCCTAGTCGGCAGCTTGTTTTCATAGCTGTTGGGGCTGCTGTTGCAGCTGCCTCCTCTCACCGAACACTGCAGCTGTTTTAACAGACAGCCGAGCCGAAGATGCCCTTTGTGTTTGTGCTTACCATTGTAAAATCATGTTTGCCAGGGACTTGTCTCTAAAACCTGTACACTTCAGTTTGTTTCTTAAACTTGCGTACACTTCAGTTGTTTGGCAATAATAAAATCCAGCCCTCTTGCTTGAGAAAAAACCTGGTCACTCTTCAGGAGCAGGGTCGCTAACATTCTCCTTTCTTCCCTTTGTAAAAATAAAAAAGAATAGAAATTTCTAAAAAGGGAAAATTTCTATGAAAAAGGACTGTCAGGTTGCCTTGTCTGATAATGGTTGCGCGCGGGGCTCTCTCCTAGATCGAACGGGCGCTGGTCAGAGCGTGGCCTCCAAATAAACAACGAAGGACGTGTTCGCCGTGCTTGGATATTTTTAAGAGGTCGAATCATCGGTTGATGCTACATCAACTTCAAATCTGATTTGATTTGGATAACAATTTCCGCAATGAGCATCAGGTGGACCCATATTGGCGACGTTACGTTCGAAGACTGATCCTGTATTGCAGATGCAGCAATGCTTGTGCTTATAAATAGTAATCTCTGTTAGAGTGTAAACAGGCCCGTGGGCCTGCCGACCCAGGCTCACCACCGTGCCTATATGTACGCAATGTTATTCACTGAGTAATACGTTGAGTATTTCCCAATTCATATGTTCTCATGGTATCATCGAGACGGTTTGCTCCTGCGACCTCTCCCCGCTTCCACAAACCCTAATCGCGCCGCCGCCGCCGAACCCTCGCCGGCCGATCTACCAAGACGTCGCAGAGCTCGACTTGCTCGCCGGTCCTTCCCATCCTCGCGCCGTCGCAGACTCGTTCGCCGGCCCGACCACTTCCTACGCGCGATCCGCGCCTCGCCACCACCGAGCCGCCGCTGCCTCGCGCCATGTACCCGCGTACGCGATCCCACCGCGACCCACGTACACGATCCGCCGCTAACCACGCGCCACCATAGAGCCTCCGCTCGCCGGTCCGTCCCTTCCTGCCATCGCCGATCGTGCCCCGCACCGCCGCTAGGATCCCGCTGCCATGGCTGAAACCGAGGCCGAACACCAGGCGCGGGAGCAGCGCGAGGAGCGCGAGTGCGCTGCCGAGAAGGCCCGTCTTCGTCAGGCCACCGCGGATCGCGCCGCCGCCCTCGACGCCTACGAGGCCAAGCACGCCGCTGTCCACGCCTAGGCCATTGCCATCGTTAACATCAAGGTCCTCGTGCTTCTCATGCTGGATCATGCCGCCAACAACTACAATCGGTGGCGCGCCCTCTTCCTCATCGTCTTGGGCAAGTATGCCCTAACCGATCACGTTCTCGACGACGTGGTCAACGACGATCGCTCGGCGTGGGTGCAGATGGACTACACCGTCCTCACATGGATCTACAACACCATACACGCCGACCTCCAGTAGTCGGTGATGCTGCGCAGGCCTAACGCGCACAGCGCCTAGACCTACTTCGAACACGAGTTCCTCGGCCAGCGCGAATCGCGCGCCCTACAACTCTCCGCCGAGTTCCGCACGGCCAAGCAGGGGGCTTCCACGATCACCGACTTCTGCCGCCGCCTCGAGACGATGGCTGCTACCCTCACCGAGTTCGGCGACCCCATCGGTGACCGTACACTCGTCCTCACGCTGCTTCGCGGCCTTAGCAGCAAGTTTTGGCCCATGGTGTCCAACTTGAAGATGCGTCAGCCCTTCCCCACCTTTGAGGAGGCGCGCACGCTGCTCCTTCTCAAGGAGATCAACCTCGACGACGTCACCGCCTAGTCCGATGCCCCACCCGCAGCACCCTCCGCCATTGTTGCTGCCCCCAACGCCACCCCACGAACCTCTACCGGTGGTAGTCGTTCGGGTGGCACCTACACCGGGCAGGGCGGCTAGCCTTCCCAACATTCCGGCTGCCGCCGTGGCAAAGGCGGCAAGCAGTAGCAGCAGAACAGCTCCAACACTGGGGGTCCTCGTCCGCCGGTGCCCTTCTCTCGACCCTGGGCGGGCACGGTGCAGTTTTGGCCGCACCCGTATGGGGCCTCGGGGCCGCATCAGCGGCATCCACCAGCTGCATTCGCTGGACTGCCCCAGCAGCAGCAGCACTAGGCGCCTCAGCAGCCGTACTTCTACTCCGGGCCGCCGCCGTCGCCTTACAGCCTCAGCGCCCCTCCTGGTTTTGGCTACGGGGGCATACCGCCCGTCCCCTATGCTGCACCACCATCGCAGCAGCAGCAGCCCTCCCCCTGGACACCGATGCAGGGGGGTCCTAGGATATGCCGTCACTCGTATGCAACTTCAGCACCATGTCGCTGAACCCACCGCTGACCGAGTGGTATGCTGACTCTGACGCCAGCTCTCACATGGTCAACACCACTGGTATTCTATCCTCCTCTCACCCTCCCCCGTCCTCTGGTCCTTTATCTATCATTGTCGGTAACGGAGCGTTGCTTCCCGTTACATCTATTGGGTCACACTCGTTTTCCACCACACGGCGTCCGCTTTTTCTTTCTAATGTCTTGGTCTCTCCTCACATTATTAAGAACTTGATTTCCGTCCGTCGTTTCACCACTGATAATAATTGTTCCATCGAGTTTGACCCATTTGGCCTTTCTGTGATGGACCAACAGACTCGGAGCGTGATCGCCAGGTACAATAGCACGGGCGACCTCTACTCATTCTTCCCACCGGCACCAACCAGCACTCCAGCCCTCACTGCCGCTGCCACCTCCACCACCCTCTGGCATCGCCGCCTTGGTCACATCGGTCATGAGGCTCTGTCCAAGGTCATTAGTTCCAATGCTATATCATGTAATAAGCGCCAAACAGATCATATTTGTCATGCCTGTCAATTAGGTCGCCATGTGCGTCTCCCTTTTAGCATGTCAAACTCTCATGCGCTTTGTCCCTTTGATTTAATACATTGTGATCTTTGGACATCTCCAGTTGTTAGTGTGTCTAGCTACAAATATTATCTTGTTATTTTGGATGATTGCACTCACTACACCTGGACTTTTCCTCTCCAACTCAAATCCGACACCTTTGGCTCCCTGTCTCACTTTTTTCCGTACGCACACACATGTAGTTCGACTCCCCTATCAAGGCAGTTCAGTGCAACAACGACCGCGAGTTTGATCACTCCTCGGCCCACACGTTCTTCCTCACCCATGGTGTAGTCCTCCGGATGTCGTGCCCGTACACTTCCCAGCAAATGGACGCACTGAGCTCACCCTTCGCATAGTCAATAACATCATGCGCTCGCTTCTGTTTCAGGCCAGTCTCCCTCCGGCTTATTGGGCTGACTCCCTTCACACCACCACATACCTCCTTAATCGTCACCCACCAAAACCATTGATGGTCGCACTCCCTTCTTCGCCCTTTATGCCACCCAGCCCTCCTACAGTCATCTTCGGGTCTTCGGCTGTGTGTGCTACCCTAACCTCTCCTCCACCGCTCCACATAAACTCTCACCTCGCTCCACCTTGTGTGTCTTTCTAGGGTATTCCTCGGATCACAAAGGGTACAGGTGCTTCGATCTCCATTCTAATCGCATCATCGTCTCCCGACATGTTGTGTTCGACAAGGCCCTGTTTCCCTTTTCTGAGATGTCCACATCTCCTCAGTACCCTACCTCACTCAATTTTTTTAGCGACGATGATGATGTTTCCTCTTTGCCCATTGGGCCAAGAGCCGTGGCTATAGGTACTTGACGTCCCGGTGGCACGGAGGCCCCCCTGGTGCTCCTAGCACCGTCCGCGCCCCCACCGGCTCGGCGCCACACACCCCTGGTGCCTCGGTGCTGGCGCATGCCCCTAGTCCCTTAGCTGCCTCCTAGCCTAGGCCGTCGACGTCACCACTTGGTGCCGCTACCCCTGCGGACTCCTCGTCCCAGGTTGCTGCCAGCGGCGCCAGGAGGTCCACCGGCCGGATGACCACCATGGCGCCATAGGACATTGTTCCCTTCATGAACACGCACAGCACGCGCACCCGTGGCAAATCCGGCTTTCGTCGGCCTGTGGACCACCTCAACCTCAATGCAGCGGTTCTCTCTCTGGTGCTAACGTCCGTTCGCACCGCCCTCTCTGACCCAGCTTGGTGCCTCGCCATGCAAGCTGAGTTCGATCCACTGTAGGCTAATAACACCTGGACTCTAGTTCCTCGCCCGTCTAGTATTAATGTCGTTACCGGAAAATGGATCTTTCGTCACAAGTTCCTGTCCGATGGCTCTCTTGACCGCTACAAGGCTCGGTGGGTCCTTCGCGGTTTCACACAGCGTCCGGGAGTTGATTATGATGAGACTTTCAGCCCCGTCATAAGCCTACAACTATTTGGGTGGTTCTGACTTTGACACTGTCTCGTTCCTGGCCTATTCATCAGCTTGATGTGAAGAACACCTTTCTTCATGGGACTTTGACATAGACTGTTTATTGTGCTCAGCCGACTGGATTTGTTGACTCCTCCAGACCTGACTATGTCTGCCGTCTGAACAAATCTCTCTATGGATTGAAGCAAGCACCTCGCGCCTATCACACCCGCTTCCCCTGTCACATCACCTCACTTGGTTTTGTTGAAGCTAAGTGTGATACTTCGCTATTCATCTACTGCCAAGGTGTTGATATGGCTCTCCTGCTTCGCTATGTTGATGATATTGTTCTCACGGCATCGTCTACGAGTCTTCTTCAGCGCATTATTTCAGCACTTCACCAAGAATTCTCTATGACAGACATGGGGCGTCTGCATCATTTTTTCGGTGTTACTGTTGAGCGCAGAGATGAGAGCTTATTTCTTTCTCAGCGACAGCATATGCTGGATATTCTAGACCGTGCTGGTATGCGTGACTGCAAGCCTTGCAGCACCCCTGTGGATACTCACTCCAAGCTCTCTGCTGATGGTGTCTCGGTCACCGACCCTACACATTACCGCAGTTTTGCTCGAGCACTTCAGTACCTCACCTTCACTCGTCCGGATATTGCGTATGTTGTTCAGCAGGTCTGCCTGTACATGCATGACCCTCGGGAGCCTCATCTCGGCGCTCTGAAGCGCATCCTCCGGTATCTTCAGGGCACTCTAGACCTCGGTCTTCACCTCCACCGGACCTCACCAGCTGATCTACACGGATACTGATTGGGCGGGCTGTCCTGACACGCAAATCCACATCGGGTTATGCGGTTTTCCTCGGGGACAATTTTATCTCCTAGTCGTCAAGCGTCAGCCTACGGTGTCTCGGTCCAGTGTAGAAGCTGAATATCGAGATGTTGCAAATGGGGTAGATGAAGCTTGCTGGTTGTGACAACTTCTGCAAGAGCTTCATTGTCCTCTCCGCCGTGCCACCCTAGTCACAACGTCAGTGCTGTCTACCTCTCCACCAACCCAGTCCAGCATCAACAAACCAAGTATGTCGAGATTGACTTACACTTCGTCAGAGAACAAGTCGCCCTCGGTGAACTCCGCGTCCTGCACGTCCCCACCTCGTCCTAGTACGCTGACATCTTCACCAAAGGTTTGCCGACGTCTATCTTCACGGAGTTTAGGTCCAGTCTGAATGTTCACGGTGCTCCTAGTTCTGACCGCGGGAGAGTGTTAGAGTGCAAACCGGCTCGTGAGCCTGCCGACTCAGGCTTCCCACCATGCCTATATGTACGCACTGTTGTTCACTGAGTAATACGTAGCCCAATTCATACGTTCTCAATCTCGATCGGCATGGAAATGAACGGCGGACGCAGTGTGCATACTGGTGCAGAGCAATGCCCAGTATGGATGCCTTTGCTGTGTCACTACTCGTCACACTCTTTCTGGTGAGTGCGCACAACTATTCGTTGATTTCCATTTTGTTGTCTCTCGTTGTCTGTTCCATTTGAGTTATCATTGCCGGTGGTGGAACCAAACATCTGTTCCCGCTCCGTTCGGCTGGTCTATAAGCCGTTTATGCTAATTTATATAACTAATTTGTTGAAAGAGAAAAATACTATACCATGACTGATAAACCGGCTTATAATGACAGCCGAACCGCATTTAGCAGCAGCAAGAGGGCCGGCCTTGCTGAAACGATTACTTTTGGTGTTTCATTAACGAGTTGCATTATGCTGCGTGGATGCAGGTTTGTGCAGCAGCTGCGCATCCAGCGGCCGCAGACGCCATGGCGACGTCGACGCTGGCACCGACGGACTATTGGCGAGCAGTGCTTCCTGAGACCCCGATGCCCCAAGCCATCCACGACCTACTGACCCAATCTACAGGTATATATACTCTCTGTTTTCTGTTTCCACGTCTGAGTAAAAGTTACCGGTCTTCTGTTCAAAATTATAAAATATTTTGTTTTTTATATACATGTGTTTTATGCAGTTTCAACACATGAATTTTTTTACATCATAGAATTAAGATCCAATAGCCTCCATCCTCCTTCTACGTCCAGCATTTTTCTACCTCCAGACAATCACAAATCATAAGATCACAGATCCACAGATGCACACATTACAAGAAATAATTTTTTTTCTATAAAAGGACAAATCACAAATCGTAAAAGAAAAGGTACCCCGCTGGTGCCATCATGTCAAAGCTCATGTGGCTCCGTCACATGATCTTATTTTTTTCTCCGTCAGGCCAGCCCACAGGGACTGTTTCCACGCACGCCAGCCAAAGCAACAGACATATAGCCAAAGCAAAGAGAAAAAAATTCATGTGTTTTTTCTCCTAAAACACACATGTGTTGTATAACATTTTATTTTATATATTATTTTTATTATATATCTAGACATAGTATATATATCTAAGTGCGTAGCACGTCTTATAATTTAGAATGAAATGAGTATGTACTCCCAAAACGTCTTAATTTGGAGTGGAGGGAGTACAAAAGTAGATACTTGTAAATTAAATAGCCAGGAAATTGATGTGTAAAACAAGTTTTCCTACCTTGAGCTAGTTTAATTGATTTGTACTATTACCAACTTGGGTGACCCTATCAAAGAGTCTTTCTAAAACTCATTCTCTAAATCATCATTTGAAGAGTTATATAAAAAAATCATTCTCTATATCCTTTCCCTCTCCAATAACTTTTATATATCTCGTGCCCACTCTAGAGACTCACCATGCCATCATCTTTGGCTAGCGAGAAATCCAGAATAGATGATGACTATATTCATTGTTTTTTTAGGCGCTAGTCGCTTTCTATGCGGTGACCCATTGCCTAGCGCCTAGGCGTTTTCTATGCGTTTTCTAGGCGTACAGAGCAGGAAGATAGAAAGGAGCAGCCGAGCAGAGGAGAGAGGAGCAGGGGGCGGGCGGACCTCACTTTGGGGTTCCCGAGAGGCGGGGCGAGGGGCAGCGAGGCAGGTGAGGCGTGGAGCTCACCAGCAGTGGCGGCCCGGCGAGGAGGGGGCGCACGGGAGCTCCAGGGGCGGCGGCGGGCCGGCGGACGGAGGCGGCGCGAGGAAGCCTGTACGGAGGGAGAAGATGGCCGGTGATGCGGAAAACGGGTCCACGGCGTCAAGTACAAGCTTCGCACATGACGAATCGGCCAGAGACGTACCGTGGCCGGCGAATCGATCCTTCCCGCGCCGCCGCTTTCTTTTTCAGCGCAGAGCCGCCCGGCTTCTGCTGCAGCGCTCTCTGCCCGCCCAAAACGAGCGCGCATCCCGCCCAGGCGCCACCTCCTCCGCAAACGCGCGCGCCCACCGCCTAGATGCCGCCTCACCCCCTAGGCCCCGCGGGAGGCCTCCGCCCAGCACCTAGTTGCGCCTAGGTGAGCGCGGAATCACGCCTTGTTTTTCACTGACTATATTTGATATCCAGTTAGACAAACTGTTGGAGAGTATTTTTTTCACCAAAATTTTTATTTCTAACAATTAGTAGGGATATAGTAAGTCTCTTGGAGTTGCTCTTATCAGACGATAAAACTATATTTTTCACCAACTTGGAAAATTCTCTCCTACTGTCTTACATATGGGGCCTGTCTAGATAATAGAGCAGGACCGAGGCGAGTCATGGTATTCTGTAAAACAAACAATATGTTCTTGTTTTATAGCTTCATTAGCGGCACCTAAAATTTCATTCCAACTGGCAGGAAAGCAAGAACAGGATTTTTTGAGTCGCTAATAAGGGCCATAACTTCTAGTGCCAGATAAATTTCCTAGCTCACCAAGTTTTCATTCTCAGTGACATAAAAACAGCGGCGGATCCAGGAAATATTTTAGGGGGGACTGAATAACACATACTGCTCGATCTTAAGTCTCAGCCCCCTACACTATAGAACTTTGTCTAAAAATTCATGGGGGCTCTACGGGATTTTCCACAGCTCCGGTATGGGTAGGGGGGATCGAGCACCCCCCCCCCCCGCCCCACCGTTGGATCCGCCCATGCATAAAAAGTAAGTTCACTTTTGATCTGGTAAGAGTTCAATTGTCGAGTATGGTTAAGGCATGCTGAATAAGGATACGATAGTAGTATTTTCTCAACTGATGAAATACTGATCAAATAGAGAGACCTTTTTTTAGATTAGTTACAATTACAAATATTATGTATCATAGAAATTTTGGTAACTCAAATTTCCTTTCTAAATTAAATTTCAATTTGATACTCTCTATTAACTTTGTTATCAAGGAAGATCACAAATAAAAACACCCCATGTGCTAGTTTCACTTTGGTTTCTAAGATTCCATCAATAAAATGCTTTGTTGCAAGACCCAATCTCTCTCCTATTTGGTTATGTTGCACAAACCACTCCACACATGTATTAATTTGATTGTGCTCTTCTTTCAACATAGAGCTCCTAATGTAGTCTTTATCAAAATTAGACACTCTAAAAGTACAAACCCAACAATTTCTAGAGCTTTAGTAAAAAAGCGAGGACAAGCAAGCGGTCATAACGATTTTTACTATTTGCATAATTTCATCACCTCAAAATGATGAATAAGCATAAACCAAGCCCTAGACAAGCTTTATAAGGTTAGCATGGCCAAACACGAGGAGTATGGGCAAAGAACATACTTAGTGGGGGTGGTTTTTGTAATAGAATCAACTAAGGTGTATGAATTTTCAACAAAATGCCTTATGGGGGTGTAATATCAAATTTCCAAATGGCATGGGATCGTTTATGCAATTTTCCCTTTATAGGACGTACTTTGACTATCCAAATGACCTGAAATAATAAATATTTTATGTAATATTTTATTAATAATTCAAAAACCATAATTACTAAGAAGTGATTTTGAGAAATAAGTCTTATGGTGTCAGTTTTGTGGCATATATAATTAATATATTATTGAAATAATTGTTTTGAAAGCACAAACATGGATAGTCAAAGAGAGTCTTATAAGATTATTTATTTCAGTACTTCATGCTTTGTTTTAATAGTAAGAATTCTCAAAAATCCATACTAAGAGCATGTTTACTAGAGCTTAGCTCCCAGCTTCTTAGGAATAGATTTTGTGGAGCCCTACCAAATGTGTAACTGAATTCTAGTGGAGAGTTAACAAAATTCACTTCTTCATTTACACTATAAGCTAGGAGCTAAAAAACCGCTCCTCATGTTCCCCATTCAATCACCACCAAAATTACTTCTCACCTACTCCCCAATGTGCCGCCGCCAGAACCACTCCATCAAAGAATCAAGGAGTGAAGCTCAAGAATCAGAAAGTGAAGCTCTACCAAACTGGCTCTAATATACTCCATCCGTTGTAAATACAAGATTATTTCTTTTGTTTAGTTTTCTATGTACAATTCTTTTCTTACTAGGTTATTTTATTTTCATTATGTTCCATCTCTTCTCAAATCTTGATTTTCCAGGTCACAAAAACTAGTCCTTGGTCTAAATGAGAGCATGTATACTCCACATGTTGTCAATTGGAAAGGAAAAAATTCCACATGCTTTGAGGTTGTTATAAGTTATGTTGCATGCAATGAATTAAAGTGGTATCATTACTATGTTATGAATTAATTCAATATATTACTTTTTAGATTCCTAATTCCATTTCATTATTGTAAAACCAAAATATTCGTATTAGATTTCTTAGAATCAGCATCAATTTGATGCACAATGTTTTTCTCACTAAACTAACTTTGATCAGCATTCTGTTCACATAAATGGGTTAAAATTGTTCAAGCTTGACTTCTAAAATTTCATGGGTCTTGATTGTTTCCCATGATTTCCTCATAATAACTCAACAAATACACAAGGCCGTATTTGTTATAAGGACCATGAAAGAAAATTGAAATAAGAAGTTTAATTTTCTTCATTCTTAGCATTTAATTTTTGTCCTTTTTACAATTAAACCAACCTAGTACATAAAATATAAAAAGGTATATATAATTTACACATATAACATGTGCATGAAGTCTATTTATCGAATACTTATTTTCTTTCTACCACATGCCTTTACCATCACTAATCCATACTTCAATACTCATTCACAATGTCTATGAATGTATGGTTCCCAAGGTGAGGAAGAATCAAGGAAGGTCACCATGTCATATGGGTACCAAGGTGAGGACTCAAGGAAGGTCACTACATCATATGGGTCTCAAGGTGAGGATGGCTCACAGAAGGTCACCATGTCATATGGGTCCCAAGGTGAAGAGGACTCAAGAAAGGTCACCATGTCATATGGATCCCAAGGTGTGGAGGACTTAAGGAAGGTCACCATGTCATATGGGTGCAAAGATGACAAGGACTCAAGGAAGATCACCATGCCATATGGATTGCATGGTGGTGAGGGCTCAAGGAAGGTCACCACATCATATGGAATCCAAGATGAGGAGGACGCAAGGAAGGTCACTATGTCATATGGAATCCAAGGTGAGGAGGAACCAAGGAAGGCCCCCACATCATATGAGTCCCCAGATGAGGAGGGATCAAGAAAAGTCACCACATCATATGGGTCCCAAGATGAGGAGGGATCAAGAAAAGTCACGATGTCATATGGATCTAATGGTGAGGACCCAAGAAAGGTCACCACATCATATGGGTACCAAGGTGTGGGGGACTCAAGGAAGGTCACTATGTCATATGGGTTCCAAGGTGTGGAGGATTCAAGGAAGGTCACCACATCATATGGGTGCAAAGGTGACAAGGACACAAGGAAGATCACCACACCATATGGGTTACAAGGTGATGAGGGCTCAAGAAAGGTCACCACATCATATGGATGCCAAAGGGAGGACTCAAGGAAGGTCACCACATCATATGGGGCCCAAGGTAAGGAGAGCCTAAGAAAGGCCACTACATCATATGATAGGTACCATGGTGATGAGGATGATGCTACAAAGATCACCACATCATATGGAGCTAAAGGTGAGCAAGACATGAAGAAGGTCACCATGTCATATGGATCTCATGAAAGCGAAGAGCACGCATTGAGAATCACCATGCCAGAAAACAAACAAAGTACAAGTGAAAAAGGTGACACAAGTAAAGGTCAGCTAATATATTCTAAAAGTCTAGCATAATGATATAAATGTTTTATATATTTTAAAACAAATTTATAGAATTATGCTAGAGTCTATTCTTTAATAATATCAGCAACATTTTGAATCATGTGATGATATATAGGTAGCCGGAGAACAAGTAATCTTGGAGTATTTATTTCAACTAATAGAAATGATGAATATGACACCTAAAGATAATACTTTTGAAACTTTTGAGTTTGGGTAGAGCAATAACTTTTAGTTAGAAGAAAACTAAAACTTAATTTTTAAATATACATTTTCAGTTAGGTAGAGGAATATTTATAGAATAATAGTGCCTCATTAAAAAAGTCCAACTGATGCAATTGTAGCCCCCTACATGTCCCATCTAAATTAATTCAACGCCTCATTTCATCCATTCGCCTCCTCTTTCTCTCCTTATTTAATCACTTGAGATTAATTGGCTTTATTTTATTTAATCATGTTTTATGAACATTTAATATCCTTGGCCAAACTAAAATATAGCCTCAATTTTATCATGCTTGGTAATTAAATCTAATAAGGTTTATTGAGCTCCTCAACACTAATTTATTTTACAATAACACTTATTTGAGAGTGAATGAGTTAAATGCTTTAAATTATGTTGTAGGCCATAAACTTGCACATCAGTAGGCTTCAAAATGGGATATTTATGGCATCTCAAACTTATTTCAGGGGACATCCATGACCATGATGTCCGCAGCCACAGCCGCAACCACAGCAGATGTTTTCTTCTTTCCTGATGTCCTACGTCCGGGGTCCGTAATCACGCCGACCATTCCACCTACCACCTCCTTGCTATCTCTACTGCCTCGCCGCGAGGCTAATGCCCTCCCGTTCTCCACCAAGCGCTTCACCGACAT
This sequence comes from Miscanthus lutarioriparius, assembly GCA_904845875.1. NCBI lineage: Eukaryota > Viridiplantae > Streptophyta > Magnoliopsida > Poales > Poaceae > Miscanthus > Miscanthus lutarioriparius. Next base: position 13,999,658 of record CAJGYO010000013.1, read on the forward strand.
CCTTGCCATGTTCGCCCCAACATCCGATGCCATGGGAAAAGAGATATAGTGGACGCTTGACACCTGCGAGAACCCACAGCTGCTCCCTGGTGAGAAGGCTGCCTGCGCCACCTCCCTTGAGTCTCTCGCTAAGCTTCCTGCTGCCCTCCTCGGGACACGCAACATCCGTGCTGTCTCTGGTGACATGCCCACCGATCCTACGGCACATCGGCGCAACGCGGGAGGTACAATGTAACGGCCGTGCGGAAGCTCTCCAAGTCACTGACTGCAGCGACATGCCATGACCTGACATACCCCTACGCAGTGTTCTACTGCCACACGACCAACCCAGTAGCCACATACCTGGTGAAGCTAGTGGCCCAGCATGGCAGGGTGCCAGCCATGGAGGCGTTGGCTGTGTGCCACCTCGACACATCGCTGTGGAGTCCCAGACACCCATTCTTAGTGGCGCACAGTCTCAAGCCAGGGGATGCAGTCGTGTGCCATTTTCTCTCTAAGCTGAGCATCGTCTGGGTCCCCGCTGGCAAGCAGGGAGGCATGCGTGAAGCCTAGTAGCGTTAAGTACCCGAGATCATTTCTATGAGCTTAGAGCTCTATCTATGGCATGGTTGTAACCTATGGACCTAAAGTGGCTCTACTATACTGAATAAAAGCTGCGTCAATCATGTATTGTGATTTTTTATTTAATTTTTTTTAGCAATGTGCGGTCCAAAACTATAGTCCCTAAAGTGGAGGAATTCATGCATTTAGTAAGCAAATGTGAGAAAGGATTAGCCGGCACTTCTTTCCTCTCTCGAGCTGGAAGACTGGAGCTAGTTAACTATATCTTCTCATCTCTTCCTACATTCATTATGAGCACTCTCTCCCACCTTACCTCAATCATTAAGCAAATTATCAAGCATAGAAAACACTGCTTATAGAGATGGGCTGAGGCAAATGCAAGGAAAACACCAAAAGCATCATGGATAATGGTTTGCAAAACAAAGAAAGAAGGTGGTATAGGGGTTCTAAATCTCAAAACACACAATGAAGCACTTCTTCTGAAAAATCTACACAAATTCTACAACAAAATCAACATTCCCTACGTTGACATGGTATAGGAGAAGCATTACTGTAGTGGAAAGTTGTCTAAATCTTGTAGACAAATATAAAGGGTTGATTTCAACCATTATATTTGATGGTAAAAGCTGCTTTCTCTAGGAAGACATGTGGGATAACAAAGTGCCAAGATTACTCTTTCCTGAACTTCACTCATTTGCAAAGAACAAACTAATCACAGTGGATAAGACCTGGAGAATGAATGAAGCCTCCAACCTTTTTCTTCCTTCCTCTCTCCGAGCAAGCACATGCTCAATTTCTACAGCTTGTAGCCTTTCTCGACAACCTGAACTTATCACAAGTTTCAGATTCTTTGAACTACACTTGGAGCTCTCAAGTGTTTTCTACCTCAAAAGCTTACAAGGCCCTATCTGGACATACAAAAGTTCACCCAGCTTTTGCTTGACTTTGGAAATCCTCTTGCTAAACGAAGCATAAGGTATTTCTCTATCTAGTTCTAAAAGATGGGCTAAGCACAAGGAACATACTCAAAAGGATAAACAGGCACTTGGATAGTTTTGACTATGTCCTCTGTGGCTGCAACACTGAGGAATCCTTGGAATAACTCTTCTTTCAATGCCCATTTGTTGCAAGTTGTTGGAACTTCATCAATTTCTAGTAGCCTCAATCTCTCTCAAGATTTCAAGCATCGGAATTTTTTAAGATACATCTTAATAACCAGCCATTCTTCATGGACATCTTCATTCTACTTTGCTAGTGTATATGGGATAAAAGGAATGACCTTATCTTTAGGGGAATTCAACCATTTGTATTAAAGTGCAAGAAAATTTTCTCTAATGGAGTGCCTTGTTGTTATACAGGGTCAAAACTAAAAAGTAGAATTAAGCTCCTCTTAACTTCATGGATAGAAAGCTTCTTGTAATCTCACTTTTTTTCTTTTTTACTTCCTTCTTTGTTTCTTAACCTTTTCTCCTTTTGACCTCCCCCACCCTCTGTTCTCCTATAATTATTTTTTTTTTTTTACATTTAATATATTTCAGTAAAGGCCTTGCCCCTCCAGTTCTTGAAACAATGGTCCCCAGCCTACTTCATGTTGGAAATACATGTGCTATTCTACCAAAGTTTATTAGGGCTGGTGGGGGTATAACCCCGATACCCCGATACCCACAGGGCTGCACATGTGCCGATCCGCTAGGGGAGGCCCAGCCCACGAGACCACGCATGGGCTGTGCCACCAGTCAAGGCCCAACGTGTAAGACGACGCCGCGTGAAGTACGGCGTAAGTCAGCATGCCTCGCAAGACTGCGTGATGATTCTTGGCGATCTACAAAATCTACTCGGATATGCTAGATTACTGTGATATTTGTAACTTCCTATCTTGTAAACCGATCAGGATAGAAACAACCGACCTGTAACCCTACTGCCCAGGCTATATAAGGCGAGTAGGGACCCCTTTGTTTTCATCTGAACACACGCAATCCAATCCACAAGGACACATGACGTAGGGTATTACGTCAAGCCGACGGCCCGAACCTGTTTAATCGCTCTCTCTTGCGTTCTGTGTCACCATATGGTTTTCTCACCCGCACCTCCACCGATTCATCTACTACCGTGGGCATACCCCTCGGTAGACTGCCGACCAGATTTCATCGACAATAGCGCGCTAGGTAGGGGGTGTGCGTGCTGAATTCATGGCCAACCAGATGGTTACCTTTTTGAGCTCCATGGCCCTTCCCGAGCCGGGCCAGATCTTCATGATCGGATCCATGACTTGGGTCATCGGCCCTAATGACAACGGGAGGATCATGGAGATGGTGCAGGATTACCCTACACCGATGGCACCGACACCTAGAACGACATCTTCGATCCCGGCGCCCCGCCGCTAGGTTAAGAGATCTATCAGCAGTGATGATTTGATCGCATCCATCGATCGGGTCACTGATAGCCTAAAAGAATATCAGCTTCTCGTGGATTCGGTCCTAGACCGATCTAGAGCGGGTGACGATTTTCCTACACTCCAAGATCACCAAGCCGCTGCGACCGTGCAACTTGCTCGGCCACACCGTTTGAGGCGACCGGACTCTGATATGGTGATCACGGCTACTCCAAAGGGGCGCACGGTGTGGCGCCAACCACTTCTCGCTACCGGCCTACGCTTGGCCTACTACGAGGCCCTGACGGAGAACTCCCCAAGGCCCTATCCTTTTGGGCTAGAGGGTGCGGGATCTGTGTACTAGAACGTCGTCCACCAAATCTTCATCGACCACGTTGAGCATGACCACGCCACCGATCTCTACATGATCAACCCAACTGACTCCGGTTAGCCTACGCCCGTGGTCAACATGGTGGCTATTCGTCAGCTTTCGGATGATTTTGATCTTCCGACTGACTCTCTCCACAACATTCTAGATGAGACCCTCGACGATTATTCTGAGGGCTCAACCCAGACCGTGCTGAGCTGCCCTACCTTCCCTTCGGGGTTCGGAGGCATGATTTTCTACGTCAGCCATGACAGCGTCACCAAGGACGGCGAAACCGCTGAAGAGCGCTAAGCTCGTCTAGCGAAAAATGCCGATCACCAACGTTGTCGAGATGCAGAAGTAGCCCAAGCGGCCGACGAGGATGGCCGCAGCCTGCCCGTCCAACAACATAATCTAGAAGAAGCGTTCGACATGGTGGGCGACCAGCCAGTCTACCAGACCCCGAGCACCAATCTAGCTGTCGCTTTCAATGAGCTCGACAAACGCCCTCACACTCCAGAGGTCAAGAAGGTCCGAGCACATATCATAGCTGCGCAAGTCCAAGTCAACGAGTTCTGAAATAATGCCCCATCTTACTCCACCACGTTAGCTCATAGCTGCCGCTCTCACCATGATGGAGGAGTCCAGCAACATGGTGCCGATGGCCTCCAACCTATGGCTGGAGGTCCCTACCTCTATAGGGGATCTAGAGGCAACTACAAAGCTCATTCACGCCACGACGCCCGCCCGCCATGCCACCAGGGAGCTCGGGGTGGCATCCGTAATCAGGAGGTCAATCAACCCCTCTCCCGCGACCTTTGCGACCACATCAATGCCGGCGTATATGCCCACAGACGCATCAAAAATAGTAGGCCTACACGCTATGAAGTAGAGATGGAGCGTCACCAGCAATTCGAAGCCGAACATGAGGGATTTCCTGCCCATCAATTACCACTTCGTGTCGGTGCATCAAGACTTTGTCCCTTCACCGAAAGGCTCCAAGTCGTCCGGTGGCCCATTGGTTTCAAGGTCGTTAGTGTTAACACCTATGACGGAAAGGCCAACCCCGCTCAGTGGCTAACTCTCTACGAGATTGCTGTGAAAGCTATGGGCGGAGACTAAGACATCATGGCGAACTATCTTCCCATCATGCTTAACCAGTCTACAAACAACTGGCTCCTCAGCCTACGGGAGAACTCCATCCGATCTTGGGACGACCTCAAGAAAGTCTTCATCGACAATTATATGGCCATGTGCGAGCAGCCTAGCACCAAGTATGACCTCGAGAAGCTTCATCAGTACTCCGAGGAGTCCCTGTGTGACTTTATCAGGCACTTCTCGAGACAAGAAACTCCATTCCAAACATCACCGACACCGTGGCCATCACTGCCTTCACCAAAGGGCTCCGGCATGAGCAGCTTCATGGAAAGATGTAACGCAAGAGGCCCACAACCATCGGTGAACTGATACAAACAACAAACGAGTACGCCGATGCCGAAGAAGTTGAATGGGCTGCCCGCTCTGCCGACCACTAGCACCGCAACGATGACCGATGTGAAGATAGGCGCTACGATGACCGCGACCATTGCCATGACGACCACGAGCGCCGTCAAGACGATCGCGATCTCCGGCGTGATGACTGCCCGGAGAGCTCAAGGGGTAGACAAGGCCGCCGTCGCTGGCCTGATAACTCGATCAACACTGCCAATACTCAAGCCAAGCGCACCTACGACGCTGACTTCAACAAGCTGCTGGATGGCCCATGCCCTATCCACAAGGATGCCAAACACACCATGCGAGAGTTTAGAGGCCTGAAGACAACGCTCGGTGGTGAATAATCGAAGAAGCCATGGCGTGACAACGATGAGACCAAGGACGATCAGGCTGGAGAACGAGGCAAGAACAAGGGCCCGACCTACCAGGACCCCACCAAGACCGACGCCACCATCTTTGGTGGGAGAGCTGTCTCCGAGGACAAGCGAGAGCAGAAGCTTGTAGCCATCACATCATGTCGGTCGCTACATATGATGGCCCCGTCACTGATCCCAAATACCTCGACTGGTTAGAGCACCCAATCACCTTCTCTAGGACCAATCAGTGGTCGGACATTCCATATCTAGGTCGTTTCCCACTCGTCCTAGATCTAATAATCAAGGACGTGTGCTTCTAGAAGGTCCTCATCGATGGAGGGAGAGCCCTCAACATCCTCTTCGCTGGATCTATGCAGGAGCTAGGGCTCAAAAAGGAAGACCTCACCCCCATGGACTCTCTATTCTAGGGAATCGTTCCTAGGAAGGCGTCCCTACCCCTAGGACAGATTACACTGGCGGTTCAGTTCGGCACCGCCAAGCATTTTCGCGTCGATTACGTCAACTTCCTCATCGCCGATTTCAACACGGCATACCATGCCATCCTTGGTCGACCAGCTCTTACCAAGTTCATGGTCGTGCCACACTATACGTACCTAGTGCTGATGATGCCAATGGAGTAGGGGGTCCTCTCCCTGTGTGCCAACCTTGACGTCACCTACAAATGTGTGAAGGAAAGCTTCAAGCTCACCGAGGCAACCGACATCTCCCTCCGCATGTAGGACTGCATCGCGGGTTCGCTGATGATCTCTCCAGAGGAGCTAGAGATCCCAACCATGAAGGGCGCCCGAACTTCGACCAAGTCCAAGGATGTGAAGGAAGTGGCCCTCGTCCTCGGCGACCAATCCAAGACTGCTCGGATCAGGGCTGGCCTCGAACCTAAATAGGAAGACGCGCTCATCGGCTTCCTAAGGGAGCATGTTGACGTGTTCGCATGGAAACCCGTAGGCATGCCCAGCGTGCCTCGGGAGCTGATCGAGCACTCCTTAAATATCTCGGCGACTGCCAATCCTATCAAACAAAAGCTTTGATGATTCGTGTAGGACAAAAGGAGGCCATTAGGGTAGAGATAACCTGGCTCTTGGCCACCGGTTTTATTAAAGAGGTGTATCATCCGGAGTGGCTAGCCAACCCAGTACTTGTAAGAAAAAGAATAAAGAATGAAGAATGTGCGTCAATTACACCGATCTCAATAAACACTGCCCTAAAGACCCCTCTGGCCTACCTCTCATTGACGAGGTCGTAGACTCTATGACTGACTATGAGCTCCTTTGCTTTTTAGATTGCTACTCTGGTTATCACCAGATCGCGTTAAAGGAAGAAGACTAGATCAAGATGTCGTTCATCACGCCATTCGGCGCCTACTGCTACACGATGATGTCCTTCGGGCTCAAGAACGCAGGTGTGACCTATCAAAGAGCCATCCAGTGCTGCCTTAAGGACTAGATTAGGAAGAACATCGAGGCTTATGTCGATGATGTGGTGGGCAAGTCTAGAACAACTGACACCCTCATCGCTGACCTCATCGAAGTTTCCAAACCCTGAAAGTATACCGATGGAAGCTGAATCCCACTAAGTGCATTTATGGCGTTCCATCCGGTATCCTACTAGGCAACATCGTTAGTCGCCACGGCATCGAAGCCAACCCAGAGAAGATAGCGGCAGTGATCAACATGAAGCCACCGACCTGCGTCAAGGATGTCGAGAAGCTAACGGGGTGCATGGCGGCTTTAAGTCATTTCATATCTCATCTAGGTGAAAAGGGACTCCCCTTGTTCAAGCTACTCAAGGCTCAAGAGAAATTTGTCTGGTCGAAGGATGCTGACAAGGCATTCGCTGAGCTCAAGCGGTTCCTCACCACACCTCCGGTCACGACCGCCCCCGAAAAGGATGAAACCTTGCTAATCTACATTGCAGTGACCAACCGGATAGTTAGCACCCCATTGTTGTTGAACAAGAGTAGGATGGACACGCATACAAAGTCCAGCGCCCAATCTACTTCATCAGTGAAGTCTTAAACGAGTCTAAGACTCACTACCCATAGGTCCAATAACTGTTGTACGCCATCCTGATCACATCTCGGAGGCTCCGCCACTACTTTGATGCCTACCACATAGCAGTAGTCACTGAGTACTCGCTCGGTGACATCCTCTACAACAAGGAAGCTAGCGGCCACATCATTAAATGGGTGGTCGAGCTTGGCTCCTATACCATCGACTTTAGGCCCCACCACATGATCAAGTTGTAGGCGCTCGCCGATTTCATCACCGAGTGGACGGACATGCAGACTCCTGTCCTGGTCGACTACCCTAAGCACAGGACCATGTACTTCGATGGGTCACTCAACCTCGACGGTGCTAGGGCAGGCATATATTTCATCTCACCATCAGGGGATAAGCTTTGCTATGTCCTTCGCCTACACTTCCGAGCATCCAATAATACCCCTGAATATGAGGCGGCACTTCATGGTCTCCGTATAGCTGTCAAGCTATGCGTTAAACATCTCCAGGTGTACGGTGACTCCGCACTCATAATCAATTAGCTCAATAAGGATTGGAATTGCACCAACGAGAAAATGGACGCTTACTGCGCTGCGATAAGAAAGTTAGAAGACAAATTCTACGGCATCGAATACCACCACGTGGTCCTAGCCAATAATCAAGCAGCTGATGAGCTATCAAAGATAGGATCAACTCGGGCTGAAGTTCTAGCTGGAGTGTTCATTTAGGACCTTGTGGCCCCTTCCATCGCAGGAACAAGAAGGCGTTGAAGACAAAACACCTGCTGAGCAGATAGTCACAGCAGTCCCTGGACCAAGCAATGATTGGAAGGAACCCTTCATGAAATACCTCACCACTACAGATGTCCCGGCTGACAACACGGAGAGAGAATGCCTTACTCGCCGCAATAAGCATTACGTCCTAGTTGAACGGAAGTTGTACCACAAAAACGCAAAAGGGGAGCTACTCCAGAAGTGTGTCTCCGTGGAAGAAGACGAGAAGATACTCAAGGAGATCCATGCAGGCACCTGCGGCAACCATGCCGCCCCTAGAACACTAGTCAGAAAGGCTTTCCGAGCTGGTTTCTATTGGCCCTCAGCCGTAGCTGATGTTGAAGCACTCGTTCGTCGATGTGAGAACTGCTAGTTTTTCACCAAACAAATCCACGTCCTAGCTCAGGTCTTGCAAACAATCCCTGTATCGTGGCCCTTTGCATGCTGGGGCTGGATATGATCGGGCCATTCAAGCCCACGCTGGGAGGTTTTCGCTAGGTCTACGTCTACATTGACAAATTCTCCAAGTGTATCGAATACAAACCCCTGGTCCAAGCTACACTGAAGAAAGCAGCCGAGGTGCTCAACGACATAATCCACTTGTTTGGCCTGCCGAACAGCATCATCACCGACCTGGGGTCCACGTTCACCGGTAGAGACTTCTGGGATTTCTGCGATGAAAGATGCATCTCAGTCAAGTATGTCTTCGTGGCTCACCCAAGGGCCAATTGCCAAGTCGAGCGCGCCAATGGTATGATCCTAGATGCATTGAAGAAACGGCTCTACGAGAAGGAACAGAAACACCTGGACAAGTGACTCATGGAACTACCAGCTGTAGTCTGGGGACTAAGGACCCAACCCAGTCGTAACACTGGCGTCTCCCCATACTTCATGGTTTTTGGCTCTAAGGCTGTATTGCCAGCTGACGTCGCCTTTCGAGCACCCAGGGTGGAGAATTATAACGTTGAGAACTTCAACCAAGCTCGGCTCATTGAAGTGGACAACTTAGAAGAGGTACGTCTGGTCACCTGTGTTCGGACGGCAAAATACCTCAATGGTTTATTAAGATACTACAACCGTAATGTCAACGACCGATTCTTTGTGGTCAGAGACTTAGTACTCCACAGAAAATAAAAGACAGACGGGGTGCACAAGCTCTCCTCAACTTGGGAGGGTGAAAGGTCCTAATATGGCTAGAGGGGGGGTGAATAGCCTATTTAAAAACTACAAATCAACTAGAGCAATTTGATTAGTAAGACAAATAGCGTAATGCAAACTTGCTCTAGCTCTACAAGGGTTGCAAGCCACCTATTCAACAATTCTAGTAGCAATGATTAATGGGCACACAATCTACTTGACCACTACTCACTAAGAGCTCTCACAAAAACTACACTAAAGAGCTCCACTAGATAAAATTAAAGCACAAGTCAAGCTCTCAATTCTAATTACACTAAAGATTTTGCTATATCTAGTTTGCGGAAATGTAAATGAGTAAGTGATACGATTATACCGCCACGTCGGAGAGTGAACCAATCACAAGATGAAGATATGACCAATCACCGGGAGAATACAAATGACAAGAGACAATCGGTTTTTCTCCCGAGGTTCACGTGGTTGCCAACACGCTAGTCCCCATTGTGTCGACCAACACTTGGTGGTTCGGCGGCTAAGAGGTGTTTCACAAACCTCGTCCACATGATTGGACACCGCAAGAACCTACCCACAAGTGAGGTAACTCAATGACACGAGCAATATATTAGAGTTACCTTTCGGCACTCCACCGGGGAAGGTACAACTCCCCTCACAATCACCGGAGATGGCCACGAACAATCACCAACTCGTGCCAATCCTCTACCGCTGCTCCAAGACGTCTAGGTGGTGGCAACCACCAAGAGAAACAAGCAAAACCCACAACGCAACACGAATGCCAAGTGCCTCTAGATGCAATCACTCAAGCAATGCACTTGGATTCTCTCCCAATCTCACAATGATGATGGATCAATGATGGAGATGAGTGGGAGGACTTTGGCTAAGCTCACAAGGTTGCTATGTCAATGAAAAATGTGCAAGAGTGTGAGCTTGAGCCGGCCATGGGGCTTAAATAGAAGCCCCCACGAAATAGAGCCGTTGTACCCCTTCACTGGGCACTGATCGGGCGGACCGGACGCTCCGGCCGAACTGACCGGACGCTGGTCCTCAGTGTCCGGTTGCCCAATGGCGGCCACATGTCACCTGTGTTCAACTGTGAACGTTTGATCTCAACGGTCGAAAAGTTGACCGGACGCTCCGACAGAGCTGATCGGACGCTAGACCCTCAGCGTCTGGTCGTTTCCAGTAAGGGTCCAAATCCTATTTTTGCCGACCGGACACGTCCGGTCATGCTTGATCGGACACAGCCCAACGTCCGGTGCTTAATCCTAACCACTATGCCGTCTGACAGCTCGACCGGACGCAGCCTTTCAGCGTTCGGTCGCTGAGTGACCTAGCGTCCGGTCAGTAGACCGACGCCAGCATCATTGCGACCAACTCCATTTCACCTCTAACTTCTTCACCCTTGTTCAAATGTGCCAACCACCAAGTGTATCACCTTGTGCTCATGTGTTAGCATATTTTCTCAAACATTTTCAAGGGTGTTAGCATTCCACTAGATCCTAAATGCATATGCAATGAGTTAGAGCATCTAGTGGCACTTTGACAACCGCATTTCGATACGAGTTTCACCCCTCTTAATAGTACGGCTATCAATCCTAAGTGTGATCACACTCGCTAAGTGTCTTGATCACTAAAACAAAATGGCTCCTATAATTTATACCTTTGCCTTGAGCCTTTTGTTTTTCTCTTTCTTCTTTTCCAAGTTCAAGCACTTGATCATCACCATGCCATCACCATTATCATGATCTTCGTCATTGCTTCATCACTTGGAGTAGTGCTACCTATCTCTTAATCACTTTGATAAACTAGGTTAGCACTTAGGGTTTCATCAATTAACCAAAACCAAACTAGAGCTTTTCAGAGGGCCCCCTTTTTGGTAATTGATGACAACCCTTTCACAAAGATATGAATTGAATTTTAGATGAATCCATGTTGCTTGCCCAAGCATATTTACCATGTGTAAAAGAATATGGACAAGTTTCATGAATCCCATATGGTAGCAATTGCTCCCCCTACATATGTGCTAAGAGTTTGGTTTGTAGCTTACACATATGCTTATATAGGAAATATAGGAGACAATTTCTACCAAATGATGCTAAGGTATAAGAGATGGACCTTTGAAGCGTGATACCAATCGGAGTGCACCAATATACCATCCTTAGCACCATTTGTAACTAGACATTCACAAAAACTAGAATACCTCATGAGATCAATACAAGCAAGGGTCTAGTTTTCATATGATGAACATAAGTCTAGTTACTTTAGTTTGATACCACTTGAAAATAAAGTCACTAGATTACCTATGCATGCTAGTTTTTCATTTCATCATTTAAGCATATAACTAGCATACACCACACAAGCATGGATATTGAAATTTTAAAACTTGTGCCATGCAAGCAAATATATGAAATGCACATTCAAATGCAACATACAAGTTTATGAGCTTGCTCCCCCTACTTGTGTGCTCAAAATTTTAATTGATCCCTTTCCTTTATTATATATCTCATATCTCTCCCCCTATTTCAAATACTCCCCTATCACGCATATCTTTGTTTCTCTCCCCCTTTGTCAACAATTAGCACAAAAGGTGATCTCAAATTATAGATAGGTTGGGGTGAAACCATGTGGGATGAGGATCATTTTCCCAATTTGGTTCAATCTAGATGACTTGCAAAAGATATTTAACTCGGTTTGATCCAAGGACAAGCTTCTTCACACCTCTAAATAAGGGTTATCTTGTACCATGTTGAGTTAAACACTTATAGCTCCTTTTATAGATCAAACACTAGGTTTACAAGCCCACAAACATGTCATATGCTACCACTAGATCATTTTAAACATACAAGCAATAGTGGTACCATACAAGCATCAAATTCTTTTGATTTTCATGAATGAGCCTATTTAAATGTGAAATATGTCTAGATGCACTAATCATGTCCTTAGCAAGGATGTATGCCATGCCAATCAATTTTTACCTTGGATTGCTCAAATGAGAGGCATGTCATATAATGGGGGTGCATCAACACATATTGGAGAAGTCAAGTATGTTCAATTCATTCCTTAGCTTGCAAAACCTCTTCTCATCAAGTGGCTTGGTGAATATGTCGGCAAGTTGATCTTTGGTGCCCACACTCTCAATGCAAATGTCCCCTTTTTGTTGGTGATCTCTTATGAAATGATGGCGGACATCAATATGCTTTGTTCTTGAATGTTGAACCGGGTTGTTAGTGAGCTTTACGACACTCTCATTGTCAGATAGCAATGGCACTTGCTTGAATTTTATTCCAAAATCACTCAAAGTAGCCTTCATCCAAAGTAATTGAGCACAACAACTACCGGCCAAAATGTACTCTGCTTCGGCGGTTGAAAGTGCCACACTATTTTGCTTCTTTGATGACCAAGACACAAGTGATCTTCCCAATAGTTGGCATGTGCCCGATGTGCTCTTTCTCTCAACTTTGCATCCCGCATAATCGAAGTCCGAATATCCAATCAACTCAAATCATGCTCCTTTGGGATACCACAATCCAATATTTTGTGTATGCTTCAAGTACCTCAATATTCTCTTTGTTGCCTTCAAATGACTTTCTCTTGGTGAGGCTTGAAATCTAGCACACATGCATACACTAAACATCACATATGGCCTTGATGCGGTCACATAGAGTAGGCTTCCAATCATAGACCGATACATCTTTTGATCCACCATGTTGCCACTAGCATTACTATCCAAGCTTCCACTTGTCCCCATTGGTGTACTAATAGCTTTAGTATCATCCATTCCAAACTTCTTGAGCATGTCCTTGATATACTTGCCTTGACTCACAAATGTGCCATTCTTCATTTGCTTGATTTGAAGACCAAGGAAGTAACTAAGCTCTCCAATCATGGACATCTCAAACTCACTTGCCATCATATTGCCAAACTCCTCACAAAAATCTTGGTTTGTTGACCCAAAAATGATATCATCAACATAGATTTGCAAAACAAACAAGTCATTTCCAAGCTTCTTGGTGAAGAGAGTGGTGTCAACCTTTCCCATCTTGAATCCCTTAGAGAGTAGGAAATCCCTCAATCTCTCATACCATGCTCTAGGTGCTTGTTTCAATCCATACAAAGCCTTTCTCAACTTGTAAACATGGTTGGGTTTCTTCTCATCTTCAAAACTAGGAGCTTGCTCAACATACACAAGCTCATTGATGTACCCATTGAGAAATACACTCTTCACATCCATTTGGTACAACTTGATGTTGTGGGCACAATCATAGGCTAACAAGATCCTAATTGCTTCCAATCTTGCAACCGGGGCATATGTTTCTCCAAAGTCAAGACCTTCAACTTTAGTGTAACCTTGAGCCACTAATCTTGCTTTGTTCCTTATGACTATCCCATCTTGATCTTGCTTGTTCCGAAAGACCCACTTGGTTCCAATCATATTATGATCCTTAGGCCTCTCAACTAACTCCCATACTTGGTTTCTTGTAAAGTTGTTTAGCTCTTCATGCATAGCATTGACCCAATCAACATTCCTCAAAGCTTCATCTATCTTCTTAGGTTCAATGGATGACACAAATGAGAAGTGCTCACAAAATGAAGCCAATCTTGATTTTGTTTGCAAACCTCTTGAAATATCACCAATTATATTGTCTAATGGATGATCTCTTGCAACATTGGTTGGTTGAAGCACTTGCACTTGATTGCTAGCATTTGATTGATCACTAGGTTGAGATGATGAACTAGCCATTTGTTGATCTTGCACATTGCCATCACTAGTGCTTGCTTGGATTTTATCATGAGAACCACTAGCTTGCACATTTGATTTAGAGAGCACTTGATTCTTGTCATCTTCAACATCAATCACCACTCTAGGCCTTAACTCACCAATGTCCATGTTTCTCATTGCCTTGACCAATTGAGTGCCTTTCACGTCATCTAGATTCTCATCTTCCTCTTGGAAACCATTTGTTTCATCAAACTCCACATCATGAACCTCCTCAAGAGTACCACTAGCCAAATTCCAAACTCTATAAGCCTTGCTAGTAGTGGAGTAACCAAGCAAGAAACCTTCATCATATTTCTTTTCAAATTTGCTCAATCTAGTGCCTTTCTTCAATATGTAGCATTTACAACAAAAAACCCGAAAGTATACTATGTTGGGCTTTCTTCCATTCAATAACTCATAAGGTGTCTTCTCCATCATGGGGTGACAATAGAGTCGGTTGCTATAGTAGCAAGCCGTGTTGATTGCTTTAGCCCAAAATGAATGACTCACATTGTACTCACTCAACATTGATCTTACCATGTCAATCAAAGTTCTATTCTTCCTTTCAACTAAGCCATTTGATTGAGGAGTATACTTGGTCGAGAATTGATGTCTAATTCCAAATTCATCACACAACTCATCAATTCTTGTGTTCTTGAACTCACTTCCATTGTCACTTCTCACTTTCTTGATAGTTGTTTCAAACTCATTGTGAATTCCCTTGACAAAAGATTTAAATATTGCAAATACATCACTCTTGTCAACAAGAAAGAAGACCCATGTGTATCTAGTGAAATCATCCACAATCACAAATTCATATTTGTTTCCACACAATGCTAGTGTATGTGGTTGGTCCAAACAAGTCCATATGCATCAACTCAAATGCCTTAGATGTACTCATTATGCTCTTCTTAGGATGTGTATTACCAACTTGCTTTCTGGCTTGACATGCACTACATAGCTTATCTTTCTCAAAAGTGACATCCTTCAAGCCTCTAACTAAATCATGCTTGATCAACTTGTTTAATTGTTTCATTCCAACATGACCAAGCCTTCTATGCCATAACCAACCCAAGCTAGACTTAATGATCAAACATGTTGACAATTGAGCTTCTCTAGCATTGAAATCAACTAAGTATAGATTTTCATATCTAAATCCTTTGAATATCAAGTTAGAGCCATCTACACTTATGATCTCTACATCATCCACACCAAATATGCACTTGAAACCAAGATCACATAATTGAGCTACCAATAATAGGTTGAAGTTCAAGATCTCTACTAGTAGCACATTAGAAATGCTCAAGTCATTGGATATTGCAATCTTACCAAGCCCTTTGACCTTGCCTTTGCCATTGTCACCAAATGTGATACTATCAATCCCATTTCTCTTGTTTTCATTGATTGAATTGAACATTCTTGGATCACCGGTCATGTGTTGTGTGCACCCACTATCAAGCACCCAATGCCTTCCTCCGACTTTATAATTGACCTACACAAGAAGATCAATTCTTTTTAGGTAACCAAACTTGCTTGGATCCTTGAAGGTTAGTTACCAAGGACTTTGGTACCCAAATGGCCTTCTTCTTTGGGCCCATAATTGTTGTACCAATGAACTTAGCCTTCACACCATTGGCACCCTTAAAAAGCATGTAACAAGAATCAAATTTAATTGAGGATACATTAGGTAGCTTGTTCTTGTTAATCTTGCAATATTGCTCTATATGCCCAACTTGCTTGCATCTATTGCAAAACCAACCATTGTCCTTCACAAAGCTAGCTTTAGGAGTGACAAAGGCCGCCTTGCCTTTCTTGGGGGTATAGCCTAATCCCTCTTTGTTGAGAGAAAACCTTTGGCTACCCAAGCACTTTAGCAAGCAGGCTTCTCCACCATAGGCATTGCCTAAGGCACGAGTGAGCTCATTCACCTCCTTCTTGAGGGTCTCATTTTCCACTACTAGTGATGCATCATTCTTAGGTGGAGTGGAAGTGGTAGTGCTACAAGAAGTGTTAGTGGGAGCAATAGCAATAGGCTTATAAGAAGATTCATCAATAAGATCACATGTTAGTCCCACATCACATGTAACTATCACTTGCTCCTTCTTAAGGATGAAAACGGAACGGAAATATCCCGAACCGAACCGCATCGTTTTCTATATTTAATCCGATTGAATCCGCATTTTCTTGTCCGACTTTACCGTTTTCGCTTTCGCATTTGAGATGTTTCGTATTTCAAATGTAAAAGTAGAAAACGGTTTACACATTTTTCGACCGTTTTCTACTTTTCTACTTTTAATTTGAAATATTCCGAATTCAAAATTCGGTTTAAACCGAATTTGACCAACTGCATAGGTCGTACAGCCCAATTACAGGCTGCTCATCACGCATCTGCGTTCTTTCTACTGGTGGCTAGCTGCCCTTTCTTATAGACGGCGCCCAACCTCATCTCTCTTATTATGTATTTGGTCGTGCACTTGTTTAATGCTATGCACTTGAACTAGATCATGCACTTGTTAGTTGTGAACTTGTTATGTATTTGGTCGTGCACTTGTTTAATGCTATGCACTGTGGGTCGGTATTTCGTATTGAATTTTCGCATACCGACCGTGTTCGACATAATTCCGCTCGAATTGGTTCGTTTCTGAAATTCTAGATATTTCGTAAGTTCGTGTTTGTTTTCGTGTCCGGCTTGTCCGCTTTCGCTTTCGCTTTTGTATTTCAAATGTAAAAGTAGAAAACGGTTGAGGAGTTTTTTGACCGAGTTCGACCGTTTTCATCCTTACTCCTTCTTGGCTTCCTCCTTCTTGACTTGCGCAATGAGAGAAGAGTGAGCTTTTTCAAGATTTGAGTGAGCTTTGCCAAGCTTCTCATGGGCATCCATTAGCCCCTCATGAGTGGCATTGAGCTCATCAAAGGATTGCTCAAGAAATTTTACTCTCTTGCACAATTCTTTGCACTCCTTTCTCTTCATCTCATTGCAAGCGTACACTTGCTCACACATGTCCATGTGCTCCTCCTTAGAGTACTCATCATCGTCATCATCATCATTATCATCCCTACACAAGTCACTTTCACATTCATCATCATCACTCTCATCATATTTTACCTTGGTAGGCTTAGCCATGAGGCATGTTGATGGAGTGTCGAAGATGGAGGGCTTGTTGTTGATGGTGATGCTTGCTAGTGCTTTCTTGATTGATTTCTTGCCATCATCACTAGAGTCATCACTATCCAATGAGCCATCACTATCCCAAGTGACCACATAGCCTCCACCCTTCTTCTTTTGGAAGGTCATCCTCTTCTCCTTCTTCTCCTTTTTTTTCTTGTCCTTCTTGTGTTTGTTCTTCTCATCTTCATCATTGTCACTATTGTAAGGACAATTAGCTACTACATGATCGGGACTCTTGCAATTGTAGCATCTTCTCACATATTCTTTGCTCTTGGTATGATCTCTTCTTTTTCTTGCACCATAGACCTTCTTCTTCATGAACTTGCCCATCTTGCGCACAAAGAGAGCCATAGCCTCATCATCAATATCACTAAGGTCTTCATCATCACTTGATTCTTTCTTGGACTTGCCCTTGTTCTTGTATGATGATGAGCTAGCCTTGAATGCTATGCTTTTCTTCTTCTTGTCTTCTTCTTCCTTCTTTTCTTCCTTGTCATCCCCTTCCCTTTCCACACGGTATGTCTCTTGGGTCATGACATCACCTAGTACTTGGTTAGGGATGATCTCCTTCAATCCTCCTCTTATGATTAGCAATCTCAACATTTCAAACCTTGGAGGTAGGCACATCAAGAATCGATGGGAGACATCATCATCCTTGATCTTCTCTCCCAATGCTTTCAAATCATTGACAATGACTTGCAAGCAATGAAACATCTCCGGAATGCTCTCATCATCCTTCATCTTGAAGCTTGTCAATTTATCCTTGAGGATATACAACTTGGCACTCTTCACGGCCGGTGTGCCCTCATATGTTTCCTCCAATCTTGTCCACACCTCATTAGCTCTCTCACAATCCTTGATTTGCTCAAACACCTTGGAGTCAATGGCATTGTATATGGTGTTGAGAGCCATTGTATTGCATTGCTTGTTGGTTCTATCTTGGTTGGTGGGATTGTCGGGATCAATGATGGCATAATCATTTTCGGTCACTTCCCAAACTTGATCATTGATTGAACCAAGATACATTTTCATCTTTCTCTTCCAATAGTCATAGCTTGTGCCATCAAAGAATGGTGGTTTGCCCCCCACATGATTGAACACAACTTGAGTCATAATTTGACACCGAGGTTGTTAAGCCTTTAATCAAACGGTGACCACGGCTCTGATACCACTTGAAAGGTCCTAATATGGCTAGAGGGGGGGTGAATAACCTATTTAAAAACTACAAATCAACTAGAGCAATTTGATTAGTAATACAAATAGCGTAATGCAAACTTGCTCTAGCTCTACAAGGGTTGCAAGCCACCTATTCAACAATTCTAGTAGCAATGATAATGGGCACACAATCTACTTGACCACTACTCACTAAGAGCTCCACTAGATAAAATTAAAGCACAAGGCAAGCTCTCAATTCAAATTACACTAAAGAGCTTGCTATATCTAGTTTGCGGAAATATCAATGAGTAAGTGATATGATTATACCGCCACGTCAGAGAGTGAACCAATCACAAGATGAAGATATGACCAATCACCAGGAGAATACAAATGAAAAGAGACAATTGGTTTTTCTCCCGAGGTTCACGTGCTTGCCAACACGCTAGTCCGCGTTGTGTCGACCAACACTTGGTGGTTCGGCGGCTAAGAGGTGTTCCACAAACCTCGTCCACACGATTGGACACCGCAAGAACCTACCCACAAGTGAGGTAACTCAATGACATGAGCAATATATTAGAGTTACCTTTCGGCACTCCACCGAGGAAGGTACAACTCCCCTCACAATCACCGGAGATGGCCACGAACAATCACCAACTCGTGCCAATCCTCCACCGCTGCTCCAAGCCATCTAGGTGGTGGAAACCACCAAGAGAAACAAGCAAAACCCACAGCGCAACACGAATGCCAAGTGCCTCTAGATGCAATCACTCAAGCAATGCACTTGGATTCTCTCCCAATCTCACAATGATGATGGATCAATGATGGAGATGAGTGGGAGGACTTTGGCTAAGCTCATAAGGTTGCTATGTCAATGAAAAATGTGCAAGAGTGTGAGCTTGAGCCGGCCATGGGGCTTAAATAGAAGCCCCCCGCGAAATAGAGTCGTTGTACCCCTTCACTGGACACTGATCGGGCGGACCGGACGCTCCGGCCGAACTGACCGGACGCTGGTCCTCAGCGTCCGGTTGCCCGATGGTGGCCACGTGTCACCTGCGTTCAACTGTGAACGTTTGATCTCAACGGTCGAAAAGTTGACCAGACGCTCCGACAGAGCTGACCGGACGCTGGACCCTCAGCGTTCGGTCGTTTCCAGTAAGGGTCCAAATCCTATTTTTGCCGACCGAACGCGTCCGGTCATGCTTGATCGGACACAGCCCAGCGTCCGGTGCTTAATCCTAACCACTGTGCCGTCTGACAGTTCGACCGGACGCAGCCTTTCAGCGTTCGGTCGCTGAGTGACCTAGCGTCCGGTTAGTAGACCGACGCCAGCATCATTGCGACCAACTCCATTTCACCTCTAACTTTTTCACCCTTGTTCAAATGTGCCAACCACCAAGTGTATCACCTTGTGTTCATGTGTTAGCATATTTTCTTAAACATTTTCAAGGGTGTTAGCATTCCACTAGATCCTAAATGCATATGCAATGAGTTAGAGCATCTAGTGGCACTTTGACAACCGTATTTCGATACGAGTTTCACCCCTCTTAATAGTACAACTATCAATCCTAAGTGTGATCACACTCGCTAAGTGTCTTGATCACTAAAACAAAATGGCTCCTACAATTTATACCTTTGCCTTGAGCCTTTTGTTTTTCTCTTTCTTCTTTTCCAAGTTCAAGCACTTGATCATCACCATGCCATCACCATTGTCATGATCTTCGTCATTGCTTCATCACTTGGAGTAGTGCTACCTATCTCTTAATCACTTTGATAAACTAGGTTAGCACTTAGGGTTTCATCAATTAACCAAAACCAAACTAGAGCTTTTCAGAGGGCCCCTTCATCGTCAAGGTGGTCACCTGACCAGGGTCTTACAGACTGTGTGATATGGATGAAAGAGACATCCCAAACTCTTGGCTCATCGACATGCTTAGACATTTCTACACCTGAAGCGTCCACTTCAAAGATATGTACCTTTCATATTTAAGTATTCAATAAAGTTTTTTACACTGATGTTTCTCCATATTGTTTTCTCCACACTTTTCCGCTAAGTGATTCTGATTCCGCGTACAACATCTCAAAGATGACACGCCAACTACGCCTAACGCAAATACCCGATTAAACATGTTGACGCTCGGACGCCTCTAGAAACGAGCCTATCTCTGACTTCTCCCTGCACGTGCATGAGCGTCCGCCCTCTGTGTCATGGGTGGTCGGCAGCGGTTCCTTAGTGACACCATATTCTTCCCACATGCACACAGCCCCAGCGCCTCACGTTACGGTTAACCGGCTAGCTAGGGCTGGGGACTCAGCTACACACCACTGATCGGATGGTTTATATCAAATATAAACATAAACATACCATAGCTACAAGTGTTCAACAAAAATTGCCAAGTACCCAACATGAGTTTTTCCTAATCTACGGAGCATTGCTCTCCCCCTCAACAAATAGCTCAACATCTTCGGCCAACCTCTTCGCTGGCTCCTCCTCATCATCTTCTAGCCTAGCAATCTTCTCCGTGTTCATGCCCTGCACGCGTATCCGATCGCCACCCGTTGGAGATCCAATTAAGGGTAGTGTGACCTCAGCTGCGCGACCGCGTGGACGATGGCCCCATGGGCGCACTGCGCGCAAACTCCTTGAAGTCCATCCACGCTGTTCGGTAATGATCCATGACCGATCGGTACGGCCCATCACCAGGCAGACATCCCCCCTCGGGTTGCTTAGGACCGACATAGTCCGGCATGGGCTAGATTCCTGACGATCATCGTCTCTAGCTTATCATCACGTGCCTTCACTTGTTCCACGAGCACCTGAAACTATGCCTAGGATTGGTGTCGTTACTCTACAAACAACATAGGTGTGTGGGTATGACCCCCTCGTTTTCATCTAAACACACGCAATATAATCCACAAAGACACATGACGTAGGGTATTACGTCAAGCCGATGGCCTGAACCTGTCTAATCATTGTCTCTTGCATTCTGTGTCACCATTCGGTCTCCTCACGTGCACCTCCACTGATTCATCTACTACCATGGGCATACCCCTCGGTAGACTGCTGACCAGATTTCATCGACAACAGTCGTATGCTAAGCATGCGCCTAACACCACACAAGTCAAAATAGAGTGAAAAATACTCACGTTGAAGATCCTCAATGGCTTTCTCGACTTTCTCCTCCATTTTCTCCTTTGCCTCCAAAAGCTAGCTGAAGGCTTCCTGGGAAAGGCCGAGCTCCATCTCTAGTTCTACATATAATCGGCAAACATTTCACAATGCTAACTACCAGCAAAGCAAAGTTACGAGACATACCTTTCTGTCGATCAGTGCTATGACTAAGTTGTTCGGCCATCGACTAGCCCTCTATCACCATTTGCTGACACTCCTTCTCCAATGCCAGAACCTTCACCTCCTGATCCTCCATGCGGTGGCGCTCTTAGAGCAGGCGCGCCTGGAGGCCTCCAGTACTAGAGTCATCTCCTCCAACTGCCGCCGGCGCTGCTCGGACACCTTCATCACATTCTGCAGAGGACAAGCGGATTAACCGACTGCGCTCTTCAAGGGACAAAAAAGATCTCTTCAAGCTTACCTCAATACGGCTGATCATTGACGTTAGATCGGCCCTCAGCTTCTTTGTTTCCGCGCTCGCCTCCCCTCCTCGAGCACCTCAAACTCTTTGCCGCGCTGAATGATTGTGCGAAGAAGTTGGGGAGGCGGGGTGGGCTCCCACACTATCTCTTCGACCTCAACGGCGGCCACCGGCAAAGGCGCCCTCCTCGGCTGCTGTCGTGCTCGGACAGGGTGTCCGAGCGCCGCCTCCGATATCACCGCCACTTGTTCAGCAACCACAGGTGGGCCTCGCGCCGCACTGCTCGGCGCATCACCTGCGGGCTCCATACCTGCTTTGGCAAGGCAACTTGATGTCGCCGCCATACCCCACACCTCCTCCACACTAGGATCGCCCTTGTCATGCAATCCACCGATAGGCAAGATCGGTCCAGTTGCTGAGGGCTCCTCCATAGTAGGGGCGGTCGGCCTTGCAACCGTCGGTTGCTCCACGGTAGGGGTAGTCGGATCCGTTCTGGCATGCTCTGGCTCGGCATGGGGAGCTCGCGGCTCCTTCGTGCGCCTTCTGTCATCGGCAGCCGATGGCTACAAGTCCTCCATCAATTATGTGCTACAACAAACAAAAATTCGTTAAGAAATAAACCTCCGCGCTGAACAAATACGTCAAATAAGATAAGTCACTTACAATTGGGACTCCCACTGCGTAGACTGGAACCGGCACCCTTGCATAGAACTAGTCTATCCAGTAGCCGAATCGCTCAGCGTCTCCACCGCCGCCACTAGAACCGCCCGGGTGGTCTTGGGGACTGCGGTGGTCACCCATGCTGCTTCCACCAGGGGCATAAATGTGGTCTCGGGGACTATAACAGCCACTCGAGTAGTTGTCCCTGGCGCCACATGAGTTGTTGCTCTAGCTGGCGTGGCTGGCGGGGGCGTCCCAACCCTCGGCGAAGGTGGTGCCATCGGCCCATCGTCATCTGACGAGCTCGAAACCACCATTTGTCGCCTTTGGTGCTGAGTTGGAGCGTCGATGCTCACCAGCTGCTCTTCTCGATGGGACGACCCTCTCATTTTCCTTCTCTTCAAGGACGGCTCCTCGCCCGCAGGCCGCTTCCCCTAGAGTTTCTCACGGCCATGCGACGTCCGCTCACCTCCATCTCCGTCGTCGTGATCATCTGAGCTATCCCCACCAGCTTCCAAGCTGGCCCGATGCCAAATACTGCTCGGCCGAGCATCAACACCCCTTGGCCAGTCGGCTAAAGGCACTACAGAGAAGTACACCGCTCGGTCCTGCCCATGAATCTTCAAGAGCACGAATGACTATGCTACAACAAAAAATGAATTAAACAAAACTAGAAACAAGACTTTTACCCCGTGGTGGGAGGTCCCCTACACTAAAGGCCCTCTGCTGGTTGTCGATCTTACGATGACCCATGAGGTTAAACAACACCCTAACCCGCCGCATGACTTCATCTTGGTCAATCGGCTCGGTCACCTCTCGGGTCCCATCAGTATCCCCGTGGAATTCATACGTGGGATGTGCCCTTTCCTTGCTAGGCTGGCATCGCCGAAAAGTGAAATTTGTCACTACTATAACCCCATCCACCCTTCTCTGGTTGATCAATGTCAAGAGCTCCCTCACTTGCTCCATTCCATTGACACCAGGTCTCTCCAACCACTTGGCGTTGCTCACTGGAATCTGATCAATGTCACATGCCACATGGTGTTCCCCCTGTGGCATGTAGAACCACCGTTGCGCCCAATACTTCACGTTCATGTTCAATGGGGTAGCGATGTACTGGCCAACCATCCCATCATGAGGCTGCAAGTACGTGCTACCTACTATCATAGATCTAGATCCCCCTCGAGCTTTCAAACAGAAGAAGTGGCAAAAGAGATCAAAATGTGGAAGAATGCCAAGATAGGCTTCGTAGAAATGGATAAAGATAGAGATATGAAGGATGGAATTTGGGCCCATATTGTAGAGGCTAATCCCATAATAGTCTATCAATCCACGAAGGAATGGATGGATCGGAACGCGAAATCCACGATAAAAGTAATCTTCAAAAACCACTAATTCATCGTCGCGGGGGGTAGGAAAGCTCTCACCACGAGCCAGACGCCATCCCGCCGTCACCCTATCGGGCAGCACGCCGTCCACCACCAACTGGTTGAGTGCCTCCTCGTTGCTCTTGGAGCTCACCCATTCCTTGGCGCGATTGAGCTTGCGCGATGCCCTACTCGAGCTGCTGCGGTTTGTTTTGGGCGCCATCTAATAGATATGTGGCCTAGAGGAGACTACGAGCTTGCGGTTACCTTGATGGCAAAGCAATTACCGAGTGATGCGGTAATCGCTCGAGGAAGAAGATGAAGTAGTGAAGGAAAGGTGGGGAATGTGCGTCGGGGTTGCAGCGCTCTTATAACGGTTCGACCCCTGACCCATCGTCTTCCAAGGTTTTTGGGAAACCACGCCCTCGAAACCTCGGTGCGTCATTGGGCCGCCGAGTGGGCCTTATAGGCTGTCGTGTCAAACTGCATTGAACGCAAAGTGAAGAAACGAGTCCAATGCTACGCGTCATCTCAATGGAGTCAAGATATTTTCTAACCCTGCTACAAGATTCCTTCACCATCTTCCAGCAGGCTCAGGGACTACATGTGTACACGTCATCTTGCGGTGACCGTACTGTTTCTCTCAGCTAAGAATGGGTTCAGCACCCGTAGACTGCCTCTTTGGATCCTGGCACCACGAGACTGCTTCACCTAGTGCTAGGCTCGGGGACTAAGTGTGTACACTTCACCTAGCGGTGAATATACTGATTGCCTAGTCTAGATATTTTTCTTTGACCCTGCTATAAGATTTCTTCATCATCTTCCAGCAGGCTCGGGGACTACATTGTGTACAATGCACCTTGCGGTGCATGTACTATTATTTTTCCCAAGATGTTTTGACTAAGTCAAGTCTGTCATCTGATGCCTCCGCTCAGCCCTGATGACCATGTCGTCAGAGCCATTGCAATAGGCACTTAAGTGTGTACACTTCATCCGGCTGAGACTTCAATTTTTTTTTGCTTGAGCTCCTTACATCCTGCCGGCAAACCTTGAAGCTTCAAGCGAGCCTGAGCTCGGCTCCTAGATTGAAACACTTGGACATCTGTTTCTACAGCTCGGACACCATGTTCAACAGCTCGGATGACGTATTCAACAGCTCGGACGTCTGTTTCAACAGCTCGGCTACCGGTCAATCTGGACGGACGCATGTTTTTGACGAACGACGACTAGCTGGACTGCTCGGACAAGTTCAAGACGGTGTTGCTCGGTGGATAAGGTGATCGGGGACTTGCTGTAGGGTTATAACCCCCGATACCCACAGGGCTGCACATGGGCCGAGCCGCTAGGGGAGGCCCAACCCACGAGACCACATAGGGGCCGTGCCGCCAGTCGAGACCCAGCGTGCAAGACGACGCCGCGTGAAGTACGGCGTAAGTCAGCATGCCTCGCAAGACTGCATGATGATCCTTGGAGATCTATAAAATCTGCTCAGATATGCTATATTACTGTAATATCTGTAACTTCCTATCTTGTAAACCGATCAGGATAGAAACAACCGATCTGTAACCCTACCCCCAGGCTATATAAGGCGGGTAGGGACCCCCTTTGTTTTCATCTGAACACACGCAATCCAATCCACAAAGACACAGGACGTATGATATTACGTCAAGCCGACTGCCCAAACCTGTCTAATCACTGTCTCTTGCGTTCTGTGTCACCATCCGGTTTTCTCACGCACACCTCCACCGATTCATCTACTACCGTGGACATACCCCTCGGTAGACTGTCGACCAGATTTCGTCGACACATGCCCTTTCCTAGGATTTTATGTCCACGGAGTGAAACACAAAATAAGGCCCCTATATCTTGGCAAATAAAATAACGAAATTAGATTTCATTGTATAGTGATATACAATTTTCAATAATAAGAACTACACTAGGTATTTAACCCTCTCAAGCATTGACTAAACCATGCTAGGAAAGAACGCATGATATTAACCTAACTGAGAAGCAAGATGATAATGAGAATTGAGAAGGCATATCGGTAGAGAAGAAAAAGTAAAATCAACAAGCACTAGGAAGGCTGGTCAGTCTATGGCAGCCAGGAGGAACTTGTCGTGGCAAGCATCGCCTCGTCCTGTCAGCAGTCATGGTGCCACCTGCGGTGTGCACTAAGGTCTTGTTTAGTTGGCGAAAATTTTTGGAAAATGGTACTGTAGTACTTTCGTTGTTATTTGGTAATTAGTGTCCAATTATAATCTAATTAGGTTTAAAAGATCGCCTCGTCGTCCTGTCAGCAAAGATTCATGGTGATAAATTTTGCAAAATTTTAGTAACTAAACACTGAGTGATGGTTGGTGCCAATGCCAGATGCATTGAATTGTGGTGTGGAAGACTATCGAGAGTCTGAACATCGTGACGGAGTCACGTAGATGATTGATGAGTGCTTGCATGCCGATTCTTGTGGGCTATGTCAAGAAACTAAAAAGGCAACTAACACTTAGGATAATTGGGCTTAAACTAATTGGACTTAGTGGCTAATTACTGATTAGAGGGGGCCTATTTTTTTTGGGCTCGACGTGGTGGCCACTTGAGCCGCGCAATGTACGACCCTAATTGGAGCCTTATTGTGTAAACAATAGTAGATACCTAGACAAAGAACACAAGCAAACATGTTAATGCGAATCATAACAAAATTGTATAAGGGTAGAGCATGTGTTTATTTCAGCTTTTATCTGGCTTTTGCCAGCCAAAAGCCAGAAACTGAAACAAACAGGCCAGCTGTTGAGTTATCTCATAAGAAGCTGGAAAGTTGGCTTATGAAGAAATGAACTGAAAACTAAAAGCATGTTGAGGTTGTTGGTGTGCTGAGAAGCTAAAAAATTATTAAAAAACCAATAGCAAAAAGACAACAGACGGAACTCAAGCTTTTGAGCCAAAAGCCCAGAAGCTGCAACTCAAACAGATATGCCTTAAGAAAGCAACATACACACATATAGTTCATGTAAACGGTACACACCCTTTATAAGCACTAGTTACTTAGAGAACACACTAGTAATACTAGGGATAAATTCTGCAACTAGCATGTAACCTATAAAAAATCCAACAAGAATGCAAATGGCCTAGGTTTTTAGTAAACCATAGTTGAACCTCATCGCACCTCCTCGTGGAGACGAGTTAATTTGATATTGATGCATTGCAGATCAAAGGCGAGGCTACATAGAATGTAGTCAAACAGCCTCCAGTAGAGTCACTCGTGCAGGCTAGTTGCTTTAGTATGGCAAGAACTTGGAGATACCACTCATCCTCTTCCTTAGTCCATGCTAAGGATTGTAAGGTGACGTCTGGTTCAATAGACATCCTCTTTGAGTTGGTGCTTGGATGAATAAGGAGGGAAGATGCCATCCCCAAGGCGAATATTCACCTAGGATGCAGGGTAAGCTCATGCCTGAAAATCAGGCGAACGAACCCACCCCCTCATCATGTCGTCAATGCAATAGAGCAATAGGCAAGGCGCATCCTAAGCTCTAGCAAAGGTGGCCAAGGGTGAACTCGTCGAGGACAGTACGAACGAGCAACATACCTGTGGCTAAAGACGTGCCGGAGTAGGGTGGATCCATGGTCAGGACGTCCGAAGATGGGGACCGAGCAGTTGGGCCTAGGGCGAAGATGGTAGGGGCTGCCAGGGCGAGGGCATGGGCCGAGTGTTGGGCACAATGACAAAGATGGAGGGAGCAGCTAGGCACAGTGGAGAGGTTGGGTCAGAGTGGCCAAGTACGAGGCGAAGTGGCCGGACATGGGGAGGAGAGGCGGGGGCCGAGCGACCGAGCACGGGGACGCAATGGTTGGATGCGACAGAGGAGGAGATGCGAGGGTCGAGTGGCAGGTGCTAGGGAAGGAGATGGCTAGGGTGTGCTAGAGCATGTCATATGAAGGAAAAGGCAAAGTAGAAGGTAGAAGGAGGTGGAAAGAAGTTGAAATGTGGGTCCCACCTTAACGGTTGCTAACGGATACATGACAATCCTCCATCTTCTCTCTTCTCGTCCCTTCTATCAAACACAAAACAAGGATGACTCTGTCCAATCAACCAAACAGAGACACATAATCATCCCATCCTAGAAAACTACTACATAACGGTCTTATCCTACCATGTCTCCAAACCAAACACAACCTAACCCATCAGCTCAGCATGATAGACCAAATTACAAGTATAGTATATTGCCCTGTGCTAACGCCATGGTAAAATAAAAAAAACATATTTATGAAAAATGAAGTAAATTGTGAGACAGATTCACAGCTCGTCCCATGCTGCTCTGCGCCTTCCGCTGTCTGATAGCAGTGGGGCCTCAGCTGCTTCAGAAGTAGGATTTTCATTGAACGTACCAAACGTCCCATACTGCCGTGCGCCTGGTTGTATATTTGCATTGCTCTCAACCGAACTTGCAGCACCATACTCTGAATTAGACATGAGGAACTCTAACACCATTTATTAAATTCAATCATAATTCATAGTGCAGGCATGCACATTGCCATGGAAAAACTTTAAGAAATAACTAAAATGACAATATGGTACTTGCAGCATCCAATTTTCTATTTTGTATAAATGAAATAGACCATGTGCACTGCAACTGCAGAAAACTGCATTGATAACCAAAATGTGATTAGCAGTTGGCTACTAAAAAATCAGAGTGAAGTCCACAAATATAAAAAAAAACCTTGAACAAATCTAACACGAAATACACCTGAAAACTGAAAATTCTTTTCCATCTATGGAAGCAGCAATTGATTGTTATTCAATTGTCGACTGAAGAAATCAACAAGCTGTTGCAAAAGCAGCAGTACCGTAAGCTCTTCATTGTCCATTTCAGTCCGTGCTCTCCTAATGTCCAGAGTGACAGATAGCCAAGTCCCTTGTCGTGCAGCTGGCGTTCCCTACAACAGGGTTTGAGAATGAATTAGAGCTGGGTAGATATGAAGGTCTTGTTGATCACACTAAAAACACATCAACTGGTACTCCGGCAGTGGCATCTGGTGGATGAACCTCGGAGTGCTGGTGTGCGGTTCGAAGTGAAAAATAATAATCCTACATGCTCCTAGTAACCAGTAATATGGTCTAACTTTATGATAACTATTTCTTGCTTCATGCCTTAGACAAGAAAATAGAAGAACTCATAACAGATGAGGATGATTTAGTACTCTTAAACCGTGGCAATTATATAGATACAATTATCCTTAAATAGGTTTGTCATATAACTTGTCGTTGTTGCTTATCTTGACGTTGTCAATGAGTGAGAGAAGCTTCTGTACACAGAACTCCCTCGTGAAGAAGAGCTTATCCCTGGGGACATTTCCACGGTTCCAGGATGTAGCAGGACGCAGGCAATGTTGTAATTTTTCAGCAGGTCCGGAGAACCATGGGTCACTGTAATTGAGGCTGCGATTACCTGCAATGGAAGAATCAACGTGCTGTTCGGATGATGATTTTTGCGGCTGATAAACCGGCTGATGCTGTTTTATTGTGAGAGAAAAACATTATACTATAGCTGATAAGTTCAAACGAACAGGGTGCAAATTTTCATACTAACCCGTCATTCACGAACAATATATATGTGCAGTGCAAATAAGTAGAACCAGTTTGCAATGTGGGCAATACGCGTCAGGTACACCGCCCCATCATGGCCAGGCGCGCGCACGGACCGCCGGCATCACTCCCCACGCCTTGCCGCCGTGTGCGGGGGAGGCAGCGCGCCGCAATGGGGGGCTCGCTCGCCGGCGTGGATCCGGGGAGGGGGGCGCAGGGCAACTCGTGTGTGCGTGGGACAACGAGCTCGAGGCATGTCACGGGAGACCGGATCCGAGCACCGTCGCAGCGGAGGCAAGAGGAGGCGGCGGGGGGCGAAGGGTTTCATGGGAGAGGACAAAGCACCGTCGGGTCACGGCCGGCTACGAGGTGGCGCCGGCGGGCGGATCAGACGGGGCGGTTGTCCTGGACGCGCGCAACCTGGTGTCCGTCGGCGCGTGGGGAAGAAGAGGCCATCGACGAGGTGGATCGATGTTCTGCAGTCGCTCGAGCGAAAATAGACGGAAAAAAAGACAACACAGGGATCGAACCGTGACCGCTGGGCGCGGGCTCGGAGGGCTGGGCGCGGCGTGGGAGATTGGAGGGAGGAGGAGGATGATACACTCGATCTTGATCGTCCGATTTGAGTGAGTAAGGAGAGAGAGAAGATTTAGACTAAATCTGAACGGTCCGTTTTAAAGTTGTTGTTTTTCTGGGTATAATTTTGTGGGTGGATGGATAGAAGGCTTCTCAGTGATGGACGTTTTTTGGGTGGGTTTAGCAAAGAAAATGATGCTAAATTAGTAGGATAGATTGGACGAGGGAGGATGAGGAGGATGATACACAAGATCTTGACCGTTCAATTTGAGTAAGGAGTGAGAAGGCTTAGAATAAATTTGGACGGTTCGTTTTAATGGTGTGATTTTTCTGGGTATATTTTCTGGGGTGTATGGAGGGAGGCATCTCAGTGGGAGAGGTTTTTGTGGGTGGGTTTAGCAAAGAAAAAGACGATGAATTAGTAAAGTAGACTACAAAGAAAGAGGTGTAGAATGGGTTTGTGGAGATTTCTCGTAGCATATACTTGGATGCAAGATTCATTGGCTCATAGCTGCGTTGGCAGCTTCCTACATCCACCAATTTAGAGATGTTGATGGAGAGGATGGAAACCCGCCCATAGATGGAGGGACGCTGATGAAGCTACCTTTGCATGGCTTAAGTTGGCAACGCCAGTGCAACATCGTTTTGGAACCAACCATCAGCACTTCTCAGACCGCCTTAACCGGTCTTCTCTAGGAATTGCCAATTTATGGCAAATTCGACCCCTTTCAATTGTAGTTAATTTTGAAATCTGAATTTAAACCTCTCTTGAGTCCTGATCACTTTTTGCTGTCAACAAGATCTCCGTGAGTGTCGGCAAAGGAGGAAAGAGAGAGAGAGAGAGAGCTTACAAACGAGTCTTTTATGTGTATGCCATTATAAAAGATGGTCGTGACCTATAAGCCACTAAAAAGTTCGAGCGCATCTAGATGCCACTGCTCGAAACTTTTCTGTTCTCCACGCCATTCCATCCACGTTCTGTTCGTTTTCACGGTTTTGGTGTCTTGACGTGTGGGACCAGGCAATGATATTGTCTGGAATACCCCGGTCTCATTTCTCACTCCCAACCTTATCCCCTCGTTTCTCTGGTCTCTCGTCTCTCTCGTGCATCCGTTGGGAGCTGCGAAAGAGGAAACGGAAGCGGTGGTGGGCGGGCAGGGCGTCAGGGCCACAACGCAGCGGCACCACAGCTTCCTCGCCCTCGCCCCTCGATGCTCAGTGCTCCTCCGGCTCTCCGACTCGCCCTCTCGGCACTGCACGTGCACGGCTAAGCGACATGCGCCCGGCTCTAGGCATCTTGTACCTGAGGGACACGCTCCTCCAAGGCTAGTCCCTGGTCTTCGAGATAGGCCGGTCCGAGGGAAAGCATGGGCGTCCAGAGCGACGGCAACGTTGACGGAGACACCCCGGACTCTGGGCTCCGCTGCCGCTTGTCCCCGCCTTTGCTGCCTCGTCGGTCTTCACGCGGAGGGACTCGATGTCCAGCGCCTCCAGCAGGGACTTGGGACACGATGGGGTTGAACTAGAGTGGCACGTCCAGCCGATCCACCTCCTTGGTCAGCGCCATGGCCGTCTGCGTGAGCACGTCCCTGCGTGGCCTCGGCGCCGCTAAGGTCGACGACATGCACGAACTTCTCCGACTCCATGGCCTCCAGGACGCATTGGTTGGTGGCGGCGCCAGCGAGGCGGAGGAACAGGCAAAGGTTGAGGAAGTGGCGCCTCGCGGTAGCGAGCTCGGCAGGCGTGGGCCCATCCCAGGGTAGGAGCAGTGCGCGGCATAGCCCAGGCCACGCGTGGAGCCACATTGTGGACGTGGTGGAGACGAAGGCATAGGTTGCCGCCGCGCTAAAGCACGCTAGGGAGCAGGACGCCAGGCTGCCGGGCGTTCACGTCCTGGATATGCGTCCCCGCCGCGGGGACGTACTTGGCCGTGTAGCTCTCGGGCATGAGGAAGAAGGGCCGCACGCAGAGGGTTGGGTCGAGGGCGAAGAAGGACCGCGTGGTCGTCCGGCGCTGGCCGCGGCGAGGTTGCCGTGGAAGCTGCGGACAGCACGCCTCCTCGCATCGCGATTCCACACTCCAGATCAATGACGAATCGGCACGGGTGTCCATCACGGGCACGCGCATCGGCACGGGTGATGAGACAACTACGTCTCCATTGGCCAGGGCAACGACGATGTGGACGTGGCTCGCGTGCGGTCGGCATGAGCGTCGGCAGCCCCGACCGGTACGCCGGCGAGGGAGAGGTCACCTTCATCGGCACCATGAACGGCGTCTGCATCAAGTTCAAGAACATCAAGGGCACGACGACGACGCCGGTGGCATTACGTGATGCTCAGGTGTGCCATGTCGTGCCAGGGCGGCATGTAAGTGCGAGAATGCCACCATCATGTACGTTCGTCTACCAGTTCCCCAAGCCCTCCAACTAGGTGGCCGTGGTTCGTGTCACTGCCGACCCATGCAGTTCCGTACTGACTTCTTATCAAACTATGACTTTTCATCACTAGCGAACATGCTGAGGATGTCAACCGTGAACGTCGGTATCACTGGACTTACTCCTGGACTTCATGGCTTCCACCTCGTGAGTGTTGTTATCTTTCAGTGGCACTAGAGGAAACAGAAACTTTTGTTCATTTTGCATGTCTTTTCAGACTTGATCTTAATTATGCCCGCAATTGTGATATTTTTTTTCTTAGACATTTTGGATTTTTTTCGTATGCTTTTGACTACCGTTAGAGACAAAAAAACTATGGATGGAAATGGCATGGAGGGCAAAATAAAAAAGTTTCATCAAACCAATAACATTTAATTGTGTTCGAATTTTGAATTACCTATAGATTACAATCATCTTTTATAATTGATCATCTAGGTAAAATACTTCTCCCATTGTTAGCAAAGCCAACCTACCAGTTCCCCAAGCCCTCCAACTAGGTGGCCGTGGTTCGTGTCACATCAAGCTGCTGGAACATGCTGAGGATGTCGGCCGAGCACGTCGGAGGTCAGTGGCACTAGAGGAAACAGAAACTTTTACATGTCTTTCAGACTTAGAGGACATTTTGGATTTTTTTCGTCGCTCTTTAACACCGTTAGAGACAAAAACGGATGGAATGGCATGGAGGGCAAAATAAAAAAAGTTTCAGCCAATAACATTTAATTGTGTTTGAATTTTTGAATTACCTATAGATTACAATCATCTTTTATAATGACACGTAGGTAAAATACTTCTCACAGAAGCCAACCTATTTTCAGTTCTAACTTCCAATAGAGAGGTTTCTGGAGCAACCCAGAGAGCCAGACGAAAACGGACAGATTGCAGGAGCACGACCGTTCTGATGCACCGTCGTGCTTCGCTTGCACTCGTGGCTTGTGACGCGAGCTGAGCCACACGCGGCATATCAGAACGCATCTGGCTGCTTTGCCCCGCGCTCGGACGGGGATCCATCCAGTTCATCGCCCTGGCAGCCGTAGGTGTGGCCGAGTATAATAAACGTGAGCCCACCTTATCGCCAGTCACCCACCCACCCAAGACCCTCCCAAAGTCCCAAAGGCCGCCGCCGCCGCCGTCGTTGCCAGCCCGCCATGGCCGCGCAGTCCTTCCTCCTCGCCGCCACCGCCACAGCCACGACCGCTGCGCTGTTCGCCGCTCCCTATTCCTCCGCACGCCCTTTCCACTCGGTCCACTTCGTCGCCGGCCCGGGGGGCGCCGCCGCCGCCAGGGAGCTCGTCGTCGCCGACGCCACAAAGAAGGCCGTAGTCGTCCTCAAGGGCACGTCCGAGGTCGAGGGCGTCGTCACGCTCACGCAGGACGACGAGGGTGCGTTCCCTGTCTATCTTATCCCCACATCTTCTCACCTTGCCCACCTAACATCTACTACAGGCTAGCTTCGGCAGTTGCCTCGCTGGGCAGCCAAAACAGGGAACTTTATTTCCCCCCTTTGTTAATTGGGTGCATTTCTCTGTGGATTGTAGCAATTTGGTCAAACTCATGTCACGCTTA
Organism: Miscanthus lutarioriparius; assembly: GCA_904845875.1. Taxonomy (NCBI): domain Eukaryota; kingdom Viridiplantae; phylum Streptophyta; class Magnoliopsida; order Poales; family Poaceae; genus Miscanthus; species Miscanthus lutarioriparius. The sequence goes on from CAJGYO010000013.1 coordinate 14,033,604, forward strand.
CCTAAAAGTTTGAACCTTTGTACCGCTAGTAACCCGGATACAACGACTGCGTGAATTTGCCTTGCAGCAGGCATCAGCTTTGACAAAATCCAGCTTGATGCTTGCTGTCAGAACTCAATTGGAACACAGCTTTCGTTCCTTCCACTGTTTTTATTCAAATTATCATGCATATGACTAAAATCCATCAGCAAAAGTCTATAATCTCGCTAATTCAAGTGTTACGGTAAGGGAACCACACAGTGTTGGGCTTAGCTCATTGATTGCTGACTGCCTGACCCATGCAGTTCCCTACTGACTTCTTATCAAACTATGACTTTTCATCACTAGCGCATATGCATTTTTCTTATGAAATGCAAATGGTTTTGTGTCTACTCTTACCCCTCTGAATATTGATCTTGTATAACAGGACCTACAACCGTGAACGTCCGTATCACTGGACTTACTCCTGGACTTCATGGCTTCCACCTCGTGAGTGTTGTTATCTTCAGTAGCTTTCAGCATTAACTTCTTCATTTGCAAACATGATGATGATAAAATTGTTCATTTTGCAGCACGAGTTTGGTGATACTACCAATGGGTGCATATCGACAGGTTGTAATTTTCCATTGATCTTAATTATGCCCGCAATTGTGATATTTTTTTCTTAATGTGGTACTCCCTCCATTCTAATTACAAGTCATTTTGTTTTTTCTAGATATATGGCTTTTGCTATGCACCTAGATATACATTGTGTCTAGATACATAATAAAAACTATGTATCTAGAAAAGCCAAAATGGCTTACAATTTGGAATGGAGGGAGTACTGAATTTTAGCTGTCTTATACAATCACTGTTAAATTTCCATCAAACTAATTTCGTCACCACGATCTGGTGTTATTCATTCCTTTTCCTTCTGGCTATAGTTTCATGCATCTTCAGTTATGCTTGCACTTTGCTATAAATTGAGTCATCTAGCTGTTCAAGTTGACAACAACAACAACAACAATAAAGCCTTTAAGTCCCAAACAAGTTGGGGTAGGCTAGAGTTGAAACCCAGCAGAAGCAATCAAGGTTCAGGCACGTGAATAGCTGTCTTCCAAGCACTCCTATCTAAGGCTAAGTCTTTGGGCATATTCCATTCTTTCAAGTCTCCTTTTATTGTCTCTACCCAAGTCAACTTCGGTCTTCCTCTGCCTCTCTTCACGTTACTATCCTGGTTTAGGATTCCACTACGCACCGGTGCCTCTGGAGGTCTCCGTTGGACATGTCCAAACCATCTCAACCGGTGTTGGACAAGCTTTTCTTCAATTGGTGCTACCCCTAATCTATCACGTATATCATCGTTCCGAACTCGATCCCTTCTTGTATAATCGCAAATCCAACGCAACATACGTATTTCCGCCACACTTATCTGTTGAACATGTTGTCTTTTCGTAGGCCAACATTTTGCACCATACAACATAGCAGGTCTAATCGCCGTCCTATAAAACTTGCCTTTTAGCTTCTGTGGTACCCTTTTGTCACATAGGACACCAGATGCTTGCCGCCATTTCATCCACCCTGCTTTGATTCTATGGCTAACATCTTCATCAATATCCCCGTCTTTCTGTAGCATTGATCCTAAATATCGAAAGGTATCATTCCTAGGCACTACTTGACCTTCCAAACTAATATATTCCTCCTCCCGAGTAGTAGTGCCGAAGTCACATCTTATATACTCAGTTTTAGTTCTACTGAGTCTAAAATCTTTGGCCTCAAAAGTCCCGCCATAACTCCAGTTTTGATTCACTCCTATCCGGCTTTCATCAACTAGCACTACATCGTCTCGCGAAAAACATACACCAAGGGATGTCCCCTTGTATGTCCCTTGTGACCTCATCCCTCACTAAGGCAAACAAATAAGGGCTCAAAGCTGACCCTTGATGTAGTCCTATCCTAATCGGGAAGTCACCCGTATCTCCATCACTTGTTCGAACTCTAGTCACAACATTGTTGTACATGTCCTTAATGAGCCCGACGTACTTCGTTGGGACTTTATGTTTGTCTAAAGCCCACCACATAATATTCCTTGGTATTTTATCATAAGTCTTCTCCAAGTCAATAAAAACCATATGCTAACTTAAAAAATAATCTTTTCTATCTTACAGGACCACATTTTAATCCAAACAATCTTACACACGGTGCACCAGAAGACGAAGTCCGTCATGCGGGTGACCTGGGAAACATTGTTGCCAATGCTGAGGGTAAGGCCTGTAGCAACCAGTAGTACACTTGTGATATTCATTAGCAAATTTCTTCTTCTGAATTATGACTTGTTTTATGGCATGTTTGTTTAATTGGTCGTGATACAGGCGTAGCTGAGGCAATCATTGTTGATACCCAGGTAAATTTGGAAGACCAAGACCATACTTTTATACTATATAAGTTGTGCCCAATTCAGTTTGGTAATTTTGTGATTCCTTGGTATTCAGATTCCTTTGAGTGGCCCAAATTCAGTTGTTGGGAGAGCATTTGTGGTTCATGAGCTTGAAGATGATTTGGGGAAAGGTGTGCCTAGTTCTACTTGCATTCCACGTTTTCTTTCTATTCAGTTCGTACGCTGCCCTTTTAACTTTGTTCATCATGTTTAGGGGGCCATGAGCTCAGCCTCTCTACTGGAAATGCTGGTGGAAGACTGGCATGTGGTATGTTCTCTTTGCTATATTTATGAAGCCTTCAACACGGCTATGCGATGATGATGTTGCTTAAGTATACATGAGAAAGGCATTGAAGCTTATAATCGGTGTCCATTCAGCTCATTTAAACGACGATAAAAAATAAGTGCTGCAACTGTTTTACATGAAGTATTCATGTGCACTCCAAAGCGTTTTATGTTCTTCACCTAGTATTCATGGTTTGCGTTGCTGAATCATTTGCTCTTGTGCAATGTTTCATGTCCATTTGTCTAATTGTTGTGTTCCTTGTGCAGGTGTTGTTGGCCTGACTCCATTGTAGGTTGCTCGCCGGGTTGCAGTTGCAGCTTCGCTGTTACATCCTTGTTGGCATTTTGTCTTCAATCGTGTTCTTGGGACAGCGCTGTTTTTGTGTTACTTGGATTTGTGCCATGCATGGTATGGTGCTTAATAGCCTTTGCAGGTCGGTTGTATAAAAAATAATATTTAGTTGAGGAAATAAGTGTTGTCACATATCCAAATCGATCTATGAAGCGCTATGAACATCTAGTGCTTACTGCTACGTTGTTTTCATACCTGTAAAACGTTTGAACATGCCTGTGTTATTGCATCACTGAGACTAAGCTGGCTCGCTGCATGTGCTCTTCGTATCATTTTTTCCTTTCCACAAGTTATTGTTGTGTGGGGAAAATATACGGTAAAAATGACTTATTACGTGGAAACATGAAAAGTAGTTTAAAAATGTACTTTTTGTAACAAATTTTTTGAAACTCGACACATGTGTAGTGCATCTATATATCTACTCACATGCAAAAGTTGAAATGTAAATTCACTTTTGAAAAAATCATATACAAATCATAAATTTCACTTGAATGTGCTCTACAAGACAAAAATTCTGTATTTTTGTCTTCTAGTATGTGCACATGAATTTTGTTATTTTCATATGAATTTTTCAAAAATGACTTTGCATCTCAACTTTTTCATGTGAGTTCATATATGGATGAACTACATATGTGTCAAGTTTTAGCAAATTCCAAGTTACCAAAGTATATTTTTAAACTAGTTTCTATATTTCCACCTAGTAAGTCGTTTCCACCGTACATTTTCCCCGTTTACAAATAGACCGTTTGCATATCTAATTCATATGCATTAGGGCTCAAATCGCGATGGGTAAAATCATACACTCTGAGGCTCTCAGCTCTGCCACTTAATTAACTCATTTGACGTTTGGATCTTAAAAATAGAACCAATTTTGACAAAAGCAAGTTTAAGAGGAATTTTGGGAAAACTGGCTTAAGGGCATGCTTGGTTTGTATCCGTTTGTAGCCAACTTTTGTCATGCCAAAGATTTGGCAACTAAAAGTTTGGCAAAATTTTACCATAGATTTGGCAAGCCAAATGAGAGGTTAACAACTTTTAGCAGCAAACTAAATAACAGCCAAAGTTATTGTCGGTGTTTGATGACAGACAACCCGTCACCGGGGTACCTAGGACGGTGTTCGAAGGGCTTTGGCGTACGCAGAACTCGACAGTAAATGCAAATGGACGAACGATTTATACTAGTTCGGGCCCTCTTGTCAAATAATAGCCTTTATGTCCAGTAGGCGTGTAACCTTTTGCGTTGGATTGATTGAATAATTGTTAGGGTTATAAGGGGGTGCACCGTACCTCTCTTTATATAGGGGAGAGGGTAAGGACATGTATCTAGTCCTAGTCGGTTACAAGAGAAGAGTCCTAGTCCTATTACAGAATCTAGCTTTCATAGTAAGCCGACTAAGTCGATCTAGAATAGCTTGAAGTCCACGCCACCTTGTCTCGTGTCCTTCAACAGATCGTGGGCCATCCCAGTGCCCATCCAAGTAGTACCCCCATGGGGAATCCTTAGGATCCTGGTCCATCAAGCCCCCGAGCGTGTCATGGTTGAACTCAGAAGTCTTCTTGTTCCTCCTGATCTTGCCAAGTAGAAACAAGCGTAGTCCGAGTGCTTTCGTAAGTGAAGCCATGAGGTGCTCTGTAAAGCCTCTGGGTGACGTGCTCTTTTCATAAATGTGCACTCACTGAGTGTAGCCCCCGAGCCTCTTGATGTATACAAAACAAAGAGTTAAGAGTGTCTAAAAGAAAAAACATCCGTAGAGGATATGTACCCTGCAGCCCCCGAGTTTGTGTCCGAGTACTTGTACTCGAGATAAGGATCTGAAAAGAATGTACTCGAGGATGAGAGTGTAGGCGAAAATTATTGCCCTATCTGCTTGTACAGAAGCAGGTAAGACATGTCAAAGTCACATGCAAAGCTTTAGTACAGTTGGTCCAAAGATGCTCAGGATATTCGTGGGAATATGCCATCAAAGGTGCTACCGGGTGTACTGTTACTTCACATGAGTTGAGATAAGGCCATCGGTACACTGAAAAGGTGTAGTGGGACACACTGTACCCTTGTAGTGTCGCACATGGACCTATGAGGAAGTCAGTAGCTTGTCCATGTAGTCCTCGTGAACCTAGTTCACAAACACCACCAAAACGCCTATAAAAACCCTCCTGGCGAGCACTTAAACCTCAGTTGTAGAAGAATCAAGGTAGCTCTAAGTTTAAAGTTTGCAAATATGGTGGTGAGCGAAGTAGACCAGCCTCCGGGAGTACTCGGTTGGTATACCGAGAGCTGTAGTGACTAGAAGAATTCTTGTGAGAGGGTTTAGAGGTAGGCTAAACCCATAGTTGTGCATAGTAGAGTAGCCTGGAGCTGCAACTAGAAGAAGTCTTGTGACGGCTGGTAGAGTGGCACATCCAGCAGTCCCATGTCAGTTCTTCTAGGGTGTCTATCGATGTCTGTGCATGAAGGATCGTACCGGACCCGAATGTGTACAGATGGTGTCGGCTGGGTGGCAAGATGTGCGAGTAGCTCATCCTGCATACTAGCCAACAGGCTTCCTCTTGTAGTAGCTATACTCCCAAGGGTAGTCGGCCAACAAATGTTCGTAGTCAGACAGTCTACCCAAGGTTCTCGACTAGGACACACTACACTTCTGTTATCTACCCAGATGCATTACTCTTCTCATCTTGGATCCAGGTGCATCGGGTATGGAAGTACCTATTGAGAAGCACTTTAGTGTGAGTACTCTATTATATTCGAGTAGGTGTTGTCTTTGTTATTGACTGAAAAGATCTTGTATCCAATACTTGTAACTCTCTAAATAAATAGTCACTCATTATTCTGAGTGTTCTTGAATCTTGTAAAGTGTGCAACTATGTATCCATTGGACGGTTGTTAAATAAAAAATCTTCATCCGAGTATTGCGATGCTTAGTGCATACTGTCAAGCAATTGTCTGAATACTGCATCAAACATTCAGGTACTTCACGATGTGGCCATGTAAATAATGGCCGTAGCGTGGCAGGTACTCAGAAGGAATGAATCCAAAGGATAAGTCTGAACACATTGTGACGTGTTGGAAATCCTGAAAAGGCGTGCAGCCGTCGTATCAATCCGCGCGACGTCATTAAAATGGTAGGGAAACCGAAGCGCCGCACCCGTTGGCGTGATTATCGGGCCACACGGTAGTGGGAATCCTGTATAAAAGGTAACCAATCTGAGCGGCATCTTTCTCTGCTTCATTTCTCTTTCTGCTTAAGCCCCTGTGATTCTGTGAGCGCCCCCAATCTTGCTCCTTGAAACCCTAGATCTATAAAAGCTCTATGTGATGGGCAAGAGCAAGAACTCGAGCACCGCCGCCAAGAAAGTCACCGAGAAGAGGGCGTTGGAGGTGTCGGAGATGGCCGCCGCTGCTCAAATATGACCAGCGCCGACCACAAAGCCAAAGCATCTCCTGACGCTCCACGAACAGGGCTATCTACCGGAGCAGAAACTTGGGGAATGGAAGGTGCCTGGAGAAAACCGTATTCCCAATCTTGAGCCCGGTGAGATTGTTCTCTTTGTGCCGTTCATCGAGCATGGGTTAGGATTGCCAACAAGTCCTTTTTTGCATGGGTTTTTGCACTATTATGGCATAACCCTGAATCATCTGAACCCTAACTCCATCCTACATCTTTCGATCTTTGTTGATCTCTGTGAAACTTTCCTTGGCATCCCCCCATCTATCACTCTTTTCTGCTACTTTTTCAAACTAAAACCGCACCCGGACGCCACAAATCCAAGTATTTTGGGGGGTGCCAGAATTCAATTCCACGTAGGGAGGAAGAACGAGTATGTCCACTACACCCTGGTTGATTCTGTAAAGAACTAGAGGGCTGAGTGGTTTTATGCGGGGAACATGTGGCCCCCCTAGAGGTGCATAGCAACACCGTACCGGTACCCAACAACCGCTGGGATAAAGAGACGCTGAATGCGACGGAACTTGAAGAGATTCGTCCTTTCCTCAAGCAAATCCGAGCCATGAAGGACCAATGTAATAGAACCGTCCAATTTATAAGAGCACAAGTATAATAGCAATCACCGGAGCGATCAACCATCATGCTTGAGTCCATATAAACCCGATAGTCCAATGAAATCACGAAGGATCTCAAACAAACCAACATACACACCAAGATTGTACATGATTCAACATCACAAGTCACATGTTACATCATAGTTCACAAATAGTTCACAAGTATCTCACATATATCAGAGTTCACATAGTTATTACAAACCAAGTTCAAATAGCGGAAGCAAAGTAGTTTGACATCAACATCACACTTAGTTCAAATACATGCCAGTACCACAGTCATTTCCAGCAAAAGCATAACAGAAAGGATAACATAGGAGTACCATGCCCCATGGTTTAGTCCTCATCCACGGTAGGATGAAGGCAGTTCTTACAGTACCCATGATATGATACATCATATCATCTGCAACAAGAGGGAATAAACCCTGAGTACGAGAATATACTCAGCTAGATTTACCCGTCGTAAACTAGAAATAATATGACACAAAGGAGTATGCAAGGCTTTATCGGTGGAGTTAGCTTGACAACATTTTGCATAAAAGCTTAAGTAACATAACTTGGAGATTTAATATCTTTAGCATCAAATTGAATACCTATTCAATTAAGCATCTCTAGATTAGCACCTGTACTAGAGCAATCATGTGATTAAGCTAACAAGCATTAGTAACCATATCCGTTGTATTAATTTGAGTATCATCATAACCATCAAGTTCCATCAATTAATGCTACGTTGTCGCTGCTCAGTCAAGTTCTCACTATCTGGGAGAGACGATGACTCGAATCAATTCCAACCACCTGGGGAGTTATTCCTAACACAAACCCATACTTCTCCCGTTGGGGTCACGTTGGGTTACCTTTGGTACAATTCAGGTACATTGCAGATCCGATCAGCGCCGCACCCTCTGGGATACTACCAGTCTGCCAGGAAGTTCAGGCCCGACCTGCCTTGGACTCATGCCAATGGCTCCCCAACACATTCTTACTTCCTCCAGTGTGCACACTTTCACTTACCAGGTCCCGGTCTGAGTTGAGCTACTCGGCTTCACGATCGGAACGACTTATCTAGCCAACTAAGTGCTAGACATACGTTCAACATGACATGAGGACGTACAGCGAATCGGCCCTTAACCGACACAAACGGGGATAAATAGGCACCAAGACCTCCATGCCTTGTTGCTTCTCTATCACAATCCCGCTCGACCTTCTTTTTATTCATCAACACATGGTTATTTCCACGATAGCAATTATAACCAACCGTGATCAGATATCTACCTATATCTTGCAGGTGATAGGAAATCACCCGACTTCTACCGAACTAAGCATGGCTAAGCATATATTCAATCCTATACCTACAAAGGATTCATGATATATTTGTTCGGACAAGGAAAATATATGCAGCAAGTGTTTCCAATCAATTCCTATAACCTAATGCATCAAACATAAATGACATAAGTGATATTTGTAAAAACATAGGAGGCTTATAATGCTTCGGGGCTTGCCTTTCAAAAATGAGGAAGGTTAGTGGTTAGGACACTCAGGAATATCTTCCACATTGACTCCTCCTTCTGCCTGAACCTCCTGCTCCTGGGCTACCTGTTGCTCCTCCTGACGCTCGGGTTCGAACTCGAGTAGCGTCACCCCATCCGGAGAACCTATTGCATGCATATGCATAAATGAGTATCATGAATGCATAAGAGATGAGATGACCTGATGAAGTGTATATGCATGAGCATGGTTATCCACAAGATGTATGATAAGTTTAACATTCGTTGACCAAGTAGATGTATAACTTTCTTCTAGTAGATCTTTACTGAGTAGGTGCATATCTCTTCTATAGTACAAGAAACATACACTCACCAAGTTCTAGTAACCTAAGGTAAAGTTGTTCATCATCAGTAAGAGGCTTAGAACCTATAGCTAACAACTAATCTCAATTATCCTAAGCATCTACACAAGCATCACGTAAGGCAAACAATTGCAATTCGACTTAGTCATTTCCAGGACTGTAAACAACAACTATTTATTCAAGGCATATCTAGAGTTCTACTAAACCAAATACTATGATCTTGGACTTTCTAGAAATCTTATAAAACTTCCTACAACTTTCTTATAGTCATCTCAAGATGATTGAACGGCTATCAAGGTAAAACAAAGCAATTTCTCAAATCTGTCCAGAAATTTCAGAGAATAACCATTTCTGGAGACCAATTTCCAATAGCTATAACTCTCAAATCATTTAGCCTATTGCCATAAAAATTTGACACAAGCAAGATAAGTAAGTTATCTGCAACTTTGTTAGTGACAAGATTCACAGCAAACAACATTCTACCCATGCAATTTAGTTAACAACAGAAACTGTCCAAACCAGTCACTGTAATTGAATTATAGAGCAATTAATATTTCACTGCATACAAGTAATTAAATCTAGGCACAGCCAATGGTACAAACAATTGATATACATCATATACACTTTAGAAAGCATAATGGTTAAGCCCAAATAAATTATATAAATGCCTTTATTAATTCATTTGGACACTAAGGTGAAATAAGGAACATATATCAAAAGTACACAGAAAATTCTGAGAAAAATACAGTAACCTACATATGACCCCAAAAGTCTACTGTACAAATTTGATACTATTTTGATAAGTATAGCCATCTCTACAAAAATGACAAGTTGCATAGGCTTATTTTAGCAAAAATAATTTAGCCTAGTGAAAAGTGTCAAACAACAGATTTCATATTTTTCTTACTTTCATCCTAGCATAATAACCCTGTGTAAAAATTTGCATGATCATTAGTTATGTATTTTTACCCCATTTATTTTCACTAGAAACTAGTAATTAATCAAGGTTAAATAGGAAGACCATGTTCCAAATATACCTACTGTAGGTTTAGCATTTTTCCTAGCTAGATCATATCAACACAAGACTAGTAAAATTGGAATGACAATTTTTGCACTTCCCTAGCTCAAGATATGTATTTTACAAGATGGAAACAACTTTAAAAGCACTTATCTAGCTCAATTTAATCCTCCTAGAAAAATATCCCAAATAGTAGGTTTCATATTTTTATCAAATATTACACTTCATGTTGAATCCAACAAAATTTGGTTCACTCAACTTGGACACTCCTTGCTCTAGATATGAATTTTTGAACTTTGCTACAAAATCTAGAATAATAAATAATGAAAATCAAATTTCAAATCGAGCTCAGCTGCTAGGCACACCCGGTCCAGTGCACCCACTACGACTGATAGCGAGGGCCCACAGGTCAACGGGCCCCACATGTCATCAGCACAGAAGCAGAGGACGGCGCTGATCGGCGAAAGCTCGCCGAATCGCGAGGTCTCCGGCGAAACCCCGGGCTCCATCGTGTTCCTCTTGTCAACCCGCACCTAGGGGTACCCCAGGTTGGGTCGGTGGCTCACCGGTGAGCATGGCAGACGTTGGTGGTCATGTGGTGGTGCGTCGGGCGTCTCCAGCCATGGCAGGCTCCGGCGAGGATGGTCCTACCTCTACGGTGACCTAGCACAGTTCTAGAGCAAGATTTGGCCATGATGGAGCGGTGGGGGAGCCTGACCGCATGCATGGCGGCACGCGTGGCGCCCAGCGCACACGACGGGGCTCTCCATTCTGGCTAATCGGTGGCGAGAGGTGGGTCTCCATCTTCACGGTAGGAGCTAGCATTTGTGGCTATGCATAAACATCTTTGAGCGGGGGATGGTGAGACCTAGGGCTTGCTGGCCACGACGAGCTTGAGCTCACGGCCATGGCGGGCACGGTGGGAGCAACGGTGCGTTCCCGCGTGATGGTACGGTAGCATCTACCCTAGCTCCGACCTGAGCAGCAGTGACCTAAGGCAACTATGGACTGGAAGATAGGAAGGCGGGAGATGTAGTGGAGTGGCCTGGCAACGGCGAGCTGAGTGTGGGCGGCGATCCGGTGATGTCGCGGTGGCAGAAACGGCCGTTGGCCTTTACTTTGGCTCGAGCTAAGGCGCTAATGGGTCGAGAATGTAGAGGGGGTCATGGCGACAAAGTGTGTGTGAGCTAATGAGCAATGGTGCTACAGTGGTGGTGCGCGAGCTCGGCGATGGCGCTGCTCGGCTGCGGGAGAGAATGAGCGCGAGGCGAGGCAGGGAAGGAGTGAGCGCGAGTGGGAGTAGAGCAGCAGGGGCACGGCCCTCTTGTCCATGCATTGGCCCGATTGGCCCGGACGTTGTCGGCGTACGGCCACCATGTGGCGGCAGCGGCCTGGCGCGGTCAGCCACTGACGCCGCGTCGTTCGCGGCCATCAGAGCCTGGCGCGCACGTTTAACAGAGCAACTTTGTTACCATGTAACTCCTAATCCGTGGTGAATCAGTGAAAATGGTATTAGTGAAAGTTGTAGAGCTATGTGAGATCTACAACTTTGCTTTAGGGAGTAACATCTAATTCCTCATGGTTAGCAAGTTATAGAGCTCCAAAGTGGTGCACTTGAAACTGAAATCAGCATTTTGGACTTGCAAAATTTCTAAGTCTAGAAACAGCATTTCGTTGATTTTTGTGAGCCCTATTTGACCATGTTAGGCACTGAATTAGCTCATGACCCTTAAATAAAGTTTGTTCCACATAAGATAAGCTACAACTTTTGTTAAGGGTGCACTGCCATGCAAACACTCTATGCTATAGTTCAACTTTGGTCAAAGTAGGATCATGAAAATTAGAGTTTCTAGAATAACTACGACTTGGGGGCTGTTTTGGTCCATGTCATGAATACCAAACTTGTTCCATGTACCATCCTAAGTGTGTCTAAGGTGTTTTAGTGATCAACATCAACCATTTGCATTAACAAGCATGACCATAAAGCATACACATGTTGCAACATAGAATAACAAAGGTATGTTTCATATGTTTATGCTCATATATGAATGAATGATGCTTATGCTCATGCAATGCAAGTGCAAAAGTGCAAGCCTAACACCTAGGGTGTTACAACCCCTTTCCCTGATAGAAATCTCGTCCCGAGGTTTGAAAGACCTACCATTTTTCATAAAAGGCGAGATAAACCTCACGTAAATAATCTTCCCGTTCCCACGTAGCATCTTGCTCACTATGATTATTCCACATCACTTTGTGAAACTTGATCACACGGTTTCGAGTTACTCTATCCTTACTATTTATAATTTGCACCAGCTTCTCTTCATAGGTTAGATCCGATTTTAACTTGATATCTCTAACATCCACTCTTTCTTCTAGAACACATAAACATTTCTTTAATTGGGATAAATGAAAAACATTGAAGATAGCCCTCATTTTTGGAAGTAACTAGATCTTATAGGCTACTCTTCTGCTTTTCTCAATGATTGGATATGGACCTACATATCTAGGTGTAGGCTTTCTTTTTACCCCAAACCGTTGTACCTTTTTCATTGGTGACACTTTTAGGTATACATAATCACCTACTTCAAATTCAATAGGTCTTCTTCTCTTGTCCGCATAACTCTTCTGCCTTGATTGAGCGACTTCTATATGTTGTTGAATGATATGCACCTGCTCTTCAGCCCCTTTGACAAAATCAATACCATAGTATCTTCTTTCTCCGGGTTCAACCCAATTCAAAGGAGTTCTCCATTTATGGCCATACAAAGCTTCAAAAGGAGCCATCTTAATACTCTCTTGATAACTATTGTTGTAGGAAAACTCAGCTAAAGGTAGACACTTTTCCCATGAACCCTTTGAAGAGATGACACAAGCTCTCAACATGTCTTCCAATATTTGATTTACACGTTTAGTTTGCCTGGAGGTCTGAGGGTGATAGGCAGAACTTCTAACTAAGTTGGTGCCTAACATCTTGTGCAAATGTTCCCAAAAATAAGCAGTGAACTAAGGCCCTCTGTCAGACACAATGGTTCTTGGTACACCATGTAGATGTACTATGTGGAAGAAATACAACTTAGCATACTCATGCGGTCGGTAGTTGGTTCTGACTGGAATGAAATGTGCAGACTTAGTTAGGTGATCCATGATCACCCATATGGAATCAAAATTCTTATGAGTAGGTGGAAGTCTAACAATAAAATCCATGCTAACCTTTTTCCCACTTCCAACCTAGAACAGACAGTGGTTGAAGCAGTCTAGCAGGTTTCAAATGAACAACCTTGATTCGGCAACAATTATCACATTTAGCAACATAAGCTACAATTTCCTTCTTCATTTTGATCCACCAAAAATGGGTCTTCAAGTCCTGATACATTTTACTACTACCCGGATGAATGGATAGTTTAGAAGAGTGAGCCTCACCTAAGATTTGGTTTCTAAGTTCCTTATCCTTCGACACTACTAGCCTATCTTTAAACCATAGAACACCATTTTCATCTTTCTTTTGATGTGGAACACACCCGGATCGGTCTTCTGAAGCTCGATGATCTTGCTCTCAAGAGAACAATTGATCATAATATTGTGTAGCACAGCAAGATGTAACAAATTAAAGCCATCTTCAAACAAAGAATTGCAATGAGACTTTCTGCTCAAAGCGTCTACAACAACATTCGCTTTGCCAGGATGATAATGTACATCTAAATTATAATCTTTGATCAATTCTAGCCATCTTCTCTGTCTCATATTCAGTTTGAGTTGAGTGAAGATATACCTAAGACTCTTATGATCTATGTAAATATGACACACATTACCAAGCAAATAGTGTCTCCAAATCTTCAATGCATAGACAACCGCTGCTAATTCCAAGTCATGGGTTGGGTAATTGACTTCATGCTTCTTCAGCTGACATGAGGCATAAGCAATGACTTAGCCTTCCTACATAAGAACACATCCCAAACCGGTACCTGATGCATCACAAAACACATCAATAGGTTTGTCGATATCAGGTTGTGCCAGAATAGGAGCTGAAGTCAACAAAGCCTCAAAGTGTGAAAAGCAGCTTCACACTCCGGAGTCCATACAAACTTCTCATCTTTTTGAAGCAATCTTGTCATTAGCTTGCGATTTTGGAGAAGTCCGGAATGAACCGACGGTAGTAACCTGCTAAACCAAGAAAACTCCAAACTTTGTGAACTGAAGTCGGGGCCTTCCAATCCATAACTTCTTGCACCTTAGAGGGGTCTACAGAGATCCCATTTTCTGATAGCACGTGACCTAGAAAAGGTACCTTCCGAAGCCAAAACTCACACTTGCTAAACTTAGCATACAACTTATGTTCTCTTAGCCTAGTTAAAACAACTCTTAGGTGCTCTCGTGTGATCCTCCTTGTTTTCTGAATAGATCAGAATGTCATTGATGAACACAACCACAAACTTATCCTGCTTGGGCATGAACACCAAATTCATCAGATACATGAAATATGTAGAAGCATTTGTCAGCCCAAAGGACATGACCAAATACTCATACATGCCATACCTAGTGGAGAAAGCAGTTTTAGGTATGTCTTCCGGCCTGATTTTAATCTGATGGTAACCAGATCTCAAATTGATCTTGGAGAACACCTTAGCCCTTGACAATTGATCAAACAAGATATCAATTCGAGGCAAAGGATATTTGTTCTTGACCGTTATGGTATTAAGTGGTCGGTAGTCCACACACATCCACAAGGATTTGTCTTTCTTCTTCACAAATAAGGTGGGACTACCCCACGTAGATGAGCTAGGTTGAATGAGACCTTTCTCTAAAAGCTCTTGCAATTGAACCTTAAGCTCGGCTAGCTCATTTGGTGGCATTCTATACGGCCTCCGAGAGATGGGTGTTGTAGCCGGTAATAACTCGATCTTAAACTCTACATCCCTGTCAGGTGGCAACCCGAGCAATTCATCTAGAAACACATCTGGAAACTCACATACCACCAAAATATCAAGGAGGGTCGTGGTCTGAATAGCACAGGCTAAGTTTTGGAGATCAAAAGTCCTAGGAAGTGGCACTAGGAAAGCATTGTTACTCTAGGGTTCCCTCGACATTCTAGTTCCAATCAAAGTGTCAATGAGAACTCTATGGCCACTCATCCATTTCATACCCAAGATTACATCTATCCCCAACCCTAGCAATACTACAAGATTTGAGGTATACTCTCAGTTGCTTATTGAGATGCGCACATCTCTGACTATCTGGTTGGTAGAGATTATTTCCGGCTGCACTTATGCAATAACACCCTTATCTACAGTAACTACCCCCTGATCATGCTTGGATGCAAATGTTTGACTCATAAATGAATGTGAAGCTCCAGAATCAAATAAAACAACTGTGGGGTGTTGGTTCACAAGAAATGTACCCACAGTAACAACTTCACCTGAAGGGATCTCTTCTAGGGTGGTATAGTGCACGTGTCCCTGGCGTGTATTTGGATTACCCTGCTTTTGGTTGTTATTCTTCTTGGGATAGGGGCAATTTCTTGCCCAATGGCCAGGCTTGTTGCAATTCTAGCATGGCATGTTGCTAGGTGGAATGCTGGAGCTTCCTTGTCCTGTGCTACCCTTTGGTAGGGCAACAGAAAAGGCCTTGCGATACACTTTCTGGGTCTGACTGGTCTGTACATTCTTCTAAGGTGGTCTATACTTTGGAGCAGGTGGGTAGAACTGAGGTCTCGCAGCAATAGGAGCTTTTGACTGAGATGCACCTGCTTCATAAGCTCTCTTACGACTCTTTGATGTTGAATAGATGTTGTTCTGATTCTCCCAAGTTAAAGCATCACTAACAAACTTATTGAAAGTGGCACACTTGCTATTAGCTAGAGTCTTCATCAGCTTCAGACTAAACCCCCTCTTGAAACTAGCAATCTTCTTTGCATCAGTGTCAACAAACTCTATGGCATACCTTGACAAATTGTTAAAGACATGCGATACTCAATTAGGCTCTTGGTACCCTGTGTCAGCTTCATGAATTATGTATGTTTCATGCTCATAAGACCTGGGGAATATAATGTCCCCTAAATGCAGTCTTAAACTGGTTCCAGGTAATTTGAGCATCCTCAGGCAAAGTGGTCGATGATGACTCCACCACATGCTTGTAGGCCCCTACAGCTGATGTGATGCGTATTCTGCTTTCATGTGCTCTATGACCCTTAAGAGACGAAACTTCTATTCAATTGTATTCAGCCATTTATCTGTCTGCAATGGCTCCTCTGCTTCTTTAAAGATAGGAGGTTTGGTGTCCAAAAAGTCCTTAAATCGCTGAACTAGTTAGGTTCAGGCCCTTAGCGTTGGTCCCTTCCCCATCCATGGCCGGCATTCTACGCAAGACCACGCAACACTTCTCCCATGGAACATTGGGTTTCCATGAGCTAGGCCATCATCTCTACTAGCGTGGGATGCGGTGGTGGTGGGAGGTCCTTGTTGTCATTGCCACGCGAACCACTACCACCCGCATCATCTCCACCAGCTCCCCTACGAGTGCGCGTCATCTGTAGAATTGCAACCACAAGTAATTATTGATGATTTCAGAAAAATTATTGAGGAATTATATAATTATGCCAAACTAAATTTACTAGAGAGAATTTACATTCATACAATAAAACAGAGGCATTTATTACCAATTATATTACTTAGCGATCACGCAATGCATTCCCGTACATGCCAATTACTTGCTAGCACACAAACTGGACATTTATTAAGGTTCAACAACGACATAGATTAAACATGCAAGGTTCCGAGATAACATCAAAGGAGTACATCATGAGATCGAAACCTCAATTACGAGTTCATTACATAAAGGATCGAAGATAGAGAGCTAGCGCACCTAGCTAGGTACTATAGCTAAGCTATGCCTCGGAGTGGTCGCTGTCGATGTCGGACACATCATCACCGTGGTCGTCCTCAAAAGGCTCGACCTCCTCCTCCTCCTTAGGCTCAGCCTCGGCGTCCACCTCCATGCCATCATCCTCAACAATCAACACATTGGGATATCCTTCCACCGCTGGAGCTGGAGGAAGAATTGGGTTCACCATGTTGTTGAGACGATGAACATCCAGCTGAAGCTCCTCAATCTGGCATCTGAGTTCCTACTCTCTGTGATCAAACTTCGTTGCCTACCTAGCAGCCTGAAACACACTCCAGATTCTAGCTGCTTTCCTAGCCTCAGCAAGGCGAATGACCTCGTCCCTCTCAGCATGGATGTCATGTATCTCTGCCCTAGCTACATCTCTTTCTGCAACAGCATTCACCAACTGAACCTGGCGAGCTTCCAAAGTTGTAATAGCATTATCAGTTTCCCACTAAGCCTCTCTAGCTGCCCTCTGATGCCTGCGCACACGCCCTCATAGCTGGCATTGCGCGGCATGTGCTCGCTGGAGCTCTAGCATGCAGCTGACGTAGCTGTCTTGGCGAGAGTAGAACATCTTTAGGATGGCGAACATAGCGCTCATAGTAGCACTAGAGCTCTCTGCTCGCTCATCATGGTCTCTCACCAGTGCATTACCACCCAGCTGCATCTAAGCGGTCACCGACAGATCCACCCGGGGAAAGGTTCCGGCTGGATCATTGATGAGCTCATCACCAAACTCTTGACAGATCTCACTCAGTGCCTCCAAAGCTACCACTTGGGCACCTTCCTAAAGAGACTGCCCATCTGACTCAATACTCCAACCTTGCCACTGTGGATTATCTGCACGGGCAGGAATGGTCACCCGCACATCATACCATGGATGTCCCTCAGCTGCCACTTCCATCCAGAAGTAGCAGGGTGGCTTAGCGTACTGAACTGAGTTTAGCACCCTCCACAGCAAGGTAGGAGTGTGAAACACAACCAGTAACGTGTCACTGGGAGGCGGGGCTCCTGGTGGTACCATCTGTATCAAAGTATGAAACTCTTGTGAGAGGATATCATACGTGAGAAGAAATTTAATGAATGGCGTAAGCAATTATATGGGAGGGAGGAATGCAAAAATGTAAATGCATGAGTGAACATGATGCATACATGTTTCGTACGTCCTCATGAATCTTAGGAAAAATTTAAAATTCTAACGACATACACGGTGGCATACATATGTTCTCTCAATATACGAAACTAATCGGGCTACACGTTTTGTTGTTAGTGTACCTGCACAAGAATTTCATTTCAGCCCAACCCAACAATTATATATGTCAAAATATAAATCTGGGCTCTAGGTTGCAACTAAATACTTTCATATATATATACCCATACATACACTTCCGTATCAAAGCTACCCAAAAGTAAATACGTGCCATTCATACATATAAATATGCATCTACAGTCATATCAAAGCTAACCCACAATTAAATATCTTAGTATATATATATATGGGACATATATATATACCGTAGTACCAAAGCTACCTCTTCCCTTAGACCGCACGCTCACCCTTTCGGTCTTGCCACTCTTACCTTGGGCATAGAAGCGATCGATCCATACATTACCACTCAAGCGAATAGCATCCATACAATAGCATGTCGTATAGATGACGAAAGTAGAAAACCCCCATGTTACTACTTATTTAGCCACATGGTAGTCCTTAATTGGGCATAAAGGATATGACCACTGGCACACTCTAAATTTAAAATTTAGATTTTTAACACACCTATATATATATAGTTATAAGTTGTCAAACTGATTTTATAAAACAAAACCTTTGTTTTAAATACCCATATGACAAGTTTAGTGTTGAACCTTGCTCCGATGCTAGCTGTAACAGAACCATACAATTTATAAGAGCACAAGTATAATAGCAATCACCGAAGCGATCAACCATCATACTTGAGCCCATATAAACCCGGTAGTCCGATGAAATCACGAAGGATCTCAAACCAACCAACATACAAACCAAGATCGTATATGATTCAATATAACAAGTCACATGTTACATACAAACCAGAAATAATATGACACAAAGGAGTATGTAAGGCTTTATCAGTGGAGTTAGCTTGACAAAATTTTGCATAAAAGCTTAAGTAACATAACTTGGAGATTTAATATCTTTAGCATCAAATTGAATACCTATTCAATTAAACATCTCTAGATTAGCACATGTACTAGAGCAATCATGTGATTAAGCTAACAAGCATTAGTAACCATATCCGGTGTATTAATTTGAGCATCATCATAACCATCAAGTTCCATCAATTAATGCTACGTTGCCGCTGCTCAGTCAAGTTCTCACTATCTAGGAGAGACGGTGACTCCAATCCATTCCAACCAACTGGGGAGTTATTCCTAACTCAAACCCATACTTCCTCCGTTGGAGTCGTGTCGGGTCACCTTTGGTACAATTTAGGTACAGTCGTGGGTCCGATCAGTGCCGCACCCAAGGGATACTACTAGTCTGCCAAGAATTTTAGGCCCGGTCTACCCTTGGACTCACGCCACTAGCTCCCCACACATCCTTACTTTCTCTAGTGTGCGCACTTTCACTTACCGGGTCTCGGCCTGAGTTGAGCTACTCGGCTTCGCGGTGAGAACGACTTATCCGGGCAACTAAGTGTTAGGCATGCGTTCAATATGATATGAGGACGTACAGCAAATCGGTCCTTAACCGACACAGACGGAGATAAATAGGCACCAAGACATCCATGCCTTATTGCTTCTCTATCACAATCCTGCCCGGTCTCTTTTTTATTCATTAACATATGGTTATTTCCGCGATAGCAATTATAGCCAACCGTGATCAGATATCTACCTATATCTTGCAGGTGACAGGAAATCACCCGACTTCTACCGGACAAAGCATGGCTAAGCATATATTTGATCCTGGACCTACAAAGGATTCAAGATATATTTGTCTGGACAAGGAAAATATATGCAGCAAGTGTTTCCAATCAATTCTTATAACCTAATGCATCAAACATAAACGACGCAAGTGATATATGTAAAAATATAGGAGGCTTGTAATGCTCCGGGGCTTGCCTTTCATAAACGAGGAAGGTTTGTGGTCAGGACACTCAGGAAGATCTTCCATGTTGACTCCTCCTTCCGCCTGAACCTCCTGCTCCTGGGCTGCCTCCTGCTCCTCCTAACGCTTGGGTTCAAACTCGAGTAGCGTCACCCCTTTCGGGGAACCTATGCATGCATATGCACAAATGAGTATCATGAATGCATAAGAGATGAGATGACCTGATGAAATGTATATGCATGAGCATGGTTATCCGCAAGATATATGATAAGTTTAACATTCGTTGACCAAGTAGATGTATAACTTTCTTCTAGTAGATTTTTACTGAGTAGGTCCATATCTCTTCTATAGTACAAGAAACATACACTCACCAAGTTCTAGTAACCTAAGGTAAAGTTGTTAATCATCAGTAAGAGGCTTAGAACCTACAGCTAACAACTAACTCAATTAGCCTAAGCATCTACACAAGCATCACGTAAGGCAAACAATTACAATTTGACTTAGTCATTTCCTGGACTATAAACAATAGCTACTTATTTTGGCCATATCTAGAGTTCTACTCAACCAAATACTATGATATTGGACTTTCTGAAAAGCTTATAAAACTGCCTACAACTTTCTTATAGTCATCTCAAGATGATTAAATGGCTATCAAGGTCAAACAAAGCAATTTCCCAGATCTGTCCAGAAATTCCAGAGAATAAGCATTTCTGTAGACCAACTTCCAACAGCTATAACTCTCAAACCATTTAGCCTATTGCCATGAAAATTTGATACAAGCAAGATAAGTAAGTTATCTACAACTTTGTTATTTTAAAGATTCACATCAAACATCATTTTATCCATGTAATTTACTTAACAACAGAAACTGTCCAAAACAGTCACTATAATTGAATTATTGAACAATTAATATTTCACTGCATATAAGCAATTAAATCTAGGCACAACCAATGGTACCAACAGTTCATATACATCATATATACTTTAGAAAGCATAATGGTCAAGCCAAAATAAATTATTTAAATGCTTTTTTTAATTTATTTGGACACTAAGGTGAAATAAGGAACATATATCAAAAGTGCATAGAAAATTCTAAAAAAATTACAGTAGCCTACATATGACCCCAAAAGTCTACTGTACAAATTTGGTACCAGTTGGATAAGTATAGCCATCTCTACGAAAAAGATAAGTTGCATAGGCTTATTTTAGCAAAAAATAGTTTAGCCTAGTGAAAAGTGTCAAACAACATATTTCATATTTTTCTTACTTTCATCCTAGCACAATAACACTGTGTAAAAATTTGCATGATCATTAGTAGGAGCTAGCATTTGTGGCTATGCATAAACATCTTCGAGCAGGGGATGGCGAGACCTAGGGGCTGCTGGCCACAGCGAGCTCGAGCTCGCGGCCATGGCGGGCACGGCGGGAGCGGCGATGCGTTCCCGCTTGACGGTACGGTAGCATCTACCCTTGATCCAGCCTGAGCAGCAGTGACTTAAGGCAACTACGGACTGCAAGATAGGAAGGCGGGAGATGCAGTGGAGCGGCCTGGCCACGGCGAGCCGAGAGCTCAGCGGCGCTCCGATGATGTCGCGGTGGCAGAAACGACCGTAGGCCTTTACCTTGGCTCGAGCTAAGGCACTAATGGGTCGAGGATGTAGAGTGGGTCATGGTGACATAGTGTGCGCGAGCTATTGAGCAATGGCGCGGCGGCAGTAGTGCGTGAGCTCAGTGAAGGCACGGCGGTGATGGCGCTACTTGGTTGCGGGAGAGAACGAGCGTGAGGCAAGGCAGAGAAGGAGTGAGCGGAGTGGGAGTGGAGTAGCAGGGGCGCGACCCTCTTATCCGTGCGCTGGCCCGACCGCCCGGCTGTCGCTGGCGTACGGCCACCACATGGCGGCCACGGCCTGGCCCAGTCGGCCACTGACGCCGCGCCATTCACGGCCATCAGAGCTCGGCGCACACGTCTGACAGAGCAACTTTGTTACCATGTAACTCATAATCCGTGGCGAATCAGTGAAAATTATATTAGTAAAAGTTGTAGAGCTATGTGAGATCTACAACTTTGCTTTAGGGAGTAACATCTAATTCATCATGGTTAGCAAGTTACAAAGCTCCAAAGTGGTGCACTTGAAACTGAAATCAGCATTTTGGACTTGCAAAATTTGTAAGTCTAGAAACAGCATTTCGTTGATTCTTGTGAGCCCTATTTGACCATGTTAGGCACTGAATTAGCTCATGACCCTTAAATAAAGTTTGTTCCACATAAGATAAGCTACAACTTTTGTTAAGGGTGCACTACCATGCAAATACTCTATGCTATAGTTCAACTTTGGTCAAAGTAGGATCATGAAAATTGGAGTTTCTAGAATAACTATGACTTGAGGGCTGTTTTGGTCCATGTCATGAATACTAAACTTGTTCCATGTACCATCCTAAGTGTGTCTAAGGTGTTTTAGTGATCAACATCAACCACTTGCATTAACAAGCATGACCATAAAGCATACACACGTTGCAACATAGAATAACAAAGGTATATTTCATATGTTTATGCTCATATATGAATGAATGATGCTTATGCTCATGCAATGCAAGTGCAAAAGTGCAAGCCTAACACCTAGGGTGTTACAACCAAGGCCTTAGTGGAGTCAGAGTGGTTGCAAGCTTCATCAGGCGTCAAGGACAGCCTCTGTAGGAGAGGATACACTATGGGTTTGAGTACATTGGGCCAGAGGACCCTACCCAAGTAACCACTAATGAACTGATGAAGGATGAAGTTCTGGAGAGAATTCAGTACGTGCTTGGGTCGGTATAGGTGATACCATACTAGTATCCAGAGCGTGATCATCAGAATCCGCCAACCGCTGTAAGTATATTGACATTGTGATCTATAAATATCTTAATACTATGGAAAACTGACTCCTGTGTGTTGATGTAGGAGTTGGGCAAAATTTCAATGATTTGCCCACCCGTCCTCCGCGTCCTGACTCTAGAGGAGTTGGCGGAAGCGGAAAGACGTCCGGCGGAGCAGACGAAAGGAGCGCCGCCTCTACCATCCCTGTGGAGCAAGAGGGTGACAGCGACTCGGGGAACCTAGTTGATTTCATAGTCCAAGTTAATCCGAGTGCGATGAAGGCAGCTACTAGCGGGAAGCGGTCACTAGAGGCCGATGTCATCGCTAGCACGAGTGGATCGGTACCAAAGAGGCTCCGTCGATCTTGTACGCTGAGACCAGGTAAGAGATATCTGAACTACCTTCATGTAGTCTGAATTTTACCTTGTGCTAAATCCAATTCTTGAACAGCTACTGCACATGATGCTATGGAGAAATAGCCAAAAGAGGAGGAAGACACCTCGTATTCTATCAGACAGTAAGTATTCTTTCTGAGTAAAATTCTGTTACTAAATTCTGACATAGATATACTTGGTGATGTTGAATTGCTCATGGCAGGATGCCGCCACCAGACCTGTTGAGCACCCGAGTGCCAACTCAGGGTCATGAGATCGCACTTGGACAAGATGCTAGCACTCTGAGTCATCAGGAGGACTCAATACTGTTAGCATCAGTATCAAGCCTGGAGCTAGGTCGATCATTTAGTGGTATATCACTAGGAAAGCCCACCCTGAAGAAGAGATCCAATGCCAAGTAAGTGTTGAAGTTTCCTCTATATGTTACTTCATTCCCAGGATATCACTTGACTGCTACTCATACCAGGGTACAAAAGACACTGAGTACCTAGATGCAGAGTGAAGAGCCTCGGGTTGAAGAGAACCTATGTACTGATGGTGACCGGGTGGAAAAAAGCTAGGCAAGCGAGCCTATGTCTCCACCTGGGTCCACTAAAACACCACGGGCGCAGGGTCTGACGTCCACTGATGGTGAAGCGGAGCAACCTGCGCAGCTGGGTACTATAGAGGGTGTGAAGGTGCCACAACCATAGGTAGCGGTGCCTATTGATGATGATGTGCGGAGTGCGAGGGCTGACCTAAGTGCCGCTGCGCCAAGTGCTCCTGCCTCATATGTGCCGATGATAAGCGCCTAGCAAGTGGAGAAGGATGATGTCGTCCTAGTTACTAGACCATGTACCCAGCTCCAGGCATATAGTTCAAAGTTCACTGGGTTGATGAGGTTGTGGTCCGGGCTGCTAAACCAAGCTTATGTCTTCGACGGCCAGTTGAGGGTAAGTAAATGCATTTTGTCATTTCCTGCTGTAAATATCTTCCAAATTCTCATTCTAGAAACAGTCGTATGCTCAGGGTGCGGAGCTAAAGGCCTCTATCAAGGTCAAAAAAATCCAAGCAAAGCTTGCCAAGCTGAAGGAGGAGCAGGTCAAGAAGGAGGCTGAGTGGGAATCTACGCAGAAGCGCCATGAAGGGACCCTTTGTATCCTCTGTTCTCAGATTGGTGAAGCCAAGTGTCAGAAAGCGGCTACGAAGAAGAGGAAGGGTGAGGCCTTTGAATCTTTATTGAAGATGACAAAGAAGGCAGAGCTCTGTGAAACCAAGTTGAAAGGTAAGAGAATTGTACGGCTTCCCCATAACTTTTGAATGTAGTACTCGGTGATCATGATAATGATTGTAAGTGTTCCTCTTTGCAGACGAGCAGGTCAAAACCCAGTGACTAGAGGGCGAGGTGAAGGATCTCAATGAAGCCCTAAGGACTCAGTACAATTAGGCTGAAGAGGTAACAGAACGAGCGAGTGAACTAAGCTGATAAAGCGAGGAGCTGATCATGATATGATGCAGGCTCTAAAGTCGGTGACCGACATGAAGGTCTAGCTCGAGAGGGTAAGTTGGAGCGGAACACGCTCTAGGAAGCTATGAAGCCACTCACCCTCCTCTTCTGTAGGCCAGAAGATCATGAAAAAGGTGGGTGGACATAGTGAAAGAAATCGCCAACCACTTCGAGAGCTATGTTCGTGGAGCCGCCAAGGTCTGCGTTCGGAATGTACTCGGTATGCTCCGAGTGCTATACCCGGCTATGGATCCCCATTAGGTAGCCACAGACTATGATGATGAAGACCTTCTTGCTGCCGTGGAAAGAGCTGAGGAGGAACTCGATGGACTCGCAACCACCATAACAAATGAATTAGACCATAGGATGGAGAAGCCTGATGAATAGGCTGTGTAAGTTTGAAAAAACTTGTTAAGCATATGTGTCGGGTAGGCACGTTGTAAGAAACAATGTTCTTTTGCTTGCATAGGTTGTTAGTTAAATGACAAACTTAGCCTGTAAGTTTCAAAAAATAATGCATCTTGTTGGGGTACTTAAACGTTGAAGATGGTTTATTCTAGCTAATTGATGTTCTAGGAGTTAGGCACGGGATTGCCGTCCTCTGTGATTAACTCGAAGGAGCCTGGGCGAGTAACTTTGGAGACGATGAAGGGACCTTCCCAGGGGTTGAGTAGCTTGTGTCGTCCTGAGGTATTATGGATACGCTTGAGAACTAGATCTCCGACTTGAAAGGTACGGGGACGCACGTTCTTGTCGTAGTGATGTCGTAGGCCATGTAGGTACCTAGCAGACTAGAAGAGTGCATTAAGCTTGGTTTCTTCAGCACTGTCAATTTCTAGCCATCGGGTTTTGTTTGCTTCGCCTTCATTGTACTATTCAACCCTGGGAGAGTTCCATATCAAATCCGCTAGCAAGATGGCTTCTGAGCCATAAACTAGGAAAAAAGGAGAGTACCCTGTCATTCTGCTTTGCTGAGTGCGTAGTCCCCAAACTCCCTTGGGTAACTCATATATCCACTTCTGAACTCGATATCTATAAAGGGTGAGCTGAGATCTGGAATGATCTGATTGTGCATACCAAACCGGTACAATATGTCTTGCATGAACTCGACTGCCTTTGTGGCGTTGAACTTGATGAGTGGCTTATATTCTATCCACTTAGTGAACTTGTCAACAGCCATGTAGATGTACTCAAAACCACCCGATGCTTGTTTGAGAGGTCCAACCATGTTGAGCCCCCAGCACGAAAAAGGCCATGATAAAGGGATGCAAATAAGGTTGTGAGCTAGGACGTGGGCTTGCTTGGCGAAGAACTGACAACCCTTGTAGTGTCGCACTAACTCTTCTGCGTCTTTCAGTATTGTGGGCCAATAGTGCCCGAATCTGAAAGCCTTACCAACTAAGGTCCTGGAGGCTGCGTGGTTGCCACAACACCCGGAGTGAATTTCCTCCAAGATTTCCTACCCTTCTTTAGGTGTAATGCATTTGAGGACAACACCAGATGATACGCCCCGTCGGTAGAGCCTATCCCCGACTAAGACGTAATTCTTGCTTCTACGCGTGATCTACTCTACTTCTACCTTGTCGTCGGGCAACTTATGGTCTCACATGTAATCAATAAATACTTGCGTCCATGATGGGTTGCCTCTAGTACTTGGACATCAGGAGTCAGAGTACCGGTGGATGTGGAGTCTTCTTGTTTGATTGAAGGGACTTGGAGCTCTTGAACAAACACATCAGGGGTACCTGGGCTCCATCTGATCCCAATTTGGCCAAAACATCAGCCGCAACATTGAGATCTCGCATAACATGGATGATTTCTAGACCTTAGAAGTGTTTCTCAAGTTTGCAGACTTCTGCGCAATAAGCGTCCATGGTCTCCTTGGTGCAGACCCAATCCTTGTTGACCTGGTTGATGACCACTGAGGAGTCACCGTAGACGAGCAAACGCTTGATGTCGTGAGACTGCTACTTGGAGGCCGTGAAGGAGGGCCTCGTACTTGGCTTCATTGTTGGTAGCAGGCCAAAGTATTTGTAGAACATATTTAATATGTTTTTCATCTAGAGATATGAAGAGAACGCCAGCGCTTGTGCCTCCTAGCTTGAGGGAACCATCGAAATACATCTTCTAATGGTCGAGGATGACCATAGGAGTAGGCTGCTGGGCTTCGGTCCACTCAACTATAAAATTAGCCAAGACTTGAGATTTCATAGCCTTGCGGGAGAAGAAC
The DNA here is from genome assembly GCA_904845875.1 of Miscanthus lutarioriparius. Lineage (NCBI taxonomy): Eukaryota > Viridiplantae > Streptophyta > Magnoliopsida > Poales > Poaceae > Miscanthus > Miscanthus lutarioriparius. The sequence goes on from CAJGYO010000013.1 coordinate 14,060,483, forward strand.
TCGATGTTCTAAGCTCTGAGTTCGACTGACCACTTGGATATGCGTCCTGTTGCATCCTGATTGCGTAGGACGTCGCCAAGTCGGAAGTCGGATACCACTACTACCTTGTGTTCATCAAAGTAGTGGTGTAGCTTGCATGAAGTGATCAAGAGGGCATAGAGGAGCTTTTGCACATAAGGGTACTTGGCTCTGGATTCTGATAGCACCTCGCTAATATAATAGACAGGTCATTGTTCCTTGTATATGTGCCCTTCTTCAGCCCGCTCCACAACTATTGCCGTACTGACTACCATAGTAGTAGCTGCAATGTAGAGTAGGAGTGGTTCGTGCTTCTCGGGTGGAGTAAGTATTGGAGAGGTGTATAGATACTCTTTGAGCTTCTGGAAGGCTTTGTCAGCTTCAGCTGTCCACTCGAACTTGCCCAACTTTTTCAACAACTTGAAGAAGGGCAAACCTTTCTCCCCGAGTCGCGAGATGAAATGATTGAGGGCAGCCATGCACCCTGTCAGTTTCTGAACATCTTTGACGTAGTGAGGTTGAGTCATCTGAGTGATTGCTTGAATTTGTTTCATGCTAGCTTTGATACCCCAATGGCTCACGAGGAAACCCAATAGCTATCTGGAAGGAACTCCAAACACACACTTTGTTGGGTTAAGCCTCCACTTGTACTCATGAAGACTATCAAAGGTTTGCTTCCAGTCTACAATCAGAGTAGAAGGGTCCTTGGTCTTGATGATGACATCATCCACGTAGGCTTCTACATTATGACCGATCTGTTCGCTTAGGCATGCCTAGATAGCCCGCTGATAGGTTGCACCGATGTTTATTAACCCGAAGGACATGGTCGTGTAACAGTAGGCACCAAACGAAGTGATGAAGGATGTCTTGCTCTGATCTTCTTTATGGAGGCCAATCTAATGATAACCCGAGTAGCAATCAAGGAAGGATAAAAGAGCCGACCTGGCCGTAGAGTCTATGATCTATTAATGCGAGGTAAGCCGAAGGGATCCTTCGGGCAGTGTTTGTTGAGATCTGTGTAGTCGACGCACATGCACCACTCTTTCGAGTTCCTCTTCTGGACGAGTATAGGATTGGCTAGCCAGTCAGGGTGAAGGATTTCCCTAATGAACCCGGCTGCTAATAGCTTGGAGATTTCCTTCTTGATTGCCGCTTTCTTATCTGGTGAGAACTGTAGTAGACGTTTCTTGACCGGATTTGAGCCGAGGTTTAAATCCATCTTTGTTGTTATCAGCTTTTACCCTTGTCATTGTTGCTTTTACCGTAGAAACCCAATTCTTGGAGTTGTCTACACTCGGCCACCGTGTGCTTGGCATTCTTGTGGAAAGGGTAGGGTAAATTCTTGAGGTCTTCGAACTTCTTGTTATTTTTGTTAGACTTCTTGGACCTATCCATGGAAGCAAGGGTGTTGTTGGGTCCTCTCTTTCTGCCGGACTGTCCACCCTGATTGCTTCTAGGGTCGTAACCTTTGTCTTGTTGGCCGCATGGGAATCGGTCGCGAGTACGCTCTTCAGATGCAATCATCTTCTGTATTGTATGCTTAAATTCCTCGATGGTCTCTAGATTATCATCGTAGAATTTTTCAAACTACCACTTGTATTTGATCTCATTGGCAAAGTGATCTATCACTTCCCTGTCTGTGATATCATAGACTTGGGCTCATAACTTAGCAAAGCGGTGATAATATTGCTGGAAGGTTTCATCTGGTTTCTGCTTGCAAGTTCTAAGCTCATTCCGAGTACTTGGGTGGCTGAGGACGCCGCAAAAAATTTTACAGAATTTGCGCTAAAGTTGTCCCCAAGTATCGATGGAGTGGGCTCGTAGCTTATTCAACCAGGCGAGAGGCACAGTGCCGAGTGCCATGGGAAAATATAACACTTTAATGTCATCGTCATCGCCTACCAACTCGATGGACTGAGAGTATATGCGCAACCCTTGGTTGGATTCTATCTTCCCATCATACTTGGTATGGTTGGACGGTTCGAACTTGTAGGGAAGCCGGACGAAGAGTAGTCTGTCGGAGAAACATGGAAACATGTCTGGTGAGATGCTAGCCTCTCTGTACTTGAACTCGCCGCTGCATTCCCTATTGTTGTACTAGTGCCTTTGATAGGCCGACTGTGCGGCACCCAGATTCCTGTTCTAGTTACCCTATGGCCCTAGACGGGAGTGGGCTGATACTCGTTGTTCTCCTCCTTGGTTACCCTGTGGTCCCAGACGAGAGTGGGCTGGTACCCGTGCCTCTGGTCCTCGGGAAGGGTTAGCTTGGGATGTCACTTTTGCAGCCTGCATCTGAAGGGCTGTGGATTCCATAATGACTTTGAGTCGTTGCTGATCTGGAGTAGGGTTTTCTATGGCCGCCATCTCTTCTACCAGGGTGTAGATGTTGGCGTAGGGCATAGTGAAGACCCTATGGCCAGCTACTTCCATGAACTCAGGCTCAAGGTTGTGTGATGCAGAGGCTCTGATGGCATCACGGTCTTGGCGCTGTCGTTCTGCTTCTTCATCCCATAGATGCTATTCATATGCTGCCTATGCAGCCAAGCGCCGTCGTTCAACGTCTTGACAAGCCGACTGATACCGCTACCACTCTTCCTTGCAGTGTTGGGCGTAGTTGCGTTGAGCCTGTTGAGCTCTGTTCCACCTTTCCCTAGCCGTCTTCTGCTCATCCGTCTCTCCGTTGGGTGGCGCAGTGTCCGGGGAGATATCGGACAAGGCTTCCTCTCCATCTTGGATATCTGGTGGATTGGGCATAGGGATCTGAGGTGGTATCCCAGCCATAAAGACTTCTCTGGAGTGCCTCGTGGCCGAGTGAGTTCCAGATTCTACAGTCGTCGCAGTGTCCAAGATCTCTGTAGAACCATGATCGTTGTTGTCCGCTGGAAGAGTTCTGCCGTCCTGATAAGGCAAGAGTTCCACCATGCCGACTAGACGAGATGGATCTGTTAAAAAAGTGTCGGGTCGATCAACCGACCAATGGATGATGCCTCCTTCGGGTGTGATGGATAGAACCAAACCTCTCTGGGCACCCGTAAGATGGATCTCTTGCTCAGACTACACGATGGTAGCTAATCGTATCTTGATAGATTGAAGCTGAATTCTTGAGTCCAAGTGAAAAATGAACCGGGTCTTCGTGTTGGACTTCAGATATTGAGAGGTGCGAAAACTTCTCGGCGATTTGGTCCAACGTGGTCGTCGAGACGTCTGGTGAAGCTTGAGGCGCCGGGATCTCCGTGAGACGACTTTGGAGCTTGCCGTTGTCGTCTACCTTGCAAATCTAGGAGCCAAAGATGAAGGTGATACCCGCCGAGAAAATCATGTCGTCGAGGTCTGCCGAGCTCTCGATCGCGAAGTCACCAAAAGCCCCTACCTGGCGCGCCAGCTGTCGGTGTTTGATGACCGGCAACCCATCACGGGGGTACCTAGGACGGTGTTCGAATGGCTTTGGCGTGCGCAGAACTCGACAGTAAACACAAAGGGACGAACGATTTATACTGGTTCGGGCTCTCTTATCGAGTAATAGCCTTTACGTCCAGTCGGCGTGTAGCCTTTTGAGTTGGATTGATTGTATGATTGTTAGGGTTATAAAGGGGTGCACCGTACCTCTCTTTATATAGGAGAGAGGGTAAGGACATGTATCTAGTCCTAGTCGGTTACAAGAGAAGAGTCATAGCTCTATTACAGAATCTAGCTTTCATACTAAGCCGACTAAGTTGATCTGGAATAGCTTGAAATCCACGCCACCTTGTCTCGCATCCTTGAACAGATCGTGGGCCATCCCAGGGCCCATCCAAGTAATACCCCCGTGGGGAACCCCTAGGACCCTAGTCCGTCAGTTATAGCTTGTCAAATTTTTGGCTTGGCATATTTTGGAAGCCAACCAAGTAAGTTTGTTCTATAAGCATGCCTTTAAGAATTTTTTTTGTTTGGCTCACCACAATTGTGAATGATCACGCCGTGATTATAATTAGATAGGATTGAAAATATTGTAATTTATTATTTCATTTTTATCAAACTAATATTCTATCTATATGTATATATCTAATAGTAGAATTAAAGTAGGGAGTGTTTCTATATCTTTCACTCTCTTTCGTGTTTGTAGAGTTCGATTTCGAAATAAATTAAACCACATGACACCGATCATTGATTAAATCTCCAAAACTCTTGTTCCCGTACATGATGTTATAGCAGTGGAGTCGTCTGGACACAGTGGAGTCTAGTGCCCATACATGTTAGAGCAGTGGAGTCGTCCGGACACGGTGGAGTTTGGAGCTGCTCAAAGCTAAGAGTCGTGCAAAACACGGCCTAAACAGTGGAGGTAGTAGCTTAGGTTTGTGCATGCATTAGCAGTTCAGATTGATCACAACTGGTTAAGATGGCCATTGTCATTTGAATTTGCACATTGATTTTCAACAATTTTTTAACTCTGGCACCGTATTGGAGGGCATGAGCGAAAGAATCGAATATGTATGCATGATGTTACCATCTGCATGGCTGCTTGCGGGCAGGTTGAAGAAAGAGGGAGGGAAAGTGGCTACTTAGAAGTTCTTGGACGCCTGGTACGTGACGCCGAACTGCCAGTCAGTGGGGAGGACGTGCCACGAGGTGGCCTTGCGGTGGTCGCTGGTCATCACCCGGAACGTCAGCGACTCGCAGGTGAGGTCCTCCCCGGTCTGCCACACTATCCCCCAGTTGCGCTTCAACTCCGTCCACTTGACGCGTTTGCTCCCCTTCACCGACACCGCCGACAGATCGCCGGCGCCGCCCACGTTGGTGACAGTCACCATGTTGAAGTACTTGTTCCCGGTGATGGTGTACCGGATGCCGCCCTGCTTCGCGCACGCCACCCTGCGGTAGAAGATGGGCACGATGCCGGCCTTCTCCTGCGCTATCTGGAGGAACGCCGGCATGGTGAGGTCGAAGTGCTCCCGCGGCGGGTTGCACCACCCGCCGCTGTCCCCGGACTGCTGGTCGTTGGACGGGCACAGGTTGGTCGCCGTCACCACCAGCGCCGCCGCGCCGGTCTTGCACCCGTCGGGGCTGTCCACGCACCGCACCTCGTAGCACCCGCCGCAGGCCGCGCCGTCGCCGAACAGCACCGAGCTCACGGCCACCGTCTGCACGCCGTACCCCTCCGCCCGCGTGTCCTTGTACCCGCACGCGCCCGCCGTGGTGCCGGACCCGTCCCGGCCACCGTAGAAGGTCGCGTGGGCGGGTTTCCACGGGCCGGCCGTGAACTTGCCGTGGTTGTGGTGCACCACGCGCCCGCCAGGCGTCAGGGGCTTGGCGCCGCCGGCATTGGCGACATCGGCCGCCACGGCGAGCACGGCGACCAGCAGCGACACCAGGAGAGGCGGTGGCGCCATCCACGAACCAGACACAGTGGTGGTACGGCGATTTCTTCGACGCAACGAGGTTTCTTATAAAGTGTAATATATGGCAATTGCATGATTTGGCCATTTTAAGGCTCCTGCCTGTCGGGATGTTAAGGGCGCTAAATCTGAGAGATGCAATTAGAGGCCCGGAGGAGCATTCGGAGGATCCATCACCATCCCAACTTCCCAAGAAGAACAGAGGTCAGCTTTCAACGTTTGATAGGTTTACAGGAGTCAAAATGGTCTTGTGCTAAACATGCATGGAAACATGGAAACTAGTTTTTTTTTTAAATATACTTTTGTATAACTTGAAAAATTCTGAAACTTGACACATATGTATAGTTCATTCATACTTTTTTTAAAAAAAATCATATGGAAATAACAAAATTCATATGCATGTATACTAGAAGACAAAAATCCAGAATTATCTTGGAGTGCACATACAAGTAAAATTTGTGATTTTTGTATGAATTTTTCAAAATTGAGTTTACATCTTGCATGTGAGTAGATATATAGATTCACTACATATGTGTCAAGTTTTAAAATCTTTTTAGTTACAAAAGTAGATTTTTTAAACTAGTATTCATGATTCCACCTAATAAGTGGTTTCCACCGTATATTTTCCCACCATATATTTTTCCTTGTATACGTTTGAGTGGTGGTGTGTAGCCCTGTTCACCGGTTCATCAAAACCTGTGGCATGGAACCGTCAATCGACGCTAGAGACGGGTTGAACCGAGTATAAAAAATGCTGAAACAAGTACAATGGTTTTGTATGACCAGGAGTGTTGCCAATATGCCGAAACATTGAGGTAAATGGTATGATCATTCAGGAGAATGCTGACATCTAAAGTCACATCTGCAAGCTCATACAACACGCAGTATTTGTTCTATAACTTCTCTCTAAATCAGAAGCTTCCAATCTAAAAACTCAGGAACCCTCAACTACAAGGCAAATAACCAGCCCTAATGCAAAAGGAAATAATAAGGTTCCAGAGGCAGCAACTGTGCTTGAATCCGGCATTGACCGTTGATGAGTTGCGCAAGATGTTCAACTAGCCCATCCTGCGATGAAGATGTAGACATATCATCAGTCAAATGGTAGTTGTATGAAACATTCACATCACACTTACCGCCCTGACTATAAGCTCTAAAGACTAAAGCAAAAAGAAATATGCAGATTCACTCGCAACTACATGGTCCACATTTCAATTGACTAGTCTTTATTTGCACAATGGGACAAATAACAAAGCTGAAGTAAAAAACATATTGCTTGACTCAGTATGCATTGTCGATAAAATTTCAGATAAATTTTACTGAAACAACGGGCCAAAGATCAGAGAAGTAAAAGTAGAAGTATTTCTCCACTGTCTTCAATGAAGAACAGCAACTGCAGTGAATGAGGAAGAGGATATAGCTTCCCTAAAAAAACATGTTGAGCCTCAACCATCTTTCCTGTAATGGACAAGAGGATCTTCATAATCTATATTGGAAGAGTGGCTATAAATCAAACTGAATTGGATCGTGTCCTTTGAAAATAATATTTCACCAATGATTTCATAGCACAAGCAAAATAGCAAGGGAAGAAAATAGTGCATGGACAAATAACTTCATAGAACAAATTGTTGAATGATTGCAAGGGAGGTGCATACTTCCTTTTCCTGTTGCCCATAGCATTTCTCATGTCATTCGTCGGCATATTAGTGCCTGGAGTTCCCACAAACTGCATAGGAGACATTGCAGATGCACCACCTGCTACCACAGGTGGCATAGACGATGTTGGTGCAGGAACAGGTGGAGCTACAGGTGTCGGAACTGACGCTGGTAGGGGCAATGTAGCAGGTGCTTGTGAAGGTGCAGGTGCAGGAGTTGGTTCAGGAGGAGGGCGTGTTAGGATGTGCTTCAGTCTGTTATTCCTGTAGTTTTTCCAGAAGAAATATTGCTGCCTATGAGCAAGCTCCTGTCAAACAATTAGTTGGTAGGTGTTAATCTCATACTAGCCTCAATTAATTAAAAGAATACAGTGAAAAGTAAAATTATGAACATTTATAAACCATGCAAAAGCTCTTTCCTTCACCAGTTCCTACACAAATAAATATATCAACCATATTCTACACCTGTGTTGCATGGATACGTGGCTGAGGAAGGGGAATAGGTAAATGTCCTAATGTTTCATAAAAAATGCTTAGTGGCATCAGGAAGGAAATTAAAAGGTGTAAGGAACTGGTGGAAAGGTCCAAGGCAAAAACTGTTTCTTTGCCTACTGCTCCTTCCTCAGGCGATACCCCACTAACAGCAACAAGAACAAGAGGGGGCCTGCTCTGCATTGGAAAAAGCTTGGGCATTGGAAGACCGTAAGCACTTGGATGCTTTAATTAGTAGAGCAAACTATTCTGGAGGGGTATCTTAAATTTTCTGAGAAATCCATATCTTCGAGAAGCCTTTGCCTTTGCTTGCAGCCGCATCATGCAAGGCTATATAATTCCTGGGTACAATAGAGTTAGGGAGCGACTCATGAAGCAAGAAAGGAGGCACATAGAGACTCTACTGGAGAGCACAAACAACACATGGGCAGAGAAGGGAGTCACAATCGACCAATCATCAATTCCGTTGCTGTTTCTGAGAAGGCAACTATGTTCTTGAGGGCTGATAATTGTAGGTGTACAAATCAAAAGATTGATGATAAGTTGAGGAGTGTTATTGAAGAAGTAGGTCAACAAAAAGTGGTACAAATCATTACAGACAACGCTGCAAACTGCAAAGGTGTTGGTCTCATAATAGAAGCTGAATATGATAACATATTTTGGACACCATGTGTTGTGCATACCCTCAATCTTGCTTTGAAAAGTATATGTGAACCTAAAATAGGAAACAACCCTTCTGAAGAAGAAATATTTGCTTGGAGGTAACTTGAATTTATGCATGATGTTAAAACTGAGGCTGCTATGATAAAGAATTTCATAATGAATCATGCCATGCGGCTTTCTATGTTTAATGAGTTTAGCCATTTGAAGTTACATTCTATTGCTTAAACAAGATTTGACCTCAGTTGTATGTTGAAACAGTTTGTTGAGGTAAAAACAGCCCTCCAACAATGAGCATCTACAAAGATGATGCTCCAGCCCTCCAACAATGAGCATCTACAAAGATGATGCTCCAACTACCCAACTTGTTACTTGTCAAGGACAAGATACTTAGTGATTTATTGTGGGACAAGGTGGACTACATTCTTAGGATTACTATTACTATGAAATGATACATATGGCTGACATCGACACACCATGTCTTCACTTAATGTATGAGATGTGGGGTTCGATGATCGAGAAAGTGAAGAAAGAGATATATCGATATGAGGGGAAGGAAGAAGATGAGGTGTCAGACTTATACTTGGTTATTCATGACATATTGATTGCTAGGTGGACAAAAGAAAATAATCCACTTCATTGTTTGGCGCATTCAGGTACCGATCTACAAGAATAAAGGGGATATTCAAAGTTGTACTAATTACCGGGGAATTAAGTTGATGAGCCATACTATGAAGCTATGGGAGAGAGTTATCGAGCATCGCTTGAGAGCAATAACGCGGGTCTCTATGAACCAATTTGGTTTCATGCCCGGAAGGTCAACCATGGAAGCCATTTTCTTAATAAGACAAGTATGGAGCAATATAGGGAGAAGAAGAAGGACATACACATGGTTTTTATTGATTTGGAGAAGGCTTATGATAAAATACCAAGGAATGTTATGTGGTGGGCCTTGGACAAACATAAAGTCCTAACAAAGTACGTCGGGCTCATTAAGGACATGTACAACAATGTTGTGACTAGAGTTCGAACAAGTGATGGAGACACGGATGACTTCCTGATTAGGATAGGACTACATTAAGGGTCAGCTTTGAGCCCTTATTTGTTTGTCTTAGTGATGGATGAGGTCACAAGGGACATACAAGAGGACATCCCTTGGTGTATGCTTTTTGCGGACGATGTAGTGCTAATGAAAGCCGGACATGAGTGAATCAGAAACTGGAGTTATGGCGGGAGACTTTGGAGTCCAAAGGTTTTAGACTCAGTAGAACTAAAACTGAGTATATAAGATATGACTTCGGCACTACTACTCGGGAGGAGGAAGATATTAGTTTGGAAGGTCAAGTAGTGTCTAGGAAGGATACTTTTTGATATTTAGGATCAATGCTACAGAGAGACGGGGATATTGATGAAGATGTTAGCCATAGAATCAAAGCAGGGTGGATGAAGTGGCGACAAGCATCTGGTGTCCTATGTGACAAAAGGGTACACACAGAAGCTAAAAGGCAAGTTTTATATGACGGCGATTAGACCTCCTATGTTGTATGGTGCAGAATATTGGCCTACGAAAAGACGACATGTTCAACAGATAAGTGTCGCGGAAATACATATGTTGCGTTGGATTTGCGATCATACAAGGGATTGAATTCGGAACGATGATATACGTGATAGATTAGGGGTAGCACCAATTGAAGAAAAGCTTGTCCAACACAGGTTGAGATGGTTTGGACATATCCAACGGAGACCTCCAGAGACACCGGTGCGTAGTGGAATCCTAAACCAGGATAGTAACGTCAAGAGAGGTAGAGGAAGACCGAAGTTGACTTGGGTAGAGGCAATAAAAGGAGACTTGAAAGGATGGAATATACCCAAAGACTTAGCCTTAGATAGGAGTGCTTAGAAGACAGCTATTCACGTGCCTGAACCTTGATTGTTTCTGCTGGGTTTCAACTCTAGCCTACCCCAACTTGTTTGAGACTTAAAGGCTTTGTTGTTGATTGTTTGGCGCATTCACTTAATCCAAGGTACCAATAGAAACTAAACTTGTCTCATTCAGATTTTTCTTCATTCATTAAAATTATAATGCCAAATTGCCGATTGCAGATATTACAGCAAAAGGTGGCTTGAAGAAGGTGTTAGCCATGCCCGTGAACCACCCCACAAGGATGAAGGGGTATAAAAAATGAGGATGAATTGCTTCAAGAAGTTCTTTAGCATGCCAGAAGAATTGGCTAAAGTAAAAGAAGAGTACTCAAGGTTCTCTAGTTGTTCAGAAGAATTTAATGATCCTGACTCAATCTATGATAGATGGGCTGTTTCGCCTATGACTTGGTGGACAAATCATGGACAATCTATTCCCTCATTGATGAGTTTGGCCACCAAATTGCTTAGCCAACCAGCCTCATCTTCTTGTTGTGAAAGAAATTGGAGCACCTATAGCTTTATCTATAGTGTCAAGAGAAATGCCTTAACTCCAGAGCGTGCTGAAGATTTAGTCTTTGTGCACTCAAATCTGAGTGCATCTGTCAAGAACTGCTGCATACAAGACAGGAGAGAGAAGGATGTGGGATGTGGGAGGAGATTCTTTTGATTCACTTGGTGGTACTGGCATTCTTGAAGTGGCTGATCTCTCCCTTGATGAGCCTAAATTGCAAGCTGTATCTTTTGGTTCAGGTGATCTGCGGCTTGATGTTGTGAATGAGAATGAAACAAAAGACAAATGGGGAATAGGAACTTGATGTGAGCCTGAATTGCAAACCTAAATGCCTTTTACTAATTTCTTAAATTTGAGACTACTATATTTGAGAACTTGAGAGTTGAGACTTGAGACCTACTGAGTTGTAATAAGAACTTAAGTAGTTAAGTAGATTGCAACGTTTCATTGTTAATTTGTTATCAGTTTTAATATGTGTTATTATCTTTTTATTTTAAAATAGTGAAATGTTTCATTCTTGTTGGGTTTCAACTCTAGCCTATCCCGACTCGCTTGTGACTGGAAGGCTTTGTTGTGTTGTTGTTGTTGTTGTTGTTGTTGTATACTAGTAAAATGTATCCATGAATCGGATTTTTTAGGAAATTGTTGTATTCTTCCAATACCGATACATATATCCGTATCTGTGCTGCCTAGTTCTACACAAGCACTAATATCAAGTTCGTGCGACTTTCTGTTTTTTGATAGGTTCTAGCAAGCAAGTCAATATAATAAGGCCCAACAGAGCAACTTCAGCTAGGTTTTGAAAGGAGGGATGACGCTGCAAGAGCAAGACGGTAGACAAAAGCTAAAAACTGGTGCTCAAGTGTGAATGTGTGATTCTAGGCCAAAAGATCACCTTGTTTGTTGGATGTGCCATTGCATTTCGGAAATTGGCATTTTGAAGGAGCTCGAGAAAGAAAAGGCAGTGTGGTTACCTGCATCATCAGCAAAAACAATGAGCAAGCCATTTCCTCAGTTGCAGACAAAACTACTGAATATGGTATCACTCACATTATATACTTGATATACTCTGGTCGCTGCCAGTATTTTAGGTACTTGAGGTACCCGATAAATGCCTCATCCTTGAAATATCTATTCTGCGCTAGATCTATTCAGGAAAAGAAAAGGCATTCAAATCTTCCATGCAGTCCCAAACATGATGCGCATCGCCGCATTGAACAAGAAAGTTCAAGTAAAAATCAAGGAGCGCACAAAATGATGAAATTCAAGCAATACTACTAACAATACCCTGTTCGCTTAAACTTATCAACCTGGCTTATTAGCCATGGTAAAATATTTTTTTCTGCACAACAAATCAGCGAACGGTACTTTTCAGCCTGGCTTTTCAGCGAAGCGAACAGGGCTGCCTTAGCTTAGCAATCATACCATTGATAAGAAATCACTCATGATGCCCATGCAGACAGGACCAGTTTGAATAGCGGGGGAATGGGATTTAGGCTAGCGCTAAAAATTCCTAAGCAATTTAGCTCCCTTCTCAAGCAGGAACTTACTGACAAACACACACTACTACGAAAATTTTCAGTTCGTTGCAATGGATTGCTAAGTTACTAGCAGTGCAACCCCTATTAAAATTGGTCACCAACCGATGCAGCAAGGCGTTCCGTAGATGCATGCAACGTCAGACTAGCTAATCCTAATCCTAACCAGGTGAGATGAAACAAGAGAATGGAGGACAGTACAGTGGATGTAGGTAGGGTTGGCGAGGCACTGCACGAACTCCAACTCGAGTAAGAACCGCCGGCTCCCATTGTCAGGGTCCTTGTACGGCGGCGGCTTCCCGCCCGCGCCAGGGTTGGACTCGACGTCGGCCATGAGGGTTCGACCGGTTGAACCCAGGGGCGGATCTGGTAATAAAGGGACAAGGGTGTACACATGTACATCCAATAATTTTTACAAAGAGTTAGAAGTTAGTAGGCATCAAATAGTCAAATAGGTTGAGGTTAGAGTTTGAGAACTCGGTTTCGCACGGCAGACAGGGAAGACAAAGGGGGGGATACCTGGTGGGCGCTCTTCGCCGGCGGCGGCGGTAGCCCACCCAGTCGTCGCAGAGACAGAGAGAGAGAGCGCACGCAGGGTGTGAAGGTGACGGATGCAGCGGCGGCGGCGGGTGCCACCCAACTAGGATCGGATCTAGGAAAGAGGGAGGATTGATCTGGACCGAGGCACTGTCGGCGCTGTGAACCAGGCAGCGGCGGCGGCAAACGGAGCGCGAGGAGGGAGACGGGAACGAGGGAGGTGGTAGACGATTGGGCCTGGGTGGAGACTTTGGCATTTCACCCATCCTCAAAAACTGGTTTCACACTTTTACCATCCCGCAAAACGGTTTCGCTCGTTTGCCATTATGAAACTGGTCCCGCTGAAATATATTTTGGGTAGTTTTAATTCGTGGGGAAAAAAAGAAGACACGTTCTTCCGCTTCTACCCTAGCCTGCTTTCTCATTATATGCTGACGGCCGGTAGCCGTGACCTCGTCAGCCGTCAGCGAACGGTCGTACAGCTAATAACGCACTAACCAGCGGCATGGAGCTCCGCCGCGCCGTCGGAAATGGCCGACCGTGCTCTCGTCCGATCCGTCCGTCTCTACTCTAGTCTTAGCTCTGAGAACGAGGAAAGCAAGAACAGAGGTGCATGGTAGGTGAGCAGCAATGGCCAGTGGCGCCATCGACGATGGATGGCGCGATAATGTCCGACAGTTCTTGAGCAAGTAAAAGGAGACAGTGATTAGCGAGAGAGAGAACAAAGACATGGATGATCCTGAGCTCAAGTTCTATAGGAAGATGAAGCACTCCATGGCCACCGAGGGGTTGTGGCCCAGCACCTTCTTCTGCTCCTCCTACTCTCCTCCGCTTAACAACGCCGCCGCCGCCGCCCATGCGGCGGCGGTACGAGCGGGCGGGTTGTGTTCGGCACGGCCGCATCATCACCGCGAGATCCTCTAGCAGCGGCAGAGGCCATCGGGAGCAACGGAAGCGGTGGGGCGGGCTGGGAACTCAACGGAGCTGGAGCGCGTGGCGGCCGAGGCGTGGGCGCTCGGGGCCACCGCGTGGGAGGAGGCCTCCGCGTTCGCCGGGCGACGTCCGACTCCATCGCCACCCGCGAAGACGGGAGGGCGCGCCAAAGTGCCTTCTGCTTCGCTTCGCGCTTCGGCGCCGGGTGACCACGGCGTTCTTCCCCAGCGCTGGCTGGCGGAAGGGTCCGCGGTGACGGTGGTGGGGGGACAGCGTGGCGCGCGCCCGAGTACGCCGAGGCGCTGGAGCGGGCGCGCGCGAACAACGGGCGGTGCTGGTGGCGCAGATTCGTGGTGGAGCTCAGCAGCGGCTCACTGCCACCGACGGCGATGAGGAGCCGCCTAGGATACTCCACCTTAGGAGGGGCCGCTTGGACGACGACGACAGCATAGGGGTAGAAGGGGAAGGGTGCATCTTCTATTTTTTCATAAATTAAAACTATCCAAAATGTATTTCAGCGGGTTACACCAGTTTCATAATGCCAAACGAGTGAAACCACTTTGCGGAATGGTAAAAGTGTGAAACCAATTTTTGATGATGGGTGAAATGCCAAAGTCCCGCCTGGGTGTGGGGTGGAGAATTTTTTTTATTTTTTAACCTTTTTAAATATTTTTTAATAACACACTCATTTTTTACTTTTTTTAGGAACTACTCATTTTTTACGTTTATTTCTAACCTTTTTTTTCGCGCGTTGCACGGTAGTACTGGTTTGTCGTGCCATCCGAAACGACGTGACAAGACTCATCTTATTATCTTATTATTACAAAACCTATCTTTTCTATATGCCATACTTTCTAGTTTGAGTTATTCCACTTAAGATCATTAAGATACCAAAAAACAATAATATAAATTTTAGCAACATACTAGATTTTTTTCAAAAAAAAATAGCAACATATTAATCGCATGATAGGGCTTATTGCCTCAGAAAAATCACATCTTTCTTTTTTTATATGAGGCCAAATATACATTTTATAAGAAAATTGAAGTTTTGAGTTTTTTTATTTAAGATCGTTAAGATGCTTTCAGCAACACATTAACCACGAATCCGGGTTTGTCGTCTTAGAAAAAACATCTCTCTTGTATGATGTCAAATAAAAATACAATTTATATAAAAATTATAGCTCTCGATGAGTCTATAACTTAGCTTGAGTGTAGTCATTCGAGGTTGTTAAGATACTCTAGAAATTAATATAAAGTTCAGCAACATATTAATTATGTATCATGGCTTGTCACCTTAGAAAAATCATATCTTTCTTGTATGTGTCAAAAGTGATTTTTTTACATGAAAATTGGAGCACTCAAGGAGGTCTACAATTTTTTAGTTTTGAGGTTTTTCGTTTGAGATTGTTAAGATGCTCCAAAAAATACTATAAAATTTTAGCATATTGATCACATATCTGGATTTGTCATATTAGAAAAATCACATCCTTCTTGTATGGCTTCATGTAAAGTTGTAGTTATCGATGAGTTTTACGACTTTCTAATTTTGAGTTTTTTAATTTAAGGTTGTGAAGATCTTACTCAAATTATAAAAAAAACATAATCTAGAATGTTGTAGATCTCAGCGAAAACTACAACTTTTATATAATAATTATCTTTACACAACGACGTAGAAGAAAAATATATTTTTTCTAAGATGATAAGCCTTCATACGTGATTAATATACTGCTAAAACTTTATAGTACTTTTTGAAGCATTTTAACGACCTCAAATGAAAGTTTACACAAAAAAAGGACCACAAGTGGGAAAAAAATAAACTGAAAATTTATAGATCTCATCGAAAAAATACAATTTTCATATAGAAATTATCTTTTTGACACCATACAAAAAAAAGATACTCCCTCCGGTTCTATAAAACAAGTCGTTTTGGACATCGACACGGTCTTTAAGAAACGACTTTGACTGTAACTTTTTGCTATAAAATATTTATAAAATATAGTCAATATATACTTTTATGAAACTACATTTCAAGATGAATCTACTTACATCACTTTTATATTTTCAAACTCAACCCAAAAGAAGTTATTTGTAGTCAAAGTTTAAAATGTTTGACTTAAGACAACCTCAAAACGACTTGTTTTAGAGAACCGAAGGGAGTATATGATTTCTCTAAGGTGACAAGTCCTGACACGTGATTAATATGCTGCTAAGTTATTTTTTTCGAGCATCTTAACAACCTCAAATGAAAAAACTCAAAACAAATATATCTCACCGAGATCTACAATTTTTATATGAAAACTTCTTTTCTTAACACTATATAAGAAAATATAAGAAATATATAATTTTTCTATGGTGACATCTTAACAACCTGGAATGAAAAAACTCAAAACAAAACATTTGTAGATCTCATCAAGATCTACAATTTTTAGATACAGAGTATCTTTATTTGATGTCATACAAGATAGATATAACTTTTCTAAGTTGACAAGCCCCGATACAGGATTGATATGTTACCCAAACTTTATATTATTTTTTTAGCATCATAATGACCTTAAATGAAAAAAAATTCAATACCAGAAAGTTGTAGATTTCTCTGGAAGCTACAATTTTCATATAAAATCATCTTCATCTGATATCGTATAAATAAGATACGATTTTTTTTTAATGTAGAACCTTGCCATGTCGTTCCGTGTGACGCAACAAAGCAGAAAACCAAAGCAGAGTTTAAGGTGTTTTCGAAAAATATACCATGCAAAAGCAAAATTGCTTCTAAAAATATAGTTTAAAGTTTCACCTGTTTGGTTAGCGTCCAGTTTTTTCTTTTACACCAGAAACACCTTTTTCCACTATTTTTAGATAAAGAAAACTAATCAGGCCTCTACATTGACGCATGAATGTATATATATAGCCCAAGATGCAACCAAATAACAGTGAGGCTACCGAGAACAAAAATTCAAAAGAGTTGTATGGGAAAGAAAGCTAAAGCTAGTTTAAGCTCCAATCCTGTTGCTAAATCTCCATCCAAACAAACTAAAAATCTCCTATAACAGTGACTTCCAACTTTTTACATCCTATCTTCAAAACATGTCTCTCCTCTTTAAAGAACCTTTTTCCACTGTGACGTGTTAGCGGCCTATATAGGGCAAGCCAAACAAAATGTTGTTATATATATATATATATATATATATATATATATATATATATATATATATATATATATATATATACACACACACACACACACCATATCGTAATCTTAATTCAGATTTCTAATGCATCTAAGCGGTTGTATTCCTCGTAATTTATTGTAAATGAAGACCCATATCGGTTATGTTCGAATACTAGCAACTTCATCGACATGCAGGGCTCACATATTAGTCAAAAAAATAATGTGACTTATAAGCATTGTCTCTACATTTTGCATGGCTTCAACCAAGTGCTTGTTTAGTTCTCAAAATTTTGTAAAAATTTTCAAGATTCTCCATCACATCGAATCTTTGGACGCATGCATGAAGCATTAAATATAAATAAAAAATAAAACTAATTACATAGTTTAGACGAAATTCACGAGACGAATCTTTTAAGTCTAATTAGACTATGATTGAACACTAATTGTCAAATAACAACGAAAGTGCTACAGTACCATTTCCCAAATAATTTCGTCAACTAAACAAGGCCCAAAGATCTCACGCTTTGCCAAAATTTTGCCACCGCTGCTAAACGAACCGTTGGTTAGTTGTACTATCACACTCTCTAAAAAGACGGAGGAGGCCGACTTACACAGACTCAGGCCCTGGCAAGGACAGCAGGAAAGGCAGTAAGGAAGGCACTGAGCGAAGATGATCGTGGGAGAATAGCCTTTTTGCCTTTGCAATGTCCCCGTCTCTCAAGTGGTTTCGGTGTGGCTTTGTTTTAAAAGGGAACCAAATCTGTCAATAAGTCTTTTAAAAAGAAAAATGCTGCCTGTAAACTGAGATGCTCCACTACTTTCACATCCTTCCAGCAACGAAAACGACTTCGTTGTCAGTGTTAACCACCCGGATAGCAGGCGTGTGGACGTACAAGCTGCCGAACAATCGCTGTCGCGCGACGTGTCCCGCGGCGGGCGGTCCGCTCCGCTCCGCCTCGCCTCGCCGCTAATCCAATTCCTACGCGCGCTACTGCATAGGCTATAATCTCCTCCACTCCCTCCTCCCCTGCAGGCTGCAGCAGCTCTCCCCTCGCCTCCTATCCATCCGGCACGGCCAGCATCTGCTCCAGCTCCTGCTCCACCATGGGCCTCTCAACAGTTTACTCCCCGGTCGGATCGCACCTGGTGCCGGCGCCTCTCGGCACCGGCGCCGCGCACCGTCGCTCCGCCCAGCTCCACCGCCCGCGCCGGGCCCTGCTCGCCACCGTCCGATGCTCCGTCGACGCCGCCAAGTGAGTAGTATTTCAACTCACGCGCTAACCCGGATGTGGACATGCATGAATGCGTGCCAGCAGCTAGGCTGACTAGCCGTATACGTTGATGAGAACCGCAGGCAGGTGCAGGACGGCGTGGCGACGGCGGAGGCGCCGGCGTCGCGGAAGGACTGCTTCGGGGTCTTCTGCACCACCTACGACCTCAAGGCGGTGAGTCCCTCCGGCCTCCGCCTCATGTGGTGGTCCTCCTCCTACTCCCCCGGTCCCTCCCCGTGTTCGCTGAAATGCTCCATCGGCTTTTGCCTTTTGCCTCAAAACTCAAAGTAGAATCCCTTTTCCACCCAAAGCCAGCAGCGTTGCTTTTCTCTAAAAAAAAAGTTAGCAGCGTTGTTGGTGTCATGGTGTGGACCGTTGGACGTGTGGTGTGGGTATAAGCTATACTGGATAGCTACGTGGTCTGTGGGCTTCCACATAGACAACTATAAGCTCCCATACTTTGGTGATATGTTTAATAGCTAGCACAAGTCAAATTCTACCAACAGCTTTTTTTTTTGAATTGCGTTAGGCCTCTACCAACAGCTTGCGTTAGATAGATATCGTAGAGACCAAACCAAAGCGCAGGGTGGAGTGCCAGCGTCATGGAGAGCGCTGCACTGCACGCCATTGCTTGACTTAATTTGGTTTCTATGCTGCTTGTATATATCATCATATAGTACAGTACTAACTATCTGTCATCCATGCCGTGCCGTTGAATGGATTGGGACATGTACAGGATGACAAGACCAAGTCATGGAAGAAGCTAGTGAACGTTGCTGTGTCAGGCGCGGCTGGGATGATATCAAACCACCTGCTGTTCAAAGTAAGTAATCTTTTACTGAGTCTACTTGTTTCCTATCTAGAGTTGCAGTATTATAGTGTTGACCATTCATTTTAACACACAACAAATAATCCAGCTTGCCTCTGGTGAGGTTTTCGGACAAGACCAACCAATAGCACTTAAGTTACTCGGCTCAGAGAGATCGTTTCAAGCTCTCGAAGGTGAATGACTGCTGCTTCTTTCTGCCTTGCTACCTGAGAAGAAGAATCAATTCATATTTGCTACTCACTTCGTTGCAAAACGCAAGTCGTTTTGGTTTTCTAGATACATAATTTTTGCTATGCACCTAGATATATGTTACATAGTAAAAACTACGTATCTAGAAAAGCTATAATGCCTTATGGTTTGGAACGGAGGGAGTACATACCTTAAGTTTCAAGCTGCCCTTATTACAACTTAACTTCCAGTGTTGTACTCTCTGATATCACTGGATTTCTGTGACAGTGAATGTTTATCACTTGTTCCTCATGTGCTCTCAAAAACTGCAACTGTAGGCGTAGCTATGGAACTGGAGGACTCACTATATCCATTGCTGAGGGAAGTCAGCATTGGTATAGATCCTTACGAGGTCTTTGAAGATGTAGATTGGGCCCTTCTTATTGGTGCTAAGCCCCGAGGTCCTGGCATGGAGCGAGCTGCATTACTGGATATCAATGGTCAAATATTTGCTGATCAGGTTTCTTTTGCACTTTGTTCCTTGTTTCTTCTCAAGTACTATGCCATCAAATTGTAAGAAATCCTCTCAGGAAAAGGTGCCAAGAAGCATTTCTGACACTTCACCCTCAAATTTGAAGGATTCCTAAGCATAGAACCTGCAAATTGCCAAAACCAGAAACCAAATACAAATTTGAGTAAAGCAGAAACCAAGTATAATTTTGAGTAAAGCAGAAACCAAGTATAAATTTGAGTGAAGCACACAAAAAACAACAGAGTAATTGTATTCTTGTTATGATCTGAAATTTTGAATTGTGTCAGGGGAAAGCACTTAATGCCGTGGCCTCGCGGAACGTGAAAGTCTTAGTTGTTGGAAATCCCTGTAACACTAAGTACGGACACTTGTATGTTTCACCAAGTATTAACGATTTTATGCCATCACCATGTCTTAGTTGTGGCTTGCCCTTGATGCAGTGCGTTGATTTGCTTGAAAAATGCTCCAAACATACCAGCAAAAAACTTTCATGCACTGACGAGGTTGGATGAAAATAGAGCAAAGTGCCAGGTGACTGACGTTGAACCTTTATTATGTCTCGTCCTTCCATTCCCTACAGGAAAAACAGATTAAGCAATCAAACACAATCTCCTTTTGTAGGTAGCACTCAAAGCAGGTGTATTTTATGACAAAGTATCAAACGTGACTATTTGGGGGAACCATTCGACGACTCAGGTGAAGATCTGATTATAAACTAAATGAGCAGACTATTTTGCAGATACATTTCTTCGCTGATTGTTGGCACTAACTTCCCCGTGTAGGTTCCTGATTTCTTGAATGCCAAAATTGATGGGAGACCAGTGAAAGAAGTCATTAAGGATACCAAGTGGCTAGAAGAAGAGTTCACCATGACAGTTCAAAAGGTATGTGCAATACATTTGGAGTTGTCTGTCACTCCAGAAATTAAGTCAAGGTTGTACCATAATTCGTTTCATTCCTATATCTAAACAGCGTGGAGGTGTGCTCATCCAAAAATGGGGCAGATCGTCAGCTGCATCAACCGCTGTTTCAATAGCGGATGCTATTAAATCCCTTGTAACTCCTACCCCAGAAGGCGACTGGTTCTCTACAGGGGTAAGTTTTGAGGCCTTTGAATTGATCACAGCTTTGTTTCAGCATTCCTCTAATGGAAAAAGGCATAAAAAAACACAGGTTTATACGACTGGAAATCCTTATGGCATAGCAGAGGATATCGTGTTCAGCATGCCATGCAGATCAAAGGTACGATCTACTAATCAAATTGTCCTGATTATTTTTGTCCTAAGATAAGGTACCACTCCGATGATCATAAAATTCTTCCAACAGGGTGACGGTGATTACGAACTAGCTACTGATGTGTCAATGGACGATTTTCTCTGGGAACGGATTAAAAAGGTAAGGGCTATAGGAACTGCCGTCACTGATATGCTGAGAATGTAAGCAGCATAGAGATTTTACCCTAACAGTTGACCCTGTAATATTTTCAGAGTGAAGCTGAATTGCTTGCTGAGAAGAAATGCGTCGCCCATCTTACAGGAGAGGTAAGTCACTGTGACGTATTTTAGCTTAAAAAGAGAGAAATCGTGCCGGAAAGGATTGGCTTAGCTTTTTCTGTTTGTACAATGCAGGGGAATGCATTCTGTGATCTTCCGGAGGATACCATGCTACCAGGAGAAGTGTAGTTTAGTTACAGAAGCAATAGTAGGGGAATGCATTTGTGTATACGATAGCTGAGACTTGAGAGAAACAGCTGCTTGCAAGATGCAGCAACTACTTATATATATATATACCTACACAGAGCGGCTGTCTGTCTTGTGCACATGCTGCCGCCGTGGGCCCGCGACAGCCCCAACCTAGGCTTTCCTAATTGGGCCGTGCACGCGCCCAAGGAAGAAGTCCATATTACCTCCTTTAACTTTTGCAAAAGTTTGCTTTCCCTCCTTGATCTCTAAAACCAGGTAAACCACCTCCCTGAACTTTTAAAACCGTTCGTTTTACCTCCCTAACCGGTTATAAGCGGTTTTTAAAGACGGTTTTCTCTTTTTCTTTTTTATTTATTTCGGCTGAAAGTTTAAAAAATCATAGTAAATCATAAAAAAGTCATAAAATGAAAAATCTAATTTTTGACTCTACATGAGTAGATTTACATAGTAAATTAGTACTCTCTCTGTCCCGTTATAGAAGACGTTGTAGCTGTCAACCAGATACAACGAAGACTCCCTGAACCTGGACGTCGGCTCTGTCCTGGTACATAAGACGTGCAATGAATGTAGTCACATAAATGCACTGCTAGAACGTCAAAGTATAGTGGGACAGAGGGAGTATATTTTAGTATAATTTTTTTTGCTACAACTTTAGATCTATGCTTTTCAGTATCTGCTGTTTCGGGCACACCTTTCTCCCAATATATGTCAATAGCCTTACAATTTAGCTTACATCTTACGTGTTGATGGTAGTCTTCAATCATTAGCTTACAAGGGGCACCTAGCTAAATTAAACTACAACCTTTGTTTGTGAGATGTTTGATCATACAAGGTGTTTCGGTTACCCATGTCTAAACTTAAATTGAAACCAGGATGCACATAAGATATTTCTTTTATATGTGTTAGCTGAAAAATATATAGGATTGTGTGGATTTTGAAACCCGTAGCAACGCACGATGAATATAACATACTTTGTTTTAAGGTTTTGTGAGACATTTTTGAAGGCATGCAGTATTATCCATGTGACAGGCAGACATGCACTAATGTTTATATATATACTCGAACCTGTGTATATGATGGCATGGAGGTGTGGTGAAACTTGAACGTAGATTTATTGGCGCACGAAAGAAATGGATATCCGATATTTCTTCAAGTGATATAAAACATTATCTTAGCCGCATCACGAAAAGGTCAGTACAATAAAGTTTGTGAGCCTGCGACGCCGCGCTCTCCGTGACTGTGTTAATTTCATGAACTTTGCTTTTTTGATTAAATGTCACTTTAACGTCGGTATTTAATTTCATAGTATTGTTATCTTAACGTGCAATCCGTGTGTTTTTAGTATAAAAGTTTAGCTATTCCATAACAACACACGGGCACGAACCTAGTAAATAAAAAAGAAAAAGACAAAACCATCTTTGAAAACCGCTTATAATCGGTCAGGGAGGTATAACGAATGATTTTAAAAGTCCAAGGAGGTGGTTTACCCGGTTTTAAAGTTCAAGGAGGAAAAACAGACTTTCGTAAAAGTTGTGGGAGATAATGTGGACTTTTTCCGTTCCCGAACCGTCTTTATGATCGTTTTGTTTTTTTGGCCATACCGCTTATGCGCCCGTGTTGCGCTTCCATTTTTGAGTTACAACTCTTTTTGTTTTTGAGGGGAAAGCATTTCCATTACTGAAACAGCGTTGAATCTCATGAGTTAGCGTCTCTAGGGAGTTCATGTGATCGGGCTGAGTTACAACTCTTTTTTATAGTATTTACTGTCGAGATTTTATGTAGTTACAATCTTAGGTTTGGTTGTGTCTCCACTCATATGCAAGTGCTGTACCTCTGTGTTTTTCTTCACATTCAGTTACAACTGTGTTATTTTATAGTTACAACATGTTATATGTGCGGTTACAATCGTACTGTAACTCTGTTTTTTTTTCCCGCATTTCTCCTTTCTGTCTTCGCCGCCGAACCACCGCCTCGTGGAGCTGTGACTGTTGTATTGTGGGCAATCCCAACTGAGCCCTATGAGGTGGTTCCTCTGCTGATCTTCTCGTCGTTCTCCAACGCTGAGCAATTTGTTGTTATGCCAACATTTAGCGCAGTGACACATTGGGTTGATGATAAAACCGCACGCAGCCAGGCGAAGCGATGCCAAATACGCGCCTAGGGAACCCGACGCGGCGAGGCGAACTGACGCCACCGCATCGCGTGTGATGCATAAACAGAGAACCCACGATACAACCTTGGCTTTCCTAATTTTCATATATAAATATCTTTATTTGACATCATACAAGAAAGACATAATTTTTCTAAGGCCTTATTTGGATGTGCATGTATTCATCTCAATCCACATGTGTTGAAGTGGATTGGAGTGGAATTAAACTAAACTCAATTTCAATCCACTTCAACGCATGTATATTGAAGTGGATACACATGCATTCAAACAAGGCTTAAGATGGGAAGCCCCGATACACGATTAATATACCGCTGAAATTTTATATTATTTTTAGCATCATAATGACCTCAAATGAAAAAAAAATCTTGATACTAGAGATTTGTAGATTTCATGAAAGTTACGATTTTTATATAAAAATCATCTTCATCCGACATTATATAGAAAACAAACAATTTTTTTGAGGTAGAGAGCCTTGTCATGTCCTCACTGTGCAACAAAGCAGAAAACCGAAGCAGGGTCTAAAGTGTCACGAAAAACTTACCATGCAAAAGCAAATTGCTTGTGAAACTATAGTTTAAGGTTTCACCCGTTTGGTTAGAGCTCTATTTTTTCTCTTTTACATCAGAAACACCTTTTTCCACTATGACGTGTTAGCGGCCTATTTAGGCCAAGCCAAACAAAATGGATTTTTAATTTATGTACCACATGACCATACCGTAATGTTAATTCAGATTTCTAAATTCTAATGCATCTAAACGGTTGTATTCCTTGTAATTTATTGTACAAATGAACACCCATATCGGTTATGTTTCAATGCTAGCAACTTCATCGACATACAGGGTTCACATATTAGTAAAAAAATAATGTGATTTAAGCACTGTCTCTACATTTTGCATGGCTTCAAACCAAATATCTCACACTTCGCCAGAATTTTGCCACTGCAGCTTAACGAATCGTTGGTTCTTTGTAACGATGTGAAGTTGTACCATCACACTCTTTGAAAAGATGAGGAGGCCGACTTACAGACTCAATGCACCTATCGAAGATTTCCGTGGGAGAATAACCTTTTTTTTTTCCTTCGTTTTGGTGTGGCTTTCTTTTTAAAAGGGAATCAAATCTGTCAATGAGTCTTTTAAAAAGAAAAATGCTGCCTGTAAACCTGAGATTCTCCAGTTCTTTTTTGTTTTTTTTTTGAAAAAAATGACTTACTTGTCACTGTTCTCCTTCTGAGGAACCGCCAGGATAGCAGACGTGTGGAGTGTGGACGTACAAGCTGCCGAACAATCGCCGTCGTGCCACGTGTCACGCGGCGGGCGGTCCGCCTCGCCTTGCCGCCAATCCATTCCAATCCAATTCCTTCGCGCGCTACTGCATACAACTACTCCTATCCATCCGGCACGCCCAGCATCCATCCACTCCTCTGCTCCAGCCTCCAGCTCCAGCTCCTCCATGGGCCTCTCAACAGCTTACTCCCCGGCGGGGGCCGGGTCGGGCCTTGTGCCGGCCCCTCTCGGTGCCGGCGCCGGCGCTGCGCGCCGTCGCTCTGCCCAGGTCCGCCGCCCGCGCCTCGCCACCGTCCGATGCTCCGTCGACGCCGCCAAGTGAGTAGTACCGTGTTTCAGCTCACGCCTAACCCCCCGATGTGTGTGGACACATGAATGCGTGCCAGCAGCTCGATCGGCTGACTAGCCGTATACGTTTGATGAGAACCCACAGGCAGGTGCAGGACGGCGTGGCGACGGTGGTCGCGGCAGAGGCGCCGGCGTCGCGGAAAGAGTGCTTCGGGGTCTTCTGCAACATCTACGACCTCAAGGCGGTGAGTCCTTCAGCCTCACATGGTCCATCGGCTTGGCTTCTTCTGCTGCCTCTGGTTTGCTCTAGCTTCGCCACTGGCTAAGATACTGGATAGCGAGCACACATATAAATTTCGTGCAGATCACCAAACGAAAGAGCAGGGTGGAATGCCATCGTCATGGAGAGCGCTGCACTGCACGCACCTCTAGCTGCGTGATCAAGCGCTTTCATTGCCAGACAGCAAGATGGTGTTGACGTCTAACGCCTCCTGAATTGACGTTCATACCATTTCTTGACTTAATTTGGTTTTTATGCTGCTTGTATCATCACATAATACAGTACTAACAATCTGTCATCCACGCCGTTGAATGGATTGGGACACAGGAAGACAAGACCAAGTCGTGGAAGAAGCTAGTGAACATTGCTGTGTCAGGCGCGGCTGGGATGATATCAAATCACCTGCTGTTCAAAGTAAGTAGTCTTTTACTGATTCTGCATGTTTTCTATAGAGATGCAGTATTGTATTGTTGACCATTCATTTTAACACGAAAAATTCAGCTCGCCTCTGGTGAGGTTTTCGGACAAGACCAACCAATAGCACTTAAGTTACTCGGCTCAGAAAGATCGTTTCAAGCTCTCGAAGGTGAAAGATTTCTTCTTTCTGCCTTACTATTTGAGAAGAAGAATCAATTCATATTTGCTAGTACATAGTTTAAGTTCCAAACTACCCCTACAATCAATGGATTACTGTGACACTGAATATGTATCACTTGTCCTCATGTGCTCTCAAAAACTGCAACTGCAGGCGTAGCTATGGAACTGGAGGACTCGCTGTATCCATTGCTCAGGGAAGTCAGCATTGGTATAGATCCTTATGAGGTCTTTCAAGATGTAGATTGGGCCCTTCTTATTGGTGCTAAGCCCCGAGGTCCCGGCATGGAGCGAGCTGCGTTGCTGGATATCAATGGCCAAATCTTTGCTGACCAGGTTTCTTTTGCACTCTGTTCCTCGTTTCTTCTCAAGTACTATGCCATGAAATTGTAAGAAACCCTCTCAGGAAGGGGTGCCAATAAGCATTTCTGAAACTTCACCCTCAAATTAAGAAGGATTCCTTAGCATAGAACCTGCAAATTTCCGAAACCAGAAACCAAGTATAAATCGTGGAGAGTGAGCATAAACCAGAAACCAAGTATAAATTTGAGTAAAGTGCACAAAAAAACGACAGAGTAACTGTATTCTTGTTATGATCTGAAATTTTGAATTGTGTCAGGGGAAAGCACTTAATGCCGTGGCCTCGCGGAACGTGAAAGTCTTAGTTGTTGGAAATCCCTGTAACACTAAGTACGGACACTTGTATGTTTCACCAAGTATTAACGATTTTATGCCATCACCATGTCTTAGTTGTGGCTTGCCCTTGATGCAGTGCGTTGATTTGCTTGAAAAATGCTCCAAACATACCAGCAAAAAACTTTCATGCACTGACGAGGTTGGATGAAAATAGAGCAAAGTGCCAGGTGACTGACGTTGAACCTTTCTTATGTCTCGTCCTTCCATTCCCAACAGAACAGATTAAGCAATCACACACAATCTCCTTTTGTAGCTAGCACTAAAAGCAGGTGTATTTTATGACAAAGTATCAAACGTGACTATTTGGGGGAACCACTCGACAACTCAGGTGAAGATTTGATTATAAACTAAATGAGCAGACTATTTTGCAGATACATTCTTCACTGATGGTTGGCACTAACTTCCCTGTGTAGGTTCCTGATTTCTTGAATGCCAAAATTGATGGGAGACCAGTGAAAGAAGTCATTGAGGATTCCAAGTGGTTAGAAGAAGAGTTCACCATGACAGTTCAAAAGGTATGTGCCTCTCCCTGTTCGCAATACGTTTGGAGTTGTCTGTTACTCGAGAAACTAAGTCAAGGTTGTACCATAATTCGTTTCGTTCCTATATCTAAATAGCGTGGAGGTGCGCTCATCCAAAAATGGGGCAGATCTTCAGCCGCATCAACCGCTGTTTCGATAGTGGATGCTATTAAATCCCTTGTAACTCCTACCCCAGAAGGCGACTGGTTCTCTACAGGGGTAAGTTTTGAGGCCTTTGAATTGATCACAGCTTTGTTTCGGCATTCCTCTAATGCAAAAAGCAATTGAAAAAAAAAAACACAGGTTTATACGACTGGAAATCCTTATGGCATAGCAGAGGATATCGTGTTCAGCATGCCATGCAGATCAAAGGTACGATCTACTAATCAAATTGTCCTGATTATTTTTGTCCTAAGATTGGGTACCACTCCGATGATCATAAAATTCTTCCAACAGGGTGACGGTGATTACGAACTAGCTACTGATGTGTCAATGGACGATTTTCTCTGGGAACGGATTAAAAAGGTAAGGGCTATAGGAACTGCCGTCACTGATATGCTGAGAATATAAGCAGCATAGAGATTTTACCCTAACAGTTGACCCTGTAATATTTCAGAGTGAAGCTGAATTGCTTGCTGAGAAGAAATGCGTTGCCCATCTTACAGGAGAGGTATGTCACAGTAACGCATTTTTGCTTAACGATGTGTGCGTGTAAGAAGAGAGATCGTGCCGGAAAGGATTGGCTTAGCTTGTTCTTTTGTTTGTGCAATGCAGGGGGATGCATTTTGTGATCTTCCGGAAGATACCATGCTACCAGGAGAAAAGTAGTTTAGTTACAGAACTCAGAAGCAATAGCAGTGGAATGCATTTGTCTATGTTAGTACAGTTCCTGGCGAAAACACAGACGATAGCTGAAACTTAGAGAGAAATAGCTGCTAGCAAGATGCAGCAACTACTTATATATACATATATATTCAATATATAATTGCTATACGAATTTGACTATGATGCAAACCTTTTACACTAATAAAGCAACCAAATATGATTGCCGAACCGCTAAGCATGCATCAAGCAGTCATCGAGTCTCAATAGCAAGTGAGCAACACTCTTATCTTCATTCATGACGAAAACAGAAGCAAAACAAACAGAACCAACCAGCCATTTTAGCCACAACTTGCACTCATCGTTGTGAACAGACACATATGTCGTGCAACACGATGAATATTCATTTTGAAACCAAACACTCAAAACACCAGCACAACTATACTGCAAAAGCATCATGATTCCCATGGAGGATCTGAAATATATATATACAGGATTTTGCACTAACATTGTCCACTACAACCAGAAGTATGGCAAATGGCATCATAACACACCAATGAGGCAATTCGCATACTATAACTAAATAGTGCTTAATTCATACATACACCATTAGCTCTCGAGCTGCAAAATGGTACTGCTAGTGCTAAACACCCCACAGGTCCATGTCATGCAATGCAATACACTTAAAAGCTAGCAGGAGGCCCCAGTTGAGTCTGACTCAAAACACAGGATTAACCTAAATGTCATGAGATTTATCTTAATCCAATACCAGGCTGCTACTTGCCATAGATGCACATGCCCACCTCGTAGCTCACTAAGAGCATTATTGCCGAAACGAAGAAAAGGCAGAAGCCACCACGCAGCACCGCGGTAATGGTGTTGCAGCCACAGTGTATACGGGTATCAGGCTCAAAATCTGCAGAGAATAGCAGCTCCATGCCTTGATCCTTTTGCAGAGCCCACTTGTCTGCGCCAGAAGGAACAGCTAAACTTCCTATGCGGATCACTTCAGCAGAAACATGGAGTGTGTTGGGACGTGCTCCAGAAATATGAGCCAAGGATTTGCGGTGGTTAGCTGGGAATTCTCCTGCAAAAGCTGGGGGAGCGGAGATCGAATCCAAAATCTTTACAAATCCCTTTCCGATAGTACTACTCTTAGCCTGACCATCTGTGGAACACAACACAAAAAACTTGTCAACAATGTCCATTTACAGGTGTAAAGATAACGATTAGGAAATTGCATGCCAGCTGTATACAACCCTGCCCCATGTAAGCAAGATTTAGCTAGATTCTCTCAACAACACAAATCATCTTATACTTCAATCTTGCTCAATGAGGATAATTAAATACACCTAACATAAAAGAATCTAGTGCAACATGTACAAAAAATGCTCCTTTTCCATCAATCCATCATAGATCAAGATAAAGCGGACCTATTGTAATTTTCCATAATAAGATTACCTGGTAAAACAACACAATTTAACTGACTACCAGCTTCAGGTAACCTAGCAGACGACAGGGCACCAACTACAAAATTAGGTTCTAAAACCTTTTGAGTTGGACTATATGTATACATAGTATTGTTCACCTGTAAAAGTAGAAAAATTTTGGGTGATCACCAGTACATATCTATGGTCTGAAACAAACACAGCAACTACGTCTCTTGCTTCAAATGATAGCATACCTCTTGGGTAAGGACTGGGCCATTAAAATAGGAACTGCTACCAGCTGGCTGCTGTATGGATCCCAGAATATCATTAAACAAATTATCATCCATTGCATCAAGTATTGCATACCATCATCCACCATGCCAACGCCAGATAGATTGGTTGCTGCAGAGCCAAGAATTCCATTCTGTCCAAACCCGTCATCACACATGGTGGAATCGAAGGGTGCATCATAGAACATCAAAGAATCGTCCTCAGGCAGAACTGAATTTGTCACAGAAGAATGTGAGGGGTCAATGATACTTGAGCCCAAACGGGAATCTTCTTGTATTGACTGCAACAGTTGTTCCAGCTCATCTGGCTGGAAAGTCTGGTCATCAGGGAGTGGAGGTATCTCATCGTTGACTCCATTTACAGCTTCCGCTGAATCAGGTGTTTTCCAAGCCCAACCATCCGAAGGCCAGATGGTTGATCCATTGCCAAAAGGGAAATCCAGATTTGCAGCATCTGCAAAATCCTTCAGCTCTAGGAACCCATCACTGGGGCTGGAATTATTTAAAAAATCTCCAGCATTGGCATTTGATATGATATTCCCATTAAGCATTAAACTATTTTGCTCCCCTGGTTCAACATACTGAAGAAAATTAGCGCCAAGGTTTGGGTCACTTAAAATGTCCCCAGAATTTCCATCTACATCTTCAGAATGGTTGCTATTATTTGAAGTGTCAGAAACTGGCAAACTAGGTGTACCATTTCCATTTTGATCACCGAAACCCTGAAAAAGAAAAGAACGACATAATTAGAACCATGAATCTTGGATGTATAAATTTGATACCAATATCAAAATGAATTGAGTAAACAAAAAAAGATCACCTATGTGTCATAATTTACAGAAAAAAAAAAGAGAAACACTGCATGGATGGATAGTAAGCTCATTTTTACGTTGAAGAAGCATGATGTGGAGTTCACACCACACAGTTAAAGATGGAAATGACAACACAGAATCCCAAACCTTTTTAATGTTCAGACATGAATACTATAATATCATGACTCTTGTAGTCGTGATCTCATACAACTTGCTACCTAATCCTGAGAGAAAAAGTAAGATTTATGCCAAACGACAAAAAAAGTCAGTGTCCTTGCTACACAGCATGGGATAGAATTTCGTCAATACAAGTTAGAACAACATAAATACCAAAGCAGAAGGAAATCCAGCAAACCTGTTAACAGCAAGGTGCATGATTAATCAATATGATGTAAGGTGTGACGAGTCATGTTCTGTTGACAAGGTACATTCCACAGCTGTGGGTCTCTTTGGACAATGAGCAGAACATGAATCTTATAATGGACTACAAGCCATCAACTGTTATCCTAGTGAAGTGAGCTAAGAGAAAAGGTGCAGATCTACATCAACTGTTATCCTAGAGAAATGCACTAAGAGAAAAAAAAAATCACATTTATACTAGCATATTTTTAGCATCCTTTTACTTTAGGAGGCAGGAGGATGTCAGGGCCTTTGGCTGTTGTTCACCATGGGAAGCCGGAGCTGCTCTTTGCTGCTTGTGATCAGCTTGGCGATGAGGACATGCGGTGAGCACCGTTGGTTTGTGTGTTACCTCTGTGTGTAATTGGATTGCAGTGGGTCAGTCGTCAGGGCTATTGTGTTCTGGTTTTGTTGGTTTTTTCTGTGTTTTAATCTGTGCCTCTGTAAGGTTTTTAGGCCTGGTTTCCCTTATAAACTAGGCCAATTCTATTCTTCTTAATTGAAAGGCAGAGCTCCTGCTATTACGTTAAAAAAAAAAAATTAGTGACACCAGAAGCAACTGATGAAAATTCTGATACTAGACAACCAAAATCCGACTTAACAACAACATAAGAACGGGAAAGGTGCCTTTCAAACAATTATTCTAACCCACCTATAGAACCCAAAAAACCATTCAAATAACAATATCCATAGCAACTGCCTATTACCCATAAAGCAGCGTATTATCAAACAAGGTACCAGGGCTTTAAGAATGATAGATGGTGAAAGTAGTAGTACAGAACATGGTAGGTCATTCAAACAATCCAGTCAATGCTTCAATCTAAAGGTCCTGATGTGTACTTCAAACATAAAAGTTGCATGTTCTAAGATGGAATGGAATTATTCAGTGCATAACAAAGGCTTTCATGAAAAGGAACAAAGATGCTACATAACTGCATACAGAAGATATATGAGAATAATTCATACAACTAGGAGCACTAGCTACCCCATGAAAATGAGATTTCAATATCTATCGCTTCTTCAGGTACCATTCAGTAACTAAAACAATGCAATACTTTCAGAGATACAGCAAATATACCTCCCTTCTTTTATTATCTTCACGTTTTGATGGCTTACAAGTACAACTTAGACTAAATATGAACATCAAATTGAATTCTATGTACAGAAACACTGGCAGTTTTTATTAAAAAAAAAAAACATCATGCAAGTTGATTGGTTGCAACCATACCTGAATGAGATCACTCATTTGAAGATAGCCTCTCTCCAAGGCACCAGGGATCTCCACAGGAGCGCTGGGGAACCTCAGGGTCAACAGCAGCATCACCCTCCACTGGAAGCAAACCGACATCTGCGTCATCCTCCTCCCATTCCTCCTCAACGAAGGGCGCTCCATACTGTGCCCCATTCTGAGGACCTGGGCCAGCTTTCTGGAAGATCCGGCACACCACAAACGAGTCCTGTACGAACAAGTTTAGAAATCAGTGTCAGTACTAAGAACAGTGCATTTGTAAGAGAACAATCAGTGGTGTCAAAAGAAGTAAATTTAGCCCTTTGGTTACAAATTCGCATTGCAATCCACACATGCTCATTTCTCACTGGAATCAGGTAAAAGGATCCACTTTCATTGAGTAATCATCAGGTAAAAGGTCGTAATATTAATCTAACTCATTTCCCACCGAATCTATCTACCATGTAGTCAGATACCCGCGTGGGACGCAATTTCGTTTTCTTATTAACAGAAGATTGCAACAATCAAGAGTATTATGACTAACATATATATAGGAAACACACTACAATAGTACAATTCGATAAATGATGATGAAACGGACTTGTGAAGTGTGTGAGTAACACGCAAGCAAGAAGGGGGACGGGGATAGATAGATAGATACCTGCGGTATCCCCGCGGCGTCGTCGCCCTCGAGGCGGTACTCGTGCATGACCCAGTTGGTGCGCTCGCCCTTGGGGGCGCGTCCGGCGTGGAAGACGAGCGTCTTCTTCATCCCGACGACCCTGGGCCCATGGCGCACCTCCCTGTCCTT
The DNA here is from genome assembly GCA_904845875.1 of Miscanthus lutarioriparius. Classification (NCBI taxonomy): domain Eukaryota; kingdom Viridiplantae; phylum Streptophyta; class Magnoliopsida; order Poales; family Poaceae; genus Miscanthus; species Miscanthus lutarioriparius. The sequence goes on from CAJGYO010000013.1 coordinate 14,093,418, forward strand.
GCCGGTGGTCTTCCAGTACCCTCCCGACGTGGCGCGGTTGGTGCGGGCGCGGTTGGCGTGCTTGCGGTCGAGGCGGCTGAAGAAGTACCACTGGGAGTCGCGGGAGCGGAGGCGGGAGCGGGCGGGCAGGTCCCAGGGCTCGAGCTTGTAGAGGTCGACCTCGGCGATGGCGTCGACCTTGAGCGGGCGGCCCAGGACCTTGCGCTTGAGGTAGTAGGAGACGAGCTCCTCGTCGGTGGGGTGGAAGCGGAAGCCCGGCGCGAGGGAGGTGGCCTCGGCCGCCCCCGCCGCCGCCGCGGGCGGTGGCGGTGGCGGCGGCGGGGCGGAGGACGACGACGAGGAAGGGTGGGTCATGTACGCGCCACCCGAGCAGTGCTGGCGGCGGCGGCGCGGGCTAGGGTTGGGAGAGGCGACGGGGGATTGGGAGGGTTGGAGTGGATTGGGGAAAGTTTCGAGGGAGATGAGAGGAGGAAGAAGGGGGTGGCTTGGGCTATAAGAAAGGCCAGGGGCCTTTTCGGCACACCGTGGTAAACAGAGCAAAATCCAAGGATTAAAATACTGATTCTGTTTGTCTTCTCTTTCCAGCGCAGCTGACCCAGTGTCCAGTGACCCCCGGGCCTGGCCATTGGTGTCTCTCTTTGCTTTGGCCTTTGGGGGACGTTTCGCAGAATTCACCCTCAGGATGGTGTTTTTCTAGTTATGGCCCTTTTAAAACCCCACCGGTTTAAATCCCTGTGGTAGCTATCTTTGCCTCATGAAAATGTAATGTTTTTGAGTTAAAAAAAAACTGGTTGGAAGCATAGAGTTCTCTGTCATTGACTACTGTATTTATTATTCTTTCTTTTATTTATACAACCTATTTTTTTTTCATTTCACTCTGTTATTATAACATGTGATTATAAAATTCTAGGTCCCAAATACCATTAACCCATTTTGCTTACGATATATACCAAGGAATTTCTCATATATAGATGATGCAAAGAGCAACATCAGGTTTGATATCCATATCGCTTTGAGGTGGAATGAAAGTGGGTGCCATTCAAATTATGGCGGTTGTGATGGATGGCCATGCAATTCATCATAGACTAAGTAATACTCCTCCTCTCTCTAAAAAAATGCAACCCTTGTTTTTGAAGAAATCAAATAATTTAAACTTTTTTGTGGAAAAAATAATTTGAACTTTGACCAAAATTATAAAAAATTAACATTTATTTATGATAAAAAAATAAGTATCATTAGATTAATTATGAAATATATTTTCATAATAAAATTATTTGAAGATATAAATATTAACATAACTTATTATAAAGTTGGTCAAACTTGAGCCTGCTCCAATGATATGAATCTTATAATTACATTGTTTTTAGGACCTGTGGACTAAGTATAAAGACAGTCAAATTATCTAAAGCTGTAACGTAACTTTCGATCTATGGTGAGTACAGAAAAACGTTTTGATTTTATGAAAACTTGTAACGTACCACTCTGAACCTAACAACAACACACTTATAGATTTGACGACTCTTTTAGCAATGGTGTCAAGAATCCAGTGGCGAAAGATACATTGATGGCTGTGGCAGAAAAAATGAAAACTAATACTACAATTGAATTTTCACCATGGTTACAACTCAAATTTCCACACTCACAAAGGCAAGTGCACCCTCTACGATTTATTCTAGCTTCATACGATAAGAATCGCAGATACGCCGCTTAACACATACAAGTAGCAAATTGGAGTAATAATGCTGCATATATATATAAGTAGCAACATCCTATAAATAAATACGTGTTCCCGTGTGGCAATGCATCCACTGCTATGATATCGTTGACGGAAGTAGCCAAGCACGTGCGTACCAATAGTAAGATAATGATGCCTGGTGGGGGCTGCAAATCGCTAAGTAACGAGGGTGCAGTTCGGCTAAACTCCGGGGGAGTGGAGCCGGGGAGTGACGCGAGCGGCGGGACAGGGTGCTTCGCCTCCACGGCTCCACGTGAGTACGTGGCCACGCGTCCTGGCCGGCTGGGACGTTTTGGTGGGTCGGGTCGGGTCCACGGGCAAGTTTCGCAGCTGCTAGGGATTGCCGGATTGGGTGACCGTGGACTTTTCTCTCCGTTCCCGCGAGCGCGCGATCGGAGTGAGCTGACGACACATGACTGATGACTGGGGCCAAGACTAGCGGCGGTGGGTCACTGAGGCCGATGACACGGACGTTGGAGGGGAGGGAGAGTCAAAATAGGAACAGTATTTGTTTCCTAGCAAGGCCTCGTTTAGTTTGCCCAAATCGGCGCCGCAGAATGCACTGTAGCATTTTTTTTTATATGGTATTAATTGTCCGATCGTTGACTAATTAGGCTCAAAACGTTCGTCTCGTAAAGTACAACTAAACTGTACAATTAGTTTTTGATTTCGTCAATATTTAGTACTCCAGACATATACCACAAGTTTGATGTGACGATGAATCTTCTTTTTACATAGTGCCAAAGTTTGGAATTCGGTGGGAACTAAACACCCCCTAAGCCCTCGCATAAACACAAGACGTCGTCGTTCCAAAGAGTTGCACCAATGGGAATCGGTCGGTTTCACATTTCACACACACAGTACATATGTTCCTTTCTGCTCGTGTCAGCATCTTTTAGCGCAACTCAAATCCAATTCATGCACGATATATAGGCCACTCGTTTAATTTGCTACACTGCTACATAGGGATAACAACGAAAATGTACCGTACCATCATTTTTAAGGTCCGGGCCAAGTACATACGAGCTCCTCCATTTCAAATTATAATTTATTTAACTTTTTTAACCATATATTTAATCACTCGTCTTATTAAAAAAATGGTGCAAAACATAGTGAAATTTAACTCATTCTTGAAGAACTTTTGTTAATAAAGTAAGACACAACAAAAATAGTGATATTTTGCACAAATTTTTAAATAAGACAAGTGGTCAAACTTGAATATCAAAAAAGTTAAATGAATTATAATTTAGAACGGAGTTAGTACCTCAATTTTACAGCAAACCCTTTAGAGTGTTTGGCTGGACTAAAACGGGTACTGTTCATGCTGGATTTTATTGTTCACACTGAAATTTTGTGAGAGATGCTCTGACTGGAGAAAAAAAAACGAGTCAGCCAGCCGAAAACGACCAGCGGAACACGCTGTTGTTAGCTCGTACCTACATACATATATCCAGCAGACCAGCATTACACATTTTTGTATTGGGCCATGTTTAGTTCATCCAAGGCCGCGTTTAGTTCCGGTCGGAATCGGCGCCGCCAGAAATCAGTAGACACTGTAGCACAGTAGTATTTCGTTTGTATTTGGTAATAATTGTCCAAACATTGACTAATTAGGCTCAAAACGTTCGTCTCGTATAGTACAATCAAACTGTACAATTAGTTTTTGATTTCGTCAACATTTAATACTCCATACATGTACCGCAAGTTTGATGTGATGGGGAATCTTCTTTTTGCATAGTGTCAAAGTTTGGAATTTGGTGGAACTAAACATGGAGCACTATGCAAAAAGAAGATTCTCCGTCACATCAAACTTGCGGTACATGCATGGAGTACTAAATGTTGACGAAATAAAAAACTAATTGCACAGTTTGGTTGTACTTTGCGAGACGAATGTTTTGAGCCTAATTAGTCAACGATTGGACAATTATTACCAAATAAAAATAAAACGCTACAGTGTGCTACAGTGCTGCCGAATTCAGGCGACGCCGAATCCGGCCGGAACTAAACGCGGCCTTGATTTTGTCTAGACTGTATGTAGTACGTGACTGCTGTCAGCTAGTACATGGGAATTACTTACTCTGATGGCTTGGGCTCTGTTTGTATCACATGGCAAAACTTTAGTCCTGTATTTTTTGCCCTTTTTTACCATGGGGATCAACCAGGGGGTAAAAGTGAGCAAATGGCTAAAAACTAGACTAAAATGTTTTGCTTCCAAAGATGCTCTAAACTATGCTAAACTCTCTCGGGACGGGCACTGAACGCCCTATACCCCTTGCCGCTCGCATGCATGGCTGTGCATGGATAATTAAATGAGGGCAAATCAGTCATTATAAATTAGATGACTAAAGTTTAGCCCATGGATCCCAAGTCTCTAGTGAAAGGAGTGAACGGCTGCTGAGAGCTCGCTTGCCGCTCAACCATGTGCTCGTGTCGTGCTCTTGTGTTCAGATCCCCCATTTCATGGGGTGCTATGCTTCCCCTTTTATAGACCAAGAGAAAGTGCGAGTTACAGAGGAGAAAAATAAGAAGAACGAGAGAGAGAAGAAGGCTTCCAGGGTTGCCGGGTCCTTCTTCTCCTTCATGTGGATCCCGCCAATCCTGTAGATGACAACAGGGACGGCTCCATGTCGTGGCCCTATTCGTCACTGGCGCCATGCGCATGCGTCATCTGCCGGTCATGGCGTTCCACTCCGTCCCGGTGGACGTCGTGGTGAGCTGACACGCCTGTTAGCGTCCGTACGAGGATTAGGCAGAACAGCACCAGCACGTCCGACAGTATTCTTGATGTGAATCCCCAGGTATGGCCCGTCATGGCCATGTGTTACATCGAGGCATGCCAGCCTCTTCCCTAGCGTCAGAGTTTTGACCCAGGCTCATACGCTTGGACCTGGAGTGGTTGGCGGCGGTATGGGTCCCCGTCGGATGAGACGAAACCCGCATCCTCGAGGTCGGGCGGGACGGAGCCCGCGACCTTAGGCGAGACGAAAACTACGTCCTTGGGGTCGGGCGAGACGGAGCCCGCACCCAAGGGGTCGGGCGAGACGGAGCCCGCGGCCTCAAGGTCAGGCAAGACGAAGCCCGCGGCCTCGAGGTTGGGCGAGACAGAGCCCGCGGCCTTTGGTGAGACAGAAATCGCGTCCTAGGGATCGGGCGAGATGGAGTCCGCACTCAAGGGGTCGGACGAGACGGAGCCCGTGGCCTCGAGGTTGGGCGAGACCTTTTAATATGTCTCGAGCCATCCGGGAAAATCAGCGTGGGCGCTAACTTCCTTACTTTGGGTATCCCTAATATCGATACCCGACAATACTCCACGCAGGATTCTGAGCTAGCTAAGCGTTGGCTAATTTATTTTCCCTTACCAAATTTGCGGCGGGATGGTTACCAACTTAGAACCTGTTTCAATACCAGGGCTGATTGATAGCTGGCGAAAAAATAGCTAATATTAAGTTTAGTGCATCTAAACGAGAGAGCTAATAGGTGGACAAATTTTTCTGCCAAATCTTCAACTAGCTGTTACTAGCTAGCCTAATTATAGCCTCAACTAGAAGCTAGTCATGTGTATCAAACATGCGTTTAATACGTAGCTGGATCGCATGTTAGGATTGTCAGCATGTTTAGCAAATCTCTATACACGTAGCTCTGAGATCAGGCTAGGATTGCAGTTTGTGTATGTAAATAAAATAAATCATAATGTGTTTCAAATATTTATATCTAATCTAAGTTATAAACAAAAGGGAAATTATTTCCTACTCCGAGGGAGTAGTTAATCACATGTATATATCTCTAGATTTAGGGTATATATGGCCCAACGAAGTGTATATAGACAGAGTATATGATCATACTAAATCATCTAGAGTAGTATGTATGTTAAGTTCGTAAGTATACATAGAGTATATGGTTATACTTATTTTCTATACTACTGCAGTGGTATTTTAGTAATATATTAAAAAAGTATGGGCTCTATTGAAAAAATGTCGCGTACTAAGATTTGATGAAGTATCTTAAATTGAGTATATAAACATACTCAAACAGATAAATTAGTATGTACATATACGTAAAGTGGTTTATTGAAGATGGGAGGATTAGGAAAAATACACCATATAAATTATATATATATATATACATATTGCTCTGGACGTGACGTAGACCCAAGGTTTCTTGAGCTACAGATAGTTGGTTCTGAAAAAATTCACATATGACTAGAGCTATGACAAACAAAACAACACAGCCTAGCTAGCTGTCAACTTAGTCAACCCATGTGATTGGATCCGTACGGCGATTGTACCGCACAACAATTCAGTGGGGGATCATATCGCTTTGCGGCTCCATTCAACCGTGCGGAATTATACTAAGAGCGTATTTAGTTCGGTGAATTTTGGAATTTGGGTTATCGTAGCACTTTCGTTTTTATTTAACAATTAGTGTTCAATCATAATTTAATTAGGCTTAAAACGTTCGTCTCGTGATTTTCAACCAAACTATGTAATTAGTTTTTTTTTCTATATTTAATGCTCCATGCACATATCGCAAGATTCGATGGGATGAATACGGTAGCACTTTTTTGGAATTTGGCCTGGGAACTAAACACGGGCTAAAAATAGTAGCAGTAGGATGGACTAACAGCTATATATATATATGCCTTGTCTTATGAGCTAACGAGTGAACAATATTTTTCTCTCACAATAAATCAGCGAACATGCTTTTCAGTAACCCTGTCCCATCAGTAACTTTTTGTTTGGTACGGTCAAATGTACTACTGCTGTATTATACATTGCATACATCAGTCTTTTTCCCGCCAATAGTCTCCGTGCATCTCCATTTAGATTGAATAATGATTCTTAGAATAATCCAATGTACCATACTTCCTCCCAAAATAACTACATATCTCGTTTTTCGAGAAGTTAATATTTTCTTAAAAAATAAACTAGATCTAAAAAATATTATTAATATTTACATATCCTAATATATTTACTATAAAAATACATTCCACTATTAAGCTAATTTTATTTATTTATTATGCATCATAAATACTATTATATATATTTTTGTATATATTTAATATAACTGCAAAATATTTGACTCTTGAAAATCAAGACATGTAATTATTTTGTGACGGAGCAATATTTATGGCATATCTGGTAGAGCTCCTTTTGATCTAGATTTTCTGTGGAAGCTGAGAGAAATGATTCTCTGACTAAAAATGTGTTTATGTAATTCTTTAAGATAAACTCTATGCATAAATGACTCCGTGCTTAGAGTGAATTAGGAGAAGCTATTTTTCTCACCTTCCAGCCTCTAGTATCTTTCAAAGAATCACTTCACATAATCAGAATATAGAATCACTTCTCACTAAAAAAACTATTTATCATAGATCCTCTTGGATTCAGCTTTAGGAGCTTTGCCAAATCAACCCTTATGCTTTATTGGATTCTCAGATTTTGAAAACCTGTTAAGTTCATTAGAATGCCTCTAGAATCTACTTTACTTGGATTGAATTATGATGTTATGAGATTTTTCTTGTCATTTCATCTCTGCGAACAAATTATATACTTAGGGGTGAAAACGGTATAAATATTTTCGACCGTATTCGAGACCGAATCCATTTAGAGGGGTTTATATATGTCCGTATCTAAGTTCGGATATTCAACATCTGATACCGTATACGTATCCGAATACTCAAATCGCATATTTATGATATCGATATCCAATCGTATCCTATCCGGTATGGTTGACACTATTCGTATTCGAATCCGAATCCGGACAGAAATATGAAAATAAATGTAATATCAGTGATATCCGTCCGTATCCGATCCGGTTTCATCCCTACCTATACTATATCTGTCGGGGACCTAATACCAGGGTACCCTAGAAGGTGAAACCAATAACCATCGAACGTTAAAAATTTCTGGACGGACAAGGGCACCGCTGCGTTCCTTGCCCGAATGACGAAAGTTAGGTTCCGTCTCGCCCGACGCCTTTGGGCTAGCCCCGCCTCGCCCGAGGGCAAAGGGCTGGCCTCCGTCTCGCCCGACGCCTTTGGGCCAGCCCCGCCTCGCCCGAGGGCAAAGGGCTGGCCTCCGTCTCGCCCGATGCCTTTGGGCCAGCCTCGCCTCACCCGAGGGCTGAAGGCTAGTCTCCGCCTCGCCCGAGGGCTGAGGGATACACTCCGCCTCGCCTGACCCCCGAGGGGTGGGTTCGGTCACACCCAAGGGATAAGGACTGGGCTCCGCCTCGCCCGACGACCGAGGACAAACCTCGCCCCGTTCAATGTCCAATGGCTGGTTTTATCTTACCTGATAACTTCTCTCCCGTTCCCTCATGATGATGGGTACAGTGCAAGACAAGACGTTCGGGTCAACCACGGCTTCAAGGACCATACCTCATACCTGTAGGAAAGGTACTTGCCAGGAACGATCGGACATGTGCTTTAGACCCTTCCGGCGCCCTGCAGCCCAAAAGGTATTGCAGTAGCGTGCTCCTCGCCTCAGAGTTGTAGGCGCCGCCTTCAGCTCTGGGACACGGGACCCGATGAAGATACACGACAACCACTACACTCCAGAAAAGGATTTGTAATCTCCACGAATGACGGACATGCCGTCACCACATTATGGACCCATAGAGCATCATAGAGCCAGAAGGCGTGCGGAGCAAGGCTAGGCGAGGTTCATAAGTCAAAACCACTTTACTCCAGCCCATACCCTGCGCAGGGCACTATTCTGTAACCATCCTGACATTCTACAGAAGCATCGACAGTATTGTAGGCGCTTATCTTCCTTTCACACCCATCAGAATGGGTAAGGAGGCTAGGTAGAGCACGGATCCTAAGCCCTGACCCTTGTAAGGCCGTCCCCTTCATCCATAAAAGGGGATGCGCTTCCTCCAGCTAGGGGGGACGGAAAAAACAACGCAACAGACACGCCTAGACAAGCTGCCACCGAGCTCTTGGCTTCCTTTCGACCCTTCCATCAGAGACTTGGGACCTGTCCCTCTCTCGATCGTTTGTATCCCCTACTACGAACCATTCACGGTGCTAATAACACGAGCAGCAATAAACATGACGTAGGGATATTCAGCCCGAACCAGTATAAATCTTGTGTCCTTTAGCGCACCATCCGAGCCTAACGCGCATTACTATAAATTTACTTGCCGGTGCTTGTACAAAAACACCGACAGTTGGCCGCCAGTAGGGGGCTTCATGCGTTCCAAACCAGCCTCGGATGGCCACCCACACAATCACTGGGCCCCGGCGCATGTGTGCGCTTCGCTACGACCTAGATTTCATCGTCACACTAGGAGGAGAATTGATGCTGACCCACATGGCCGCACAGCCTCTCCCTTCCATCAACCCCAGCCATCTGAGGCTTGAGGGCCTGCGGGGCGACTCCCTTGGACCCCAGTTATCCAGGGAGCCCCCGCGCAGCATCATCCTATTTCTGGAAGACCCCGTACAAAGCGCCCTGAGAGCGCTTCCATTCGGTCTCCGCAACACCGCGGCGACCGCCGGCCACCTTCTGTCACTACGCATGGTTCGGCCACCTACCGACAGCGAGTTCGTGGGGGTAGTCGAACATGATCCGGAGACACTCTACGGGCTCCTCGCGGAGGAACCAGAATCGTCCTCCAGCTCCAACTCCAGCAAGGGGAGCCATCACCCTTCCCGAGAATGCTTCATGACGCAAACCCTCGAGGGACACGTCCAAAGCGTCTCCGGAGAAGAAACAACCCCAACAGGCAACCCCGACGCCAGGATCAAGGCGGAGACGATGGCTCCATCTCATGTAAGAATGGAGCAGCTAAGAGCACGAAAGCTAGAGATCGATGATGCCGGGCAACAGCTTGTCCAGGAATACCGAAACATCAAGGAGGAGATCAAGCGTTGCGGAGACGGTGGGCACGCACGCACCTCGGCCCATGATGTGCATCGGAGGATCCTCACCGATGATGGGACTCCCTCATTTCGCTCGGGCAAGCCAGAACATCGCCGCAGCAACGGCCTTGCTACACGACCTTCTGGTGGACGCGATGTCCGAGGATCGCCGCGCCCGTCGAGAAATTCGCACGTGCTCAAACGTGCGGCGGTGCAGCAGGCGGAAAGCTCGTTGTCTCGATGATGTGAGTCCGACAACAGCCAGCGCACGCCCTCGGTACATCCCACCAAGGACGCGTCCGTTCACCAGACGCCGCCGGGCAATAGGCAGCGCTCCGCTATCCCGGTACATCAACGTCTCGGCCATAGCCATGACATGCGCGGCACCATCGACGCCCGTAGGCGCACCCATGGCAACGAAAGAGAAGAAGCCCGTCGCGGCTATCATCCATGACGCGGCGGACGCTACGACAGCGGCGAGGACTGGAGCCCGAGTCCTAGCCTGCCTGGCCCTCGGGCCTTCGGCCGACACATCCTCAACGCTGTGTTCCCCCCAAGGTACCGACCGCCCACCAATATCCTAAAATATTCTGGAGAATCGAAACCCGGGCTTTGGCTCGAAGACTATCGGCTTGCCTGCCAAGCCGGTGGTGCGAGTGATGACAATTTCATTATTCGCAATCTCCCGCTATTCTTGGCCGATTCGGCACGAGCGTGGTTGGAGCACCTACCGTCCAACGCCATTCAGAGTTGGGCGGATCTCATGGAGACCTTTGTGGGTAACTTCCAGGGCACGTATAAACGCCCTAGAAACCCATGGGACCTCAAGAACTGCCGCCAGAAGGCCGATGAAACCCTCCGCGGGTACATTCGGCGCTTCTCCCAGCAGTGCAACGAGTACCCTAACGTTGCCGACATCGACGTGATAGGGGTCTTCCTATCCGGGACAACCTGCGAATCCCTCGTCCACAAGCTGGGACGCAGGGGCCCGCGGACCACCAAGGAACTCCTGGACATCGCCACCAGCCACGCCTCAGGAGAGGAGGCGGTCGGAGCCATCTTCGACCGCAACGACGGTAAGGCAAGGCAGGACGAGGCTGCCGACGAAGGCACCTCCGACCGTCCCGCCAAGAGAAAGAATAAGAAGCAACGGCGCGACAACTCGCTCGTGACCGCCGCCGACCGTAAAGGTGGACGGAAGCCCGCGGAAGGCACTCCGAACCACTTTGAAAAAATGCTCAAGGGGCCATGCCCAAACCACGCTTTCCCGGCCAAACATCTATACAAAGAATGTGGCCTCATGCAAAAATACTTGACCAGAGGCCTCAACAAAGGAGAGCAGGGGAAGGAACCTGCCCCCAGGACAGACAACGTCGAGGAGAAGGACGACACCTTCCCTACTCCAAATGGTGCCCTCACGATCTTCGGAGGATCAGCGACCTACGACTCCAAACGCCGCCAAAAGGTCGCACGTCGCGAGGTCTATACGGCTGAACCAGCCACACCAGCCTTCCTCCGATGGTCAGAATCCACCATAACCTTCGACTGAGCCGACCACCCGGGCACCATCCCACACTCGAGAAGGTACCCGCTTGTCGTCGACCCGATCGTCGGCCCAAAATGGCTCACAAAGGTACTGATGGACGGAGGCAGCGGCCTCAACATCATATACGCCAAAACGCTCGACGAGATGGGCGTCGATCGAACGAACCTCCGTCCCATCCGAGCACCCTTCCATGGCGTCGTACCTGGTAGGCAGGCCATGCCACTAGGACAGATCGATCTGCCCATCACTTTTGGGGATCGGTCCAATTACAGGACTGAGACCCTCACCTTCGACGTAGTAGGGTTCCCTCCGACTTTTCACGCCATCCTGGGACGACTGTGTTACGCGAAGTTCATGGCCGTCCCCAACTATAGGTACCTTAAGCTGAAGATGTCGGGCCCCCACGAGGTCATCACCATCGACACCTCCTTCCAGCGCGCTTACGAGTGCGAAGTTGGATGCTGCGATCATGCCTCCGCAGTCGTCGCCACCAAAGAGCTCGCCACCCTCAGGGAGGAGGTTGCCGAGAAAACACCCGACGCCAAAACAACAACCGGATCGTTCAAACCGGCAGAGGGCTCCAAGGAGGTCCACGTGGACCCCAGCGGCTCCGAGGCTAAAAGGGTCCATATTGGTACTTCACTCTCTTTTTGAATAGGAAAGCGCGCTCGTCGACTTCCTCCGCGATAACAAAGACATCTTTGCGTGAAAACCCTCGGATATGCTAGGCATCCCAAGGGAGGTCGCCGAGCATGCTTTAAAAATCCACCTAGACTCCAAGCCGGTAAAACAGCGTCTATGCCGCTTTGATGAAGAAAAACGCAGGGCCATCGGCGAAGAGGTAGCAAAACTGTTGGCCGCTGGGTTCATCAGGGAAGTATCCCACCCAGAGTGGCTAGCAAATCCCGTTCTTGTACGAAAGAAGAACGGGAAATGGAGGATGTGTGTCGACTACACGGGCCTCAACAAGGCATGCCCAAAAGACCCGTTTCCTTTACCATGCATTGACCAAATAGTTGATTCCACCTTAGGGTGCGAAACCCTCTGCTTCCTTGATGCATACTCCGGCTACCACCAGATCGCGATGAAAGAGTCCGACCAGCTCGCGACATCTTTTATCACCCCCTTCGGACCGTTCTGCTACGTTTCAATGTCGTTCGGTCTGAAGAACGCTGGGGCAACTTACCAGCGCTGTATGCTCAACTGCTTCGGGGACCTCATCGGGCGAACCGTTGAGGCCTACGTCGATGACATCGTAGTTAAAACCCAGTGGGCCGAACACCTTGTCGCCGACCTTGAGCAAACCTTTTCAAAACTTCGGGCAAACGGCATCAAACTCAATCCCGAAAAGTGTGTTTTTGGGGTCCCGAGGGGCATGCTGCTCGGCTTTATTGTCTCCGAGCGCGGCATCGAGGCCAACCCGGAGAAAATCTCAGCCATCACAAAAATGGGCCCAATCCAAAGCATAAAGGGGGTTTAGCGAATCACAGGATGTCTTGCCGCCCTCAGCCGATTCATTTCATGCCTCGACGAACGAGGACTTCCCCTTTATCGACTCCTTAAGAAATTCGACCACTTTGAGTGGACAGCCGAGGCTCAGGAGGTGCTTGACATGGTTAAACAATTCCTAACTAAACCGCCGGTCCTAGTCCCTCCGTACAATGGAGAATCCCTCCTGCTGTATATATCGGCCACCACGCAAGTGGTTAGCTCCGCCTTAGTAGTAGAGCGAGAGGAAGAGGGGCACGCCTTTAGGGTACAGCGGCCTGTGTACTTCATCAGCGAGGTGCTATCCAACTCAAAAACCCGTTACCCCCAAATCCAGAAACTCCTCTACACCGTCCTCGTCACCAAGAGAAAGCTACGCCACTACTTCGAGTCACACCCTGTGATAGTCGTGACGTCTTTCCCCCTCGGCGAGATCGTCCGCAGCCAGGATGCTACAGGAAGAATCGCAAAGTGGGCGCTCGAGCTAATGGATCAGGGCATTACTTATGCCCCTTGAACAATGATCAAATCCCAGGTGTTGGCTGACTTCATCGCAGAGTGGACCGAGGTCCAGATGCCACCAACAATCGCCAATCAAGACTGCTGAACGATGTACTTCGACGGATCATTGATGAAGAAGGGCGCCGGCGCGGGACTAGTCTTCGTATCTCCCCTCGGGGTCTGCATGAGGTACATGGTTCAGCTCCATTTTCCCTCATCAAACAATATCGCAGAGTACGAAGCACTCATCAATGGCCTACGAATCGCTATCGAGCTGGGCATCCGACGTCTCGACGTCAGAGGTGACTCCCAGCTGGTCGTCAACCAGGTCATGAAGGAGTCAAGCTGCCACGACGCCAAGATGGAGGCATACTGCCAAGAAGTCCAACGGCTAGAGGATAGATTCGACGGCCTCGAGCTCAATCACATCCCAAGGCGCCTCAACGAAGCAGCCGACGCGCTTACGAAAGCAGCATCCGGCCGAGACACAGTCCCGATAGGCGTCTTCGCCAGCGATCAACACAAACCCTCGGTACGCTACATGGGGTCGGAACAAGCCAGCTATGGCCCATCTAGTTCGACCCCAGGGGCCGATCCGCCAACTGCTCTGCCCGACCCCGAGGTCATGGCGCTTGAAGAGGACCCAGCGGCACAGTCCGACCCTCCCGACGACTGGAGAATGCTTTACCTCGACTACCTCCTCCACGACATACTACCAGCAGACAAAATGGAAGCCCATCGGCTCGCACGACGCGTCAAGTCCTTCGTTCTTGTAGAAGGTGAACTCTACAAACGGAGTCACATCGGGATTCTGCAACTCTGTATCCCTGGCGAACAGGGAAAACTCCTGCTGGACGACATCCACGGTGGAATCTGCGGTCATCATGCCACACCAAGAACCTTGGTTGGAAATGCATTCCGACAAGGCTTCTACTGGCCCACTGCAGTAACCGATGCCGAGCAAATTGTACGCACCTGCGAAGGGTGTCAGTACTACGCTTGGCAAACTCACCTCCCGGCCAAGGCACTCCAGATGATCCCCACCACATGGCCCTTCGCGGTCTAGGGGCTCGACCTAGTTGGGCCACTCAAAAAGGCGCCCGGGGGCTTCACCCACCTGCTTGTCACCATAGACAAGTTTACAAAATGGATTGAACCTCGACCAATATCCACGATCAAATCCGAGCAAGCTGTGCTATTCTTCCTCGACATCATCCATCGCTTTGGAGTACCGAACTCCATCATCACAGACAACGGCACGTAGTTCACCGGTAGGAAATTCATTCCGGAATTATTACCGCCTTCATCATCACTTTCATTGATCATTACTAATTCTTTAGGATCTTCTTCTTCTTCCTCTTCTGATTCGCTATCATTGGCAAGGATGACACCTGGGTCCATGGCATCAGCTTGAGGCTCATGATTCGGGTTTAGTAGATTGCTAAGCCTATGCACTTCCTCATGTAGATAGGTATTATGTTCTTCTAGATCTTCTACATAGAACTCTAGCTCATGAGTTCTAGCTCTAGCTACATTTTCCCTCTGCCAAGCCTCATTTCGTCCCTCCACCGTACGAACTAATATACTTTCACAGTTCCTGTGTGCGATGGTGAGACGCCTCAATTGATCCTGTAATTCTCCTACCTGTATAGCATCCAAAGCCCTATCTCTAGTAGCTTGTGCTAATTCTGTAGAAATTCTTTGTATCTCTGCTTGGGGATCAGGCCTAGAACTGCTACTCCTAGCACCATCGCTTCTAGGGGCAAGTTGGTGACGAGGAACTCCTTTGGGTCCAGTGGACTTACGGGGCGTCATCTTGGCACGAGCCATACTGTAGGAAACCAATTTAATCCAAATAAGACCACTTGATCAAAGTCTAAAGAGCAGCTATGATGGATTACATTCCTCAAACTAGACTCACTACTCAACTCCAGACTAAGAGGTGAAGGAAGTAACGAGTGAATTATTCATGATGCATGAATCGTTCTTACGAACAAAAACATCAAAGTTTATAATGCACATAAACAACATTTATTTTTTTATATAGGGCATAGTAAGATTACTACTCCACCACACAAGACCCTTTTAATCAATTAAGGAATGGTGAGAAAGAAATAAGACAAGTCAGAAGCAATTTGGACCAAATTAATCAAGTTAAATTTAGTCATTCCAAATCATTTTTAAGTTTTCGTAAACCAATACCACAAAAACTTTGTAACGATTGCTCCGATACCATTCTGTGGTAGAACCTTCTAAATTATAGGACCCACATACATTTGTTACTGTCCAAAGACCTTTGACAACAATGCATATGTTCCTGGTAACTTAAGAAGTCTGTCGTGTGTCCTCGGGGAACCCCGAATCATCCACGATTTCCGAGCAGGATCACATTACAGAGTCATTGCAGTATTACAACAGTTTATTCAAATAAATACATCAGAGTAAAAGTAGCGGAAGACTTACAATAACATAGTTTACAAACCATTTGTTTCAAACCATACAACTAAGTTCGATATTAATACAAACCAAAGTAGTGGAGCGGCATTATAATATAATACAAAACACACAATGAGGCTGCCTCCTTAAAAATCCACACAATTACTTCTCAACGCCATCACAAGGTACAATTCTCATGCAAAGACAATCCAAAACAGATCTCGCTCATGAGGCTCACACGCAACAAGGGTCAGCGAACCACGAGTACAAAAAGTACTCAACAAGACTTAACCAAAATAAGAACCGATAACTCTCGGGAATGCAATTCAGAGGATTCAAGGTATGGTTTTAGCAATAATCAAAGTTATTTTGCGTAAAAGCTCTTTGACAAAATTCTTTGTTTCAACAGTTTAAACTTCATAAAATCATATACAAAGATGACACGATCCGTAATGAGATCATGAAACTTCATATCCAACACCTTCATCACCCATTCTCAAGTTCTAGTTATTAATTACTACGGTGATGAACAAAGAGTTGAGTCTCCATAACCGAGGAGCAACGACAATTCGAACCGATTAAAACCCACAATGAGGGATTCCAGACCACACGACATATGCGGGTCCCCGACCTACATATACCAACCTATTCTCGGATCCTCTAAAACAAGAATGGGTCCAATCACCACCTCGAGAATACAAGACTCCACCAATCCAGCCCATTGCCACGTGGGTACACGCTATTCCCGCCATCTCTCCACTCCCAAAGTGCGCGAGTAGCCATTCTCGTAATAGAATTGCCAAGTTCAAAGCTTACGGTATGTGGTTAGTACTACAAATTCTCACCTCATGCAATTCAACAACGGACATGCCTTAATCGAAACCTGAGACGGAAGATCCCTCCACAAGACCTCCATGTCTTGTGGCTCACACACACCGAAAATCCGCCCCGGTCTAGATTTATTACTCCACATTCCCATATCACAAAACTAACATAATTAACCAATGTTTCATTTAAAACTTGCTTGTGGCGGTAGTCACCGACTTCATCGTTCTCACGCATAGCTAAGCAAAACTAGGCATATCTGAGTTCAAAAGCTGTAATATGGTAAATATGGAATAACAAGGGTGGTAATGCACCAATTAGGCTCTTACTTAACTCTTAATCACTTAATGCAATAACGGAATGCAAAAGCGAAATTAATTTGTAAAACACAAGGTAGGGTTGTATGCATCCGGGGCTTTGCTTCGTTGACGGAAAAGTCCGGCTCTTGCGACGTTTCACAAGTCTTCGATCCGACCTCAACAGACAGATCAACCTCCTCCGCAACTTGATTAACTACCACGTGTTCACCTTCGTTTACTACACGTAGTAACATTGCCATGTTTAACATGATGCGGAATATGAAACATGATGCTCGATGATGGATGCAAAAATTAATAAATTGGATACAATTTTCCTTCGCAGTACAGTTACAAACCAAACTAACCAAACCATATTCGTAACTGATGTGACCACACCAGCACCGATCACTTTGGTGAACTCTCCGACCACTATGGTGAACTATCCAACCACTATGGTGAACTATCCGACCACTACGGTGAACTATCCGACCACTACGGTGAACTATGCGGAGCAAAGATCGTCGGTGAGGGAGAACCGGCGACTGCAGTGATCAAAATGAGTAAACAACAACTGACTAAGGACTACAGCATCGAAACGAAACCGTAAGTACATTTTATTACGGACATAACGGCTCACCGAAGGACTCGCCACGATGACACGCCCTGGCGGTGAAGTTGCTATCCTCGAGGAAAAAACGTGGACATTGAGTTCTCGCAATTTCAGCGACCAATGCTAGCTCATCTGGATTCGCAAGGAAAAGATGAACTAGGACGGCCTTTACCGAGATGGCAACAAATACCGGGGAGACAAAGGCGAGCTTGATGGAGCGATGACAACAACGGCGGTGGTGAAAACAAAGGAAGAAGAAAACAACGATGACGACGTCTTGGTACAAATAGCGCCGGCGCTGAAGCTCAAGGAAGCCACGACGGAGCCGTTTTAGGTGCCTCATGGCACACATCAAGGACGCCCACGACGCTACTGAACGCCAAAGAAGGTCCGACGGCAATGTAAGCTTAGGCGGTGAACAAGCATTCACGAAATTACAAAATTGCCATACGCCAAAATTCACAAATTACTCTCAAATTTTCATAACAACTCAAAAATCTCCAAAAACAAAAGTTGTTCAAAATCGAAAGTTCTACAACTTTGCTTCTATAACCATCTCCTAATTCGGTCTAGATTTTGAAATGGATTTTCGGTGGTAGGATTTAAATCTTTGAAAAGCGGGGTTTTCTCGAAAAATTCAAAATCCAAACAAACTTTGAACTAGAGTCAACCAATATAATTCAACACATACCACATGAATATAAACTTGTTTTAGTGTATGCATCTCAAAGTTTTCACCAAATGCCAAATGCTTTGCAATGCATATGATGACATGTCAGGTTTTAGTATTTTAAACACCCGAGGTGTTACATCGAATCGACGGGACGCTGCGCCTAGGTATGGCCTCGGGTGGGCCGACCCCGCTCCGGACGCCAAGGCAATTAAAGGCGCCCACATGGGGGCGGCGATTTACCTTCGCCTCCCCATGCAGGACCATGGAACGATCCGACGATAGGACCTCTATGAAGGAGAGCAAACGACGAACGAATGTCCAAAGAAAGATAAGCATCTCTGCCTTCTTACTTTACGCGTTAAAATTCATTACCGAGCTTCCGACCCCGTCAAACGGCGGGGACACGAACATCACTCGGGGGTTGTCGAGGATGTCTACCAGTCTAGACAGCCTCCTCACCTGACCCCTCCGTACGCTTGAAACCAGGGGCGCGAAATACGGGCATGAGACTTTGAATAAAACTGGACGAACTAGCAGACCCTACGCCTCGATAGCTACGTTGTTTCTGTTCACCAGAAAAATCATACTCAACGCCCCCCGCGTCTCCGGCTTCGACATCTGCCTTCTCAAGAAGGGTTCAGAGGGGCTCGCCTATAGAATCTCCCGCAAAGGAGAAGCTGTCAGGTTGCCCAAATCGATCGGACGGCTCGGACCGCCAACGAGATACAAAAAAAACAAAGAATATCGATTCTTATGCAGGTTACTCCAAACCTCGTCACAAACATCAGGGCCCGAACCCATCTGGTAGGAGCTTTTTCGCCACTCATGCTACCAAGGTAACGTTACCGACCCCGCCTTTATTTCGATTAAATTATGCATTCAAACATTACATATGCAAAACATTGCATCCCAACGCTTCGTGTCACGTCACGAAATGGCCGTCACCTCATTCGATATAGGTGACAGCAAGCCGAGGTTCAAAGGCCGGCCCACAAAGGGCTCGAGGCCGCCTCGTACCAAACAGAGCCAGGGAGAAATAACTGAGACGAGCCCCAACGGCCTTGCCCGACCCCGCTCGAAAACGAACAGGGACATCTCAAACTTTTCTCGTTCGATTCTAACCCTGAGCCAAACCCATAGAATCTCCATCGAGGAGAGGCCATCGGGCCGCCTGAGCCTATCGAACGGCTCGGGCATCTGCCGGGAGGCGGGTTAAGAAGTTGTGGAGTGCCACCAGAGGGCTCTTCCGACCCCATCAACAAATGATGGACCCGGATTCCACACGAACGTACCCGTTAGCGAGCTCATTGAGCGCGATACTCGAGCCATCGAGGCAAGTGTCGTTTACTCAGCCCCTCCGATTGCGAAAATCAAGGACGGGGTAACACGCAAATTACGGCCGACCCCTATCAGACCCTGATAAGGCCCAGGGGCTTGAGCCGCTCAATACAGGGACACAGGTTCGAAGGCCCTACCTTGCCGAGCCCATAGAGTCCCCATTTGGGGAATTCTGTTGGAAGACAGGGCGGGGAATATTGCAATGACATCCACGGACTTCGCCGACCCTGTCACAAAAACCATGGAATGGGATTCCATCCAAACGTTCCGGTCTCCAGTAAACCCGACCCCAGCAAATGCAAGGGGTCAGACCTTACTCGGGGGCTGGTGAAGGTACGGCTACCTCCCTTCCTTTCTTCGAAACAATCTCCTCGCATCAAGACCAGCGGCAAGATTCGGGGGAACAGATTGGTAAGATCGCAAAAAATCAAACAAAACGAAATTATTAAGCAAAATCACGAAACTGTGTCCAGACTCAAAAATACCGACACTTGTTCACATATTACATATCAGTTGTGCTCAAAATTATTCGACTAACTACTCCCACAAAGGGAGAACCATTTCTTTCAGACTATCCGCCAGGTTCTTCACAAGGGGAGCCACCACCTTCTCAATCGCCTCCAGCTCATCATCCTCATAGGTAGGCGGGAAACCTTCGCTCATCACCTTCAAGTTGATCTCCTTCTCGTAATGAGCATGGGCAATGGTGAAGGCCTGAGTAATCCCGACGTGAAAAGCACTCTCCTCAAGCTGGCCCACCCGAGCCGTGATACCTGCGGCACGAGCCGCAAGCGGGCTGGTCTCCACCGGCTCCGCCACCTTCAGGGCATCAAGGACCACCCCGACCGTAGCTTGTAGACGATAGTGCTCATCGCTCTCAGTCTGAAGGGTCCTTCGTACATGGCCAAGCTCCTTTTCTAGCTTGACAGAGACGTTTTCGACGCTCAACCTTCGACTCACCGTGTCACCGAGATCCACCCGGAGGGAATGGACTACCTCGACGTCCTCATCCACCTTCTACTGAAGGGCCATGGCCCTACTCTCGGCCTTCCGTCTGAGGTCCCGCTCCATCTCTAGCTCCTTCAGGACCTCACCGGCCTTCTCATCAGCCGCGGCTTTCCTCTGCAGCAACTCGTCTCACTCCTTTCGAAGCCTAGCGATCTCCTCCTCATCCAGCTTTGACCTCGTCGACAAATCCTCAAACATCCCGTGGGCCTCCTCCGCTTCCTCACGCGCCTGGGCCTCCTGCTCCTGGGCGGCAGCAAGCTATGCGGCCATATCTGCTCGCAGCCGGGCCTCCTCAGAAAGGCGATCCCACTCTGTCTTCTGCTCATGGAGGAATCGAGATTTATTCCGGCTACAAGCAACAAGACTCTGAAGAGGAAGAAGACTGGTATCAGAAATACGAAAACACAAAAACATGCGAAGAAAGAAGAAAACCAAGTGAGTACCTGGGTAGTAGGAACAACAATTTCACGTAGGGCTCCTCTGGCCTGCTCCAGGGCATCCAGCATGGTCGAAATCCCGACATCAAGACCCTCCCGCTCCATGCTCTCGCCATGATCATCGAGCAAGAAAAGAGCCGACGTCGAATCCTAGGCAGCCATCCGCTGGAGCGGCGGCTCCCCCCACATGGGAGAGAAGCTTCCTCCTGACAAAGGGGCCGGGGGCGGCTCCCTCCAGACCCTATGCGGCACCACCGCCACGCTCGAGGACCCTCCAACCAGACCCTCCTCCACCTGGGTAGCTTCAAGCGTCATGGGCGGATCCACCTAGGCCTCTGATGGCATGGACTGCACTGCGCCCTCAAGTACCACCGTGGCGGCGTCCGGCTGAGCCTGGCTCTGCTCGGCAATCACCGAGGGTGCGGGTGCCACCACAGGCGCCGTCAGATCGGTCAGCGTAGCCCCAACATCGGCACCACTCCAGCCCGAAACAGGGGCGACGCTGGGCAGCGCCATCCGTCCCGCCTGAATGGCAAGGCTCTTTTTGGGCGCCAGCCCCAGGGGGTGACATGTCCGCAAGAACCTACACAAAGGTAATAGCCATTAGGTCAAAATAGAAATGGAAAAAGGATGAAAACAGGGGAATCAGCAGCTTACGCTGACGCCCTCGGCCGGTGGAAGCGTTTTGGGGACGGTTCCCCAGATCCTTGCCTCAACTCGTCTAGGCGGGACCGTTTCGAGCCTGCCCCCTGCTTCGAGGCAGGGGGGCTCATCTCCACCACCTCGTGGGGCGCGGCACCAGAGCCGCTCCCCTCCATCGTCTGATGGGGCGCGGCACCAGCACCTTCCCTCTCGACCATCACCTCAGGGTCGGCGGCGGCAGACCCGCTTTTCCCCAACCACCGATCCTTGGCTGGCACGCCGTGCGAAGCGGCGGACTCTCCGGCCTCCACCGACCTCACCGACTCACTTCCCTCCGCGTGGAACGGGAAGGGTCCCTGCACGGACGGGCGGGCACTTGTCAGCGTGTCCTCGTCCTCCAGGATGCCCCAATCCACGTCGACGAGTACCTCGTCGTCATCATCGTCGTCGTCATCATCACTGCTCACGTCCTCTCCCCGATCCCGTGCTTCCTGCTTCAGTCATTTCTCCTTCATCTGCTCCCTTGCCTTCTTGTCCCGCTCGACCGTGAGGCGATTCGCCGCCGCCACGGCCTTGTCCTTTGGCGGTGGAACCAGACTGTCTTTGAAGACTAGCCTCCCCGGCTAGCCCCGACGTCGCAAAAGCAAGTATCAAAACAGATGAAGATTCAGGAAAAAGAAAGAGCACGGGAGAAGAAGGCTTACGAATTCGAAGAACCTAGGTTCCGGCCGCATTGGGGGATGTTCGGGCACCGGATACACAATGTCGAGGACCCCACCTTTGGAATCCTTCATCGGCTCCGTCGCCTCCTTTATGCGCTACGCCACTTCCGAGAAGGGGAGCACCTCGTCAACAAGCACCGTCCCCTCGAATAATATCCCGAGCATCATCCAGTGTAGGGGAAGCGTGCGCATCATCAGTGGCGCCACCCTCCTCGCATGATAAGCACCGATAATTCCTGTCCCCTTTACGCCCTGTTCCTTCATAGCTTGGAGGGCAGAAAGAAGGTCAGAAAGGTGTTTCTTGTCTTTGGACGGGACGCCCCAGCCCCATGACCCCGGAGCCTCTTCGATAAGGCGCCCGGTGTACCTCGACAGGGGGGCACTCACATCATCCCTGACATAAAACCACTGTGAGTGCCATCCCTTGTTAGACGTCGCCAGACGCATGAGCGGGTAACCCCTCGACCGGGTATGGCGTAGGTGAACACTGGCGCATCCCATCGGCACGCTCACATCCTTCCCCCCAATCCTCCTCTTCGACAAACTGACGGTAAAGAAATACCGCCACAAATCAAAGTGGGGATCGATCCCCAGGAAACCCTCACATAGGGCAACAAACGCCGCCATATGCTGAACCCCGTTGGGAGTAAGATGCTGCAGCTCCACCTCATAGTAATCCAGCAGCCCCTGAAGGAATCTATGCGCAGGTACTGCAAATCCCCGCTCATGAAAGATGGCGAAAGATACGACATACCCTTTGGGCGGCGCCGGCTCACCCTCATCACCAGGTATCAGCCACTCCTGGACGGCAGACAATGGACGGAGAAGGCCACGGCGGACGAGGCCCTCCAAACGCCGAGAGGTGATGCTAGATCTGCCCCACAACTCCATTAAAGCGATTGGGGAGAAGGTGGGCGCAAGCTCGACGGCGGCTACAGGACAGGCGCAAGCTTGATGGCGACTGCAACATGGACGCAAGCCGGTCGACGGTGGTGGTGTGAGCGCAGGAGGCTGGGGTGATTGGCGGCGGATGGCTCAGACGCAAAGGCAAGGGGGAGAAATACGGAACCTTAGGGGCGAACCCGTGGTTTTATAGGGGCGACGAGCGCGAGAAGGGCAACCGTCCGCCTCGATCTCCCAGCCTGCCACTCGCACCGCCGCGTCACGTCGCGGGACACACGCCCACAGTCCCTATCCTTTCCCATCGAGAATCACCGGGGATGGTTCGCCTTCTCCAGGCGAATCTGGACTCTCTTCCCACCTAGGGAAGGCAGGTCACAAAGATTTTTTCTATTTTGGCCCACCTAGGGCCCAGAAGCTCAACTGAGGGCGGGTCCACGAACGATCCGAAATCAAGGGCGCAGGCATTATTGGGGTCTCGATCCATGGTCAAGCCCCAGTTAGGTCAGCCCTGAATGAGATCCCCACGAATGGGATACCACGACCCCTTCAAAAAAAATATCCAGTTGACGAAAAAACCAAGTCCTTCAGCCTTACCCGCGAAGGGTCCGATACAACCCCCCAGGCGGTTCTATCCGAATCACCTGGAGGCTCGGGGGTTACTGTCGAGAACCTAATACCAGGGTACCCCAGAAGGTGGAACCAATAACCATCGAACGTTAAAAACTTCTGGACGGATAAGGGCGCCGTTGTGTTCCTTGCCCGAATGACGAAAGTTAGGTTCCGTCTCGCCCGACGCCTTTGGGCCAGCCCCGCCTCGCCCGAGGGCAAAGGGCTGGCTTCCGTCTCGCCCGACGCCTTTGGGCCAGCCCCGCCTCGCCCGAGGGCAAAGGGCTGGCCTCCGTCTCGCCCGACGCCCGAGGGCTGAAGGCTAGTCTCCGCCTCGCCCGAGGGCTGAGGGATACACTCCGCCTCGCCCGACCCCCGAGGGGTGGGTTTGGTCACACCTAAGGGATAAGGACTAGGCTCCGCCTCGCCCGACGACCGAGGACGAACCTCGCCCCGTTCGATGTCCAAGGGCTGGTTTTATCTTACCTGATAACTTCTCTCCCGTTCCCTCATGATGATGGGTACAGTGCAAGACAAGACGTTCGGGTCAACCACGGCTTCAAGGACCATACCCTGCGCCCCGGTAGGAAAGGTACTGCCAGGGAACGACTGGATAGGTGCTTTAGACCCTCCCGGGCCCCGCAGAGCCCAAAAGGTATTGCAGGCGCGTACTCCTCGCCCTGTAGAGTTGTAGGCGCCGCCTTCAGCTCTGGGACACGGGACCCGATGAAGATACACGACAACCACTACACTCTAGAAAAGGATTTGTAATCTCCACGAATGACGGACATGCCGTCACCACATTATGGACCCAAGGGAGCGGAGCCCGCTTCCCGACCCCTCGGGTCCACCAAATCGCAGGACCTTACCCACAGCGCTACTCCGGACCTCGACTCCGCGTCCCTCCGACAGAGACTCATAGAGCCAGAAGGCGTGCGGAGCAAGGCTAAGCGAGGTTCATAAGTCAAAACCACTGTATTCCAACCCATACCCTGCGCAGGGCACTATTCTGTAACCATCCTGACATTCTACAGAAGCATCGACAGTATTGTAGGTGCTTATATTCCTTTCGCACCCATCAGAATGGGTAAGGAGGCTAGGTAGAGCACGGATCCTAAGCCCTGACCCTTGTAAGGCCGTCCCCTTCATTCATAAAAGGGGATGCGCTTCCTCCAGCTAGGGGGGACCGAAAAAACAACGCAACAGACACGCCTAGACAAGTTGCCACCGAGCTCTTGGCTTCCTTTCGACCCTTCCATCAGAGACTTGGGACCTGTCCCTCTCTCGATCGTTTGTATCCACTACTACGAACCATTCACGGTGCTAATAACACGAGCAGCAACAAACTGGACGTAGGGATATTCAGCCCGAACCAGTATAAATCTTGTGTCCTTTAGCGTACCATCCGAGCCTAACGCGCATTATTATAAATTTACTTGCCGGTGCTTGTACGAAACACCGACAATATCATTAACAAATAATCCTTAGCACATAATGTGCACACCGTAGCTAATTATGTTGTTTTTTTTGCTGCCTTGAATATATAGCGTGACACGCATTTTATTAACCTGATCGATAGGGCCTGCATGCGCCCTTCTCCATGCTAGCTAGCTAGTGCGAGTACATACAGATTACAGACAAATATTGACATAATTAATTATATATTCTTTCATTCCAAATTATAAGTCATTTTAACTTTCTTAAAGAGTCAAAATATATCAGGTTTGACTAAAATTATAGAAAAAATTACAAAAAATTATGACATCAAATAGATATACTATGAAAATATAAATAATGAAGAATCTAATGATACTTAGTTGATATCATAAATGTTATTACTTTATTATATAAATTAGTCCAACTTAAGATGCTTATTGGGATGCAGGGAGTACCAAATTATCAACAGTACATGTGCATGCGTATATTATTATGCCCTGAAAAAGAAAAATATGTGGATCCAATGGCTAGCACACACGCATGCAGGCATGGGCAGCTTCTGGTGTCTTTGGTTTGCTTTGCGAATTCAATCACGCTAGCTAGCTACAGCCTGTTCGTTTGGCTGTGGTTTGTCGTAAATAATTGTAAATTTTCAGTTGAAATAATATTTTTCTCTCACATAAACTAGCCAGCAGTACTTTTTCATAAACCAGCAACAAAACAAACCAGCCAACCGAACAAGTTGCTAGTTTGGTAAAGAATTGAGAATCAGACGACTAATGCATACTAGTACGTGGACAATTAGCAATGTACTACTCGTACTAGTTGGTTAGCATTTGCTAATAGTTATATATATATATATATATATATATATATATATATATATATAAATTATTTTTTACCCCTAGAGAGTAGTTACTCCCATGTGCAATGTATGCACCACAGAAATACCAAAACAACTGGTGTCAATGAACAAAAGGACATGCAACACAGGGATATTGCAACCGGCCTAGTGTTGATCTGCAGGATGCAAGAGTTACAATGCATCTGCAAACATAATAATTTTTCTGATTTCATGTTGAGCAGGCTCGCCATTTTTCGTTCGTGCGAGAACAAAACAGCTTCAGTTTTTCACAAAGGAAGAAACTTGTAGGAAGAACCACTTTCCTCAACAAATGGAAAACAGTCCAGAGATTGCAAAAAAAAATCGCAAGAACGAACAGCTTCTATTTTTCACAATTGATAGCTAGCAGTGCAGGGATCGAGTCGGTGAGGATTAAATAAAAAAACTAAAGACGAGTCGGCC
Source organism: Miscanthus lutarioriparius (assembly GCA_904845875.1). Classification (NCBI taxonomy): domain Eukaryota; kingdom Viridiplantae; phylum Streptophyta; class Magnoliopsida; order Poales; family Poaceae; genus Miscanthus; species Miscanthus lutarioriparius. The sequence continues at coordinate 14,119,797 of CAJGYO010000013.1, forward strand.
GAGCATGTCCGATTGGATCGCTTTATTTTGGAGGAATTAAAACCTATTAAAGGATTATGCTATTTAGCTTAGAATTTGATATTTCATAACTTTCTCAAACTCACAAATAAGTCTATCTCAAATTCATAGGGTGGAAAATAGAAATGGATTCTATAGATCACTATATTATAATTCTATTCTTCAATTTATAGCACACTCTTCAACTCACTTCCCTATAATAGAAATGCAACGTATAAATATTTTCTTTATATGTCTAACAATAAATATACAAATATATTCAATATACAACTATATTAACTTAACTAATTTATATCTAAATTATAATTATTAGAATAAATTCAATTTTAGTAATCAAACGGGCCCTCTAGATTTGGGAGGCCAGACCACTATACATCGCCCCCACTTTTTTAGTTTGTCAAGTCCCCCGCTGCTTCTTCCTTAACTATCTTTATGAAGAGTGTGGCAACTGTCAGGTGGTACAGTGCTTCACAATTTTGGAGAGGAAAGGACTATTTGCGTTGTTTTCCGTGACTCCTTCCACCCCAGCACACTGGGATGACTATCCGCATGTACCGTGGCCCTGTTCACGTGCTCTTAAACTCGGTTTGATCCATTTATTTTTTTATTCGGAACAGTATTTTTCTTTCACAAATTTCTCCAGTATTCCTCCAAACCATCCAGATTCCTCCAGAATTCAGACAAGCGAACAGGCCCTGTGTCTTCATCGCTTTTGATCCTGAAACATGTTCAAGTAGCAGGCCCAGTGGGTAGGTAGTCCCAGGAGTACCCTAAAATTTGGCCCAAATTTTTTAGTACTCCGCGGCCCATGAGAAATTTGGTCCACGCACCCGCCGTTCGCTCCCCATCTCTCCCAGGCCACAACGAGCGTGATCACAACCTCTGACCCGACTCTTCCAGTGTGATTGTGCATCTGTGCGAGGTGTGAGCAACCGTCGCCCTCGGCCGAGCCTCGAGGCCCGAGCGCCAGCGTGTCCCCCAGCCACCGGCCGCTGCCCCGCTCCCGCCGTGATGCCGCTTTGTCGAGCGGCTCTTCCGCCTTAGCGCCACCCCACGTGTCTGCCCGTAGCACTCCGCCAGTCCATCAACGTCGGGTGCACCAAGCAGGCAAGCAGTTGGCCGGCCGACCAGCTCGCCGCAACACCGCGTGCCTGTACCGTCATGTCCAAGACTCGGAGTCCCCTGTTCGTCTTTTTTCGAGCCAAATAGCATAATCCTTAGTAGGTTTCAATTCCTCCAAAATAAAAAGATCCAATTGGCTCCGGAGACATTGGTCACAGCACCCACGTCTCTTCAAAGAAACGTACAGACGACTAATGCATACTAGTACGTGGACAATTACCAATGTACTACTCGTACTAGTTAGTTATATATATATATATATATATATATATATATACGGTAAGGCTATTCTGCAGTTGGTCACAGAATAACTTATTATATAGCCACTTTGTTTTACGATAATGTTTGTACCAATTTACAATAATGACAATACACATTTACGATACATGTGTTACTATAATTCAAGATGATACTTACCATAATGTTATAGTAAATCATTTATGAGAGGGTTACCATAATCTCGTAAATTAGTATAGTAATTATCATAACTCAAAGTGGCTATAGAATAACTTATTCTGCGGCCAACTACAGAACAGTACCCCTCTCTCTCTCTCTCTCTCTATATATATATATATATATATATATATATATATTATAATAATATATCTCAGGTCGTCATGCACAACCTTATCATTCGTGATGCGGTCGATCTGCTAACAAACCACGATGCTTCCTTCAACGCGACATCCACATCCTATCTCTTTTGCATACGTGTGCGCACTGACGGATGAAAACTCGACCGCTGACCCTTCGATTCAGAACGAATTCAGAGTTTCAGACGGTGCAAAGAGATGTAGTAGAACTTATCTGTATGTATGCGTGTGAATCATGAATTAGTCAACACTGGATATAGCCATGGACCAGCAAGAAGCTACTGTTGTATTTCTGTTTTTTTTTAAATGGAATATTACAGATCTTTTCTTATATAATTGTATATAAACCAATGCAATCCGCAGTGTTGCTCCTTTTCCTATTAAATGAAGAAAAATGTATTGTTCTTCATCATCATTTTTCTTTAATAATTTGTCTTTCAAACTTAATTAGTATGTATATTACTCTATTTGCCCTGCTCGCTTGACTGATAAGCCATGACTGAAAGTACTGTTGGCTGATTTGTTGTGAGAGAAAAACATTGTTCGTTGGCTGAAAAAGTACGGCCAAGCGAACAGTGATCCGTATGAATCCCTTCGAAGAATGTACTGACAAAAGCTGAGTAGATAACGCGAGTTGTGTTTGGACGAGGTGGATTGGAAGAAGAAGAATTGAATTGAGTTGAATTGAATTGAAGGGAATATATAAAAAAGTAACGCGTGTGCGAGTCAAGTCCATGTCCACCTCAAGTAGCTTCGCCTGTCCGGCATCCCTGAGCCAGCTGCTCATTGACCGACTACCGCTACGCTGCATGCATCGATCTCGCTTGCCAACTGCTTCCACTATTTTATTTTTTTTGAAACGAACTGCTTGCACTATTTGGACTGTTTCCACTTTCCAGCAGCAGGAAGCAATGCTTAATTTGCTTTATTTCATTTGCCCTCTTTGGTGTGAACGGGGTTTTAGACAAAGAGTTGACATATGCCAATTGCCAACCACACTAGAATGTCTGAATGTCAATGGCCTACTACAAACAAACGCAGCGAAACCACCTGCTGGCTGCTGAACAGGCACAGATGATACGATGATGATACAGTACTATACTAGTACTCCATATCGTCTCCTATGCACGTAGTTTCACATCAGATGATTTCCTTGTCAGAAATTCAGAACTAATATAAGAGCAGGTATAATAACGTATGTGAGCCGGCGAGATGAACTCCATGTCATCAAAAATCTTGCCACGCTAGGAGAGAGAAGGTTGAGCGGGCGCTTACCTTGCCGCCGGCTGAAACACAGAGTACGAGAGGAAAAAACAGTCTTGCAGCCGGATGCAGGCTGGGAGCTAGCTGGGAGTCACCGTTTTGTTCTTCTTGCAGCCGGATGCAGGCTGGGAGCAAGCTGAATTATTAAACTTGCTCTAATAACATCAGGGCCATGAACTGATCTGAAACTTTCAGCTGATCGATGCACCTGATGGCTTCGATCGCTTCAGTTGACTGATTGGCGATGCCGATCATAGGCGTGTGCGTCCTGCCCACCAACACCTACTGCTCTCTTGGCATAAGTAAAAGAAACAATTTTTTTTTTAAAAAACTTCCTGCGCAGTTCCAATCTTTTTTTCTTTTCGAGCTTGCTATCTCTCGCCATCTGGTTGTATGAGTTGCTGGCTCGCGGAGCCAGTAAACAAGTCGGCCTGGCTCTTGTCCGGCCCATCACAAGTTTCAGCCCATATAACGGCTGCCTCTCTAGGAGTGCGCGTGCGTGTGTGCGGGACAGGCCTACAAGCGGCTTAGTCGCTGTCACAACGAACGATTGAATGTAGAGGAGAACTCGAGAGGTTGGTTGGCGAACCTTTTTTGAAACAATGTCCCATGCTGATCTTATTCGGGTGTTGGTAACTATGTGGGCGATTTGATATGCAAGAAAAAAAGATGATACATGAAAATATTTTCCAGAGCCCGCTATCGACACATAGCTTTGTAAACAAATATGTTGCTGAATTGAAAGTGATGAAGCCGACTCAAGGAGCAAAGGCAAAAGTTCAGACTCAACGTCCTCGGTGGCTGCCACCGCCAGCTGGATGCATGAAGGTGAATGTCGATGTAGCTATTTCAAAGAACTTGAGAAGGGCATTAGTAGCAGCCATAGCCCGAGACCAAAATGGCAGTTTTTTGGGAGCATCGGGAGTGGTCCTTGAAGGAATCACGGAACCAGAAATAGCCGTGGTAATCGCCTACAGAGAAGGTCTAGCTTTGGCATCTGACCTCATGTTGACCTCATTCCTGTTGGCATCTGATTGTGCTAATACTATTAGAAGCATGGCAGGAAGAGGCATGGGTCCTTATGGCCAAGTTGTGAAGGAGATCAAGGAGGAGGCTCGTGATTTTGTTTTTGTTGATTTCGTTCATGAGAATAGAAATTCCAATGTTGATGCTGGTATTTTAGCTAGGAGCTCGATCTCTTTTAATACAGGCAGGCATGTCTGCCTGTTAGATCTGCCTTTGGGCATTTGTAACTCTTATGACCAACTCCATGAATAAAGAGTGTGGTTTCCCTAAAAAAATTAGGAGGATTAAACATAGGATAATTATAAAACTAATTGAAGCCATGACTAATTCACGAGATAAATTTATTAAGCCTAATTAATAATTCATGATTAGCATATGTTTACTGTAGCATCACAATCGCTAATCATAGACTAAATAGGCTTAATAGATTTATCTCACGAATTAGTCACAGCTTATGCAATTAGTTTATAATTAGTCTATATTTAATACTCCTCATTAGTCAAACATCCGTGTGATAGGGACTAAAGTTTAGTCACTTGTATCCAAACACCCCTTGAGACAGCAAAACAATATGATCAACAGGAAACAAGCGGTCCCTCCCAAATGGATACCTTCTCCATAGAGCTGTATTTTCATGATAGACTTAGCGTTATTGCTTAGTTTTGTGATTATTTTTCCTAAATACAGGATTTATAAACATCCGAAGAAATCCATTGTTTTTCTATTTATCAATGAATGGAGTGGACTCCCCTGATGCTGTATTAAAAATACTTGGTCTTGCAGAGGCTACAAGGTAGCTTCTTGACTAAAGTGGTAAATACGGTGATAAAAATGCTGGCGTTATTGATTGCATTCATTTTTTTCTTGGAAAGCTTCTCGACTAAAGCGATAAATACGGTGATAAAAATGCCGGCGTTACTGATTGCATTCATTTTTTTCTTGGAATGTAGCATCCAACGTTTTCTGAATTTTTTTGATACCATTGTTTTGCATGAGCATTATGTTGTATATGGCGACCATCGAGAATGGGGTTGGGTTACATCAGTTGTATTGTCGCCAAGTTCAGAACAGGCAGATGTTGGGCTGGAAAGTGGTCTGAAGCTAACATGATGGTGAAGAACAAGGCCTCTTAGTTTGTAATCGAGTTGGAAGAAGACTATGAGCTCAACCGTGATCTTGGATATCTTGATCTAACAAAATTACGTGAAACTGTACTTGATCGTCTTAAGTTTGATGGGTGATTTCTTCCATACTTTGACGAGTTAGTTCATGACCACATGTTGATAAATAATTGTTTTGGAAAACCAAAGAAGTGGCAGAGGTTCCTTGCCCTTTGGCTCTCAAACCACCCTTGGTTCTAGCCTCATTCATCTGTAGTCATTCATTTGTAGTGTTTATATAGTGGGAGATGAAAATTCCTCGGGGGATCCTACTACATACAATCTATTATCCAGCAGAAAGAACTGTGTTGATTGGCGACATGAAGCAAATGAGTATTAACTATTGAGGAAGGTATACGAACACCAAAGTGATCGTAAGATTAGAAGTATAAATATCTTATTGACAATTGGTCAGCTAAACACGGGCATGTTTTTAAGTTTTCCAGACACTTTATCCAGCATGCTCTTGTCTATACCAAGGTGATCTTTTATTGTTTTTACTTGCAATTTCTTGAAAAATTTAATAAAAATAATAATAACCTCATGGTTTCTGTAGGGCGAAGATTTGATTCAGAAAATCAAAGATATATCTTTAGTTGATATATTGATTTCCCATACGATTTGGAAAACCATTGCTACATGACACATACTATTATGAAGAAAACTTTTTAACAACATGTTACTACCTAGGACTTATGTACATTCATATATGATTTATAATACAACCGTGATAATCTTGTCACACTAAAAATAAGTTGGATACTATTAATATTTACTATTATTTATGGTGGTTCGGTATGGATGAGCCGTGTGAAGGAACAATGTGGCGATTGGCCGCAGAATGGGCAACAACTGCCACACCGAAGAACATGGGATGATCCCTACTAAAAAAATGGATCGTGGGTGATATGAGCCTAAACCTAACCCTAATCCATGGCTTTGGTACCACGTTACTTACCTTGGGGATCTAAGAAGACGAGCTCTCCACAGGTGGAGATAACTATATATAGAGAGCCTCATGGGCTATATGGGCCTCTAGTATAAGGGCCTTCATACACTTAACAATGAGAATGAAACACACCTATTTCTAGTTTCTCATGGTCATTATGGTGTTACAAAAAAAATCTATATTTTTTAACCATTATCTATTTCTTAGATATTTCTTACCATACAAGAATACCTAGACATCACCATAAAACATGACAGCTCTAGCTCATGTATGCTATCTACTTCTCTAGAAAGTTCCACAAAGATGCATTGTTATATTTAGCTCTACCCTTTAATGCATACTTGTCTCTATTAGTTGTCTTATCCTACCTTGTGCTATGAAAGTTTTCCAAAGTTTAATGTTGATGGTGTGATGGCGTGTGTAAGGAAAATAGACCCTAGGCCTATTTACTTTGGATTTTGATGTTTGGTGACCAACACAATCAAATTGGACTAATGAATTTGCAAGTAATTATTTTGTAGTTCAATAGGGTGCAAGACGTGACTTGGACGAAGGCGACATGATGATCCCATGATCAACACCATAAGCAAGACCCTAGAAGCACAAGAGAAGACCCAAGATATCAAGCAAAGTCTAAGCACGAAGATGGGAACCAAGCTGAACGCAAGATCGCGAAGAAACGAGCTTGGCAGAGGTGACCGGACGCGTCCGATAAGTTGCTCGGCAATAGCAGGCGTCAGCAGCAGTGATCGGACGCACGGACTTCACTGTTCATCGACGCCGCAACAACTAAGTGAGGACCGGACACAGCGACACTGGATGACCGGACGCACAAAGTGCAGCGTCCGATCATGTCCAGAGAGGTTCTAGGGCGGTGCAAATGCGACCGAACATGTCCAGTCGATCATGACCGGACTCGGCAGTACGTCCGATCTCTACGCGCTCGCTCAATGGTCGGGACAATTGGACGCGTCCGGTCAGGACGACAACAGCGTCCAGTCAGTAGCAGAAAGCTGGGTTTCGCCCCCAACGGCTACTTTCTCTATGGGGCTTATAAATAGATCCCCCAACCGGGCATTTGAGGGTGGAGAGCTCAGGAAACATACAAAGGGTGTTGATACACCATTTTAGTGATCTTCACTTGTATAGTACTTAGTGATTCATTAGGTGATTAGCGTAGGTGCTTTGCGAAGTGCTTAGGTTGATTAGACCACCGCTTATGCGCTTGCTCTAGGTTTAGGCCTAGTGTTTAGTGAGGTTTGCATACCTCTTACCACTTGGTGCTTGCGTGCATCATTGTTGTACATCGGAGGGTCTGTAGTCTTGCGAGATCACACCAACCGCGTTTGTGGTGTGGCCGTCACCGTGTACCGAAGGGAACAAGGCCCGCGGCGTTTTGGCCGGAAGCTTGATAGTGAAGACGGCGGAGAGCGGTCCGGGAGAGGCTTTGCCACGAGTGGCTTAACCGGAGATCCGCTTGCGCGTGGGGAAGGCCCGGAGCTATCCACGGAGTTACCCGATCAGGAGCTTGGCCCTTGCGAAGGGCTCCAACGAGGACTAGAGGGAAACTTGCGTGCTTCTCGATACCTCGGTAAAAATACCGAAGTCGTCGACGGAAGTTTGCATATCTCTACCTTACTCTTTAGCTTCCGCATTTACATTGCAATCTTGGTTTGTGCTTTACTTTCCTAGCTTAGTGATATGCTAGTTGATAGGTTTGGAACCTAGGTTGCATAACTCCTTTTTACGGTAGAGATAGCAACACACTAGCAAAACCGTAGTTGCATATTTAGATAGTTTATCTTTTGCATATGTTTTTCTTAAGGTTAGAAAAAGAGGTCATAGCTTAGAGTTAGAGTTTTAAGTTGTCTAATTCATCTCTCCTCCTAGACGTCACGGTCCCTTCCAGCGTGTTCTGAAAACAAAGGAGCTATTGGTGTCATGTGTAGAGACAGCTCAGGGATTTATATATGTTGCTGCTAGTGCAATGGTCATTAATGATCTTGTTGACCCGCCTTCCCCAAAAAAATTGGCTTGCAACGAAGCAACTCTGCTAGCACATAACCTGGGTGCAAAGAAGTGGTGTAATAGCTTTAGACTGCATGGAGGTGGTAATGAATATGCAGAAGCAAAGCTTGTGTGCTTATTCCGCAATCTTGAAGGAAATTAATGCTAGAAGAGCTTTGTTTCATGAAGTTGTTTTAAGCATCAGGGTAGACACTCGAATAATAAGGTACATGCTCTTGGTAAAAGTGTTTGTAAAGTGGGACATATATATATATATATATATATATATATATATATATATATATATATAGACACACACAGTTTTGCTATATTGCAACTGGGTGCAATCTGTGTACAGAATGCACCCAGGTCAACCGGCGCGCCTTATCTGGACAACCGGCTCAACTAACCCACTAATCAGGCGCGCCACACACCTCTACCCTCTCCCACGCCAACACCGCCCCACTAGGCAGCGAGGCAGGCACACAGCGAGCGTGCGAACGAGTTACAATTTATGTACGACGGAAGTTACAATCAGTTGAAGGGATGAGTTGCAATTTATGTACGACTGAAGATGCAATCGGCTGACGGGCTGAGTTGGAACTGGTATACAAATGGAGCTGCAACCAGCTATCCAGGGCAGTTGCAACTGGCCTACCCAACCAGAATGCAACTGGCCTAACACCAAGGTTGCAATTTGTGTACGACGGAAGTTGCAATCGGTTGAAGGGATGAGTTGCAATTTGTGTACGACTGAAGATGCAATCGGCTGACGGAGTGAGTTGAAACTGGTATACAAACGGAGCTGCAACCAACCGTCCAGGGCAGTTGCAACTGGCCTATCCAACCGGAATGCAACTGGCCTACCACCAAAGTTGCAATTTATGTACGACGGAAGTTGCAATCAGTTGAAGGATGAGTTGCAGCTGAGGGGCGGCGCCCGGGGCCTGTACAGCGCGGGGTCTCGGGAGATCTGCAGCCTTGGTCAATCGGGTCGGACTCTCGGCGGCTGGTGCACGGCTCGTGCTTTCGCCGTGTGCTCGCTGCGTCTTGTGTCTCAAGGCTTTCGCGGTCGGGTGCATTTGCTATAAAGAATGCACCCAGGTGCATTTTAGCCTCGTGTACAAATTATTCATGTACCTCAAAACATTGTGATGCAAAGTAAATAAGAGTCTACGTACCTTCCTCCTAAAGAACCATGCTTATTTACTTTTACTCTTTTTTTTTTGCAAAAACTATAGTTTTGCTTGAAAGATTTTCAACTCTAACCATATGCCACCATTTGAATAGGCAGAGAATTTCACTGCTGATTGAACAGACGGTATATACATAACCACCATTTCACCGGATGGTTATATCGCCAGGTCAAATTGGATACATAAGTGCTGCCTTTTGATCCATTGCTATGGTGGCCTTGACCTTGCGACTCGGTAGTACGCTGTCGCTGCCACACCTAGCCTCCTATGGCTGATTCAAATAGTGGTAATAAGGGCCTTTCCACGTGAGCTAGCAGGGCTACCTCCACCTTACTAAAGGACAAAAGTTCGGATAAAATTTCATTTTAATTTAGGAAAAAGAGAAGAGGGGTGTCTGTGTGTTGAGAGGAGAGGGTGTGTGTGTAGAGAGAGGAGAGGAGGAGGACGAGGAAGTTGGAGTAGCAAAGCTCTGCTAAAATCTTGCTTTGTTTCAGGTACATTACACAAACTTTTATTTTAAATTTCATCCATTTAGTTTGCAAATCTAGTTATTATTTACTTAGGTATTACATTTTAAAAGTAGTCAGTGTATATATAGTAGATTTAGGCTATTAGTAATTAGTAAAACTTTATTGGACTTATATTTAATAGAATATTGGACTTAGGTTTATGTTATATTAGAACACATTAGACTTAGATTTAGGTTATATTAGTAATTAGTTCAAGTCTGTTAGTAATTTGAAAATTAGGTAATATTAATTAAAGTATATTAAGCTTAGATTTAAGAAGCAGTCATATATCTAGGGCCATGTTTAGTTCCACCGAAATCCAAAATTTGGCACTATGCAAAAAGAAGATTCCCCGTCACATCAAACTTGCGGTACATGCATGGAGTACTAAATGTAGATGAAATCAAAAACTATTTGCACAGTTTGGTTGAACTTTGCGAGACGAATCTTTTGAGCCTAATTAGTCAATATTTGGACAATAATTCACAAATACAAACGAAATTGCTACAGTGTTCGTCGTCACATCGAACACTGTGCAAATGTCGAATCGGCAGCGAACTAAACGCGGCCTAGATTTGTTCTGGATCTAGAATTTAAGTTTGTTGACTACATGGCCATAGTACCCTCACAAATGCCATAACCGGTTCCCTAGACTAGGGTGGGCCAGGATGATTGGCTCAGGATGGCTCCAACCTGAGGGTACTTCACAGACTTGGGTAACAAGGCATAGACAAAATATACATAGAAATCGAATCAGCCCATTGTAACTAACCGGGAAACCAACCTATAAAACGATCAGTTAATTAGGACTCTATATGCAACCTTACCCCTGGGACTATATAAGGAGAGTAGAGATCCCCTAATCGGCAGACTCTTAGGTACACATCAACACATTAGCTCAATGCCCCTACAACCCTTCACACGAAGCTCAAGTAATAAAATTGTCCACATACACTGGACATATGGAACCCCTTGCCTGAACTAGTATAAATTTATGTCCCATGTGCAACGCCTTTAATTAGTACAACCTATAAACCGAACAGGTTAATTAGGACTCTATATGCAACCTTACCCCTAGGACTATATAAGGAGAGTAGAGATCCCCTAATCGGCAGACCCTTAGGTACACCTCAACACATTAGCTCAATGCCCTTGCAAACCCTTCATACTAAGCACAAGTCATAAAATTCTCTACATACACTAAACATATGGAACCCTTGCCTGAACTAGTATAAATTTATGTCCCATGTGCAACGCCTTTAATTTAGTGTGCATCATATGTTGATTACCGGTCAATGGTAAAAAAACACCGATAGTAGTTTGTATAGCCGGTAGAGGCCTTCCCTACAGATTCATCTAAATATATTAGATGGATTCTTTAAGTTGTTCGACCGTGTGAAGTGCGAGAAGAACTAATTATCAAAAACCAGGAAATGGAATAGCATGCAATAAAATCTATTACTAAATATCGGCATGCCAAAAGTCATGTATCTTTTCTGCATATAAAAATAAAATGTAAAGGCTCTAGAAATGCCACGTTGCATTTCTTAGACCTGTTGAGTGGGCCTGCGGTTGCAGCCCTAGCTGCAGTGAAGAGAGCCCTTATACAATGCACAAAATTAAAGGTCCATCGTCCAGCTGGCAGGCGGCCCTCGCCGCGATACGACTTGACCATTATCAAGAGGGAAGGGATACAATGCAGATTAATCTCTCATCATTGCCAAATGAATCATGTTGATTGACAGCGCAAGATTGTGATATCGCCGGTTAAATATAAATATATATATATATATATATTCACATATTGTAGTTTTGTGGTTGAAATAACATATTGTCCACTGCCCCAGATTAGGACATCACTGTCGGTTTAAAATCCTTCTTCATTGTCGGATTTTGAACCGGCGGTGATGTGGGGTTCACATCACTGCCGGTACTCAGAACTGCCAGTGATGTGCAGGCAATACTGTTGGTTCATGGCACCAACCGGCAGTGTCAGTTGAGCCAACACTATCGGCTTGTGGCTCGAGCCGATAGTGATGCTCAAGCAAATACTGTCGGCTTGTGGCACGAGCCGACAGTGATGCTCAAGCCAACACTACCGGCTTGTGGCTCGAGTCGATAGTGATGCTCAAGCCAACACTGCCGGCTTGAGCTTTGAACCGGCAGTGTTGCTCAAGACATCATTGCCGGCTTGACATGCAAACCGGCAGTAATCTCTTTTTCATATTTTATTGTTTTATATAATTTTTTTTTATTTTTTTGGTGGAATCAAGTTTCACTTTATATTCGCTACGTAGACGACAGGTCCATCAACATTAAACATTACAAATATTACGGTTACAGTTCAAATGTACTTATGAAGCTCCGATCCCTTGAAATAAAAAAATTACAATAGTCTAGCGAACCGCTCTGGCCCGTACTACGCTTTGTACTTCACAGACTGTGTAATGGAAAATGTTCCTTTTTTCTAAGCACTCTGGTACGATAAAGGCTGCTAGCTCCAATGACATTGCTATGACCTTCATTTCTAACGGCCTATTGTGTTTAAATTTCTTGCGCTGTCATTCAAAAAAACCAGTTTTGAAAGACAAAAATATTAGAGAAATAAGTAGATCATTTTGTTGAATTAACAGATATAAATGAAATAAGGATTATACACACCAAAGCATCTGCCGCCTCTGATTTTACGCCGAGGTAGCGAAGCATTGCCCACATTAAGTAGAACCCGCATTCATTGTTTCCCGTCGGCTGGTCTAGGGTCTCTAATTGCATTGGTGCAACCTAGAAAGGGACCTTCGTCCCAACGACCATTCTTGCCTGGACACTATGCCACATTATAAAGTGTGAAAAAGGGGGTAATATTAAAATATGCTATGTGCGATTAGAAAATAATATGTTATTAGGTTCGCTTACGCATTAAGCACTTTGACTAGGGGATCAAGCAAAGAAAGTGGCTTTTTCTTCAAGTTTCACACCTTGATACGATTTCTTTTAATATCAACAACAATGAAGATGAAATGGTTGCTGCAATCACAGAACCCTAGTTAACGAATAATCGTAACTACAAAAAACAAGCATAAAAATAAGAGCAGAGAACACATACTCGTAGTTGTAGGTTAGAAGTATTTCAGTTTTATTACTCATCTTGAAATTTTTGAAAATGGCAGTTAGTGTCTCCATCAGATCTTCCACTTTGTTTCCATGCATGCCTCCGCATGTCCTCTCGTTGACTAGCTAGGGGTCCAGGAAAGACATATGAGCGTACTTTGTTTTGAAGCAATGTTTTGCTACGCACCTGCATAATTCATGGGGAACATGCAGTCGTTAACTATTTGTGTATCGAGAGAGTAGTTAATTATAATATCGTGCGAGTAGGGTACTTATATAGTCCACATCATCAACATTTGTGTATCGAGATCACGTCTCTGGAATAGCCAAAACAAGTGATCCCAACCAACAAAGTGCTTCTCTTCATTAGGATAATGAAAAACATGCGGCGGGCGGATAATATATTTGAAACCCTCCTGTCCTGTCTCAAGTGCTTGGGCCATGTAATAATCATGCAAGTCACGCATATATGTTGTTAAATTTTTATACTCCTCGTCCACCAAGAAATTGCCTCTTTGAAACTACATTACCGGTCTTGTTGTCTCATATAGTGAATCATAATAGATGTTCGCGGCATCATCCCTGCTTAATCCAGGGTTGTCTTTGACAATCTTGCTTATCTTCCTTTGATCTTCATGGTGTATTTCTTCGACTCTTAATTGATTGTGCTTACTCTCTGTTTGCCTGTTGAATTTGGACTACACCCTCCACTTAGGCAGTGAGGCAAATAGATTCTAAAATCTAACTTTGTCCTCCTTAGAGGCTACTTCTGGCTTTTGTTGGTTCATCAAGTTTGTAACGCTACCACTCATCGTCCTTTTCTTTTTTTGTTGGTCCACTTTGGGGGCATTAGAGACCGAATCCGATGGCCTTTTCTACGACTACGAGGATGCCTTAGATCTTGTTTTGGGCTGTTGTGGAGGAGAAGGACAAGAATTATGTTTTCTCAGGGGTGATGAAGAGGGAGGAGGAGGAGGAGCCTTCTCTTTTCTTGGGGCTGATGAAGATGGAGGACGAGGAGGAAGAGAACGAGACTTCTATATTCTCAGCGGTGATGGCAAGGAACCAAGGAAGGTAGTGTGATCTCCTCTGTTGGGAGATGGTGAGTGATCATCTCTAGGTGGCGAAGATTCGTCGTCATCCTCCTCATCATCCGAAGATAACTGGTGATCAAGCTTAATGAAGCGCTTGCACTAGGCCACATGGGCGCCCTTATTCTGAACAAGGCGTTGCCTGTCTTCCTGTGCTGGGTAATCAATGTGCATCTTGTTATACTTCTTATCAAGTATAGTTCAATGCTGACGTGGGCATACCCCATTGGAATTGGGCGGCCATTAATGGTTTCATCTCCCGTAGGCCAGGCCTGGCCGACCACCACCTTGTCAGTTGTCCTTTGCTAATGGATGTACAACCTAACATTGATGGGTTTGGTGATGTTGTCCACCGGATGAGGCACATTCGCCTCTTCATCATCGAGCGAGGTTGATCCACAGCTGCTGCGACCCTTGAACTGTGGGCTAAAGCTAGTTGGAAGAGGTTCTTGTGGTACTACTCCTGATCCCATGAACGCCATAAGTACATTAACTTTTTCTTGAACCCTCTCATCAATCCATTTTTTGAATTTGTCTTCCATGTCTTTTAGAACCCTCATATACTCTGCCTCTTGTGCCACTTTACCCCTCGAGCGGCTCCGATAAGTGGAAGATTCTTCCTTGAATGCTATTTTCCAAGGAACAAGACCGGCTCCTCTAGTGCGACTAGGGTGCTCCTTGTTTCTGAGTGCTTGGGTGAGCACGTTATTCTCCCTATTAGTACTATGGGTCCCTTTCCTCACCTCATCATTTACCTTGGAGATCCTCTGGACGAGGCTGCTCATGGCTAGATTTGTGGAGCTAAAGCTCTTATCCGAGCCAGCTCAATGCTAAGGCATTCCACCTTCTCAAGTTCCCTTTCAAATGCATTCATCTTACTGGCGTAGCCACGGGAGCCGAGTTTATGAGGATTCGTCGCTTTAAGCGAGTTCTCCTTATTCTTCTTGCTCAGTTCCAAGTACTCCTTGAATTACCTGTATTGCTTGAATTCTTGCCAGAAGTCCTTCTGCTTGGTGTACTCTCCACCATCCCAATTTGGCTCTTTATCCATGAGGATAAATTTCTTGTACAATGTCCCCTTGAAAGTCTTAAACCATGTCCTCATGATTTCTTTTGCTTTTTCTTGACTTGCTCCTTGTCATAGTCCTGTGGGATCCATTTCTCCCATATGGCATCCTTCTCACTTTTAGGAACCCTCCATGGGTTATCATCTTTCCTAATCCACTTTCTGGACTTAATCGGGATGTAGTCCCTTACAAGTGCCATGATGACAGTCTTGTATTTGGCCGTAGCTTTTTTAGCTATGAGCGGCTCCCCGACTTGGTCAAACTCAGTGATGTGCTAGTGTGCATTCCTACTAGTAGAAAGCTATGACACTCGCTTAGTTCTGACCTTGCTGCTACCTGAATCATCTGGCTGCTCAGTCGGCTGAATCTCCTGCTGGAAAAACCAAGTAAGCTAATAGACTCTCAATTAATTAGCGTGTGTGGCTACCTAGTCACATGATACCTAAGTTACCTGGTCATCTTGATCCAGCTCAAGAACAGTGGTAGGGGTCCATGGTACCTTGTTCTCACTATCCTGATTGTTACCATCACCGTTTGTCAGATCATGCTTCTCTCCCGTCCCACTGATATTAGCCGCTTCTTGTTGCCTATCAGTTCTTGGGCGATGGGTTAACGGGTGACGAAGATTCATGGCTATGACATGATCGTGGTCAGTTTTGGCTATGTACAACTGCTAGCAGCATTTGTGCATATATATATTACCCAACTAACAGAGTTTTAATGCAAAGTCTAATAATAAGTCCACATACAGTTCACGTACAACAAATGCATTGTTTGATTGGCTCCATACAACAAAGTCCACCTACTGTTCTATGAAACAAAGCCTACATCAACTTCCAAATAAGAAAAGCAATGACCATAGCCATAAATAAAAGTATGGAATCTTTCCAAGACCAAGGAGCAGTTCTCCTAATCTTCTTATCTCCGGTGGGTGGCTCCTCTTTAATCTCCACTGCCGATGGATGGCCATAGTTTGCACTCATTGGACCATAGTAGGCCCTCAAAGCTTTAGCTTTTGTGTTGTATTTTTTGTAACAATTACTTGGGTATTGATTGATTTGAGCATGGCAATCTTTCCAGGTAAGGTAGATCCCAGGCATCCGACCAACATGCACTACATACCATGCCATGGTTGCCTATACATGTAACCAAATTATGTTGATAGTGCTATGTCATTCAAACATGTTGTAGACCAAGCAAACTAAGTTTAGTGTATTGAGCAAAGTTGTAGACTATATTCAAATATTCAAACTTCAATTTCCAACACAACTAAATCATGAATTTCAACATCTAACTCATTTCAATATATGTTTGAGCACTAGTATGTGCTCAACCATGCTTCAAATGACCATAGTGTTTTAAGCTAATTTGTTCGCCATAGATCAAAGAACATTTGCTACTAAGGAAATTTGAAGTGATTCTACATGAAATCTAGAGAAAAAGGAATAAACAGGTTGTTGTTATCCTCACGGGCATTTCAGCGAACACCTAAGGGGCATGGTCGAAGGCACTCACCATGGGAGGTAGCAGCCCTCCGCGCGCTCCTGAGGGCCTTAGTTCACGGTTGGCTTTGGCAGATGCAGGCATGGACGACCAGACAACGGCGGTGGTTCGGCGGTGGTCCAGTGGTGTCGAGGAAGACGAGGGCACCTGTGTGGCATGGACGGCGTCGGGTGGTGTCGAGGAAAACGTAGGCATCGGGCGTCGGACGGTGGCATGGGGGACGGCATGGCGGCGCTGGTGGTGGCATGGCGGCGTGGAGCAACGCGGTATGGAGGACCGTGGGGCCGGGCACAGTGTCGGGTGGCTTCCTCGTTGGGGACCACCGGGTGCACTACGAAGAATGGCCACCGGCATGGAGGAAGAGGAGGGCGCGAGCGCAGCGGGTGGGTGGGGGGGGGAGGGGCGGGGTAGGTGAAGGCTGTACTTCATCGATGTCGAGGAAGAGAGCGGCACATGCATTTGAAAGAGGGCAAAAGATTTTGCTAGCACACGCTCTGGTAATATATTGATGGCACATCACTACCGTGGCCAAGCCAAACCGATAATGATGAGCCTCATCACTGTCGGTGGTAGCCTAGAACCGGCAGTGATAAGCTACAACACTGTTGGTTCTGCTTAGCCTTTATGTAGTTATAGTTTCAAGTTCCTTACTATAAGGGACCGTGACACCTAAGAGGGGGGAGGGTGAATTAGGCAACTTAAAACTCTAACTCTAAACTATGGCCTCTTTTTCTATCGTTGGCAAAAACCTATGTAAAAGATAAACTATCTAAATGTGCAACTTTGGTTTTGCTAGTGTGTTGCTATCTCTACCATAAAAAGGAGTTATGCAACCTAGGTTCCAAACCTATCAACTAGCCTATCACTAAACTAGAAAAGTAAAGCATAAACCAAGATTGCAATGAAAATGCGAAAGCTAAAGAGTAAGGTAGAGATATGCAAACTCTCGTCGACAACTCCAGTATTTTTACCGAGGTATCAAGAAGCATGCAAGCTTCCCCCTAGTCCTCGTTGGAGCCCCTCACAAGGAATCCCTCGCAAGGGCCAAGCTCCAGGTCGGGTAACTCTGTGGATAGCTCCAGGCCTTCCCCACGCGCAAGCAGGTCTCTAGTTAAGCCACTTGTGGCAAATCCTCTCCCGGACCGCTCCCCGCCGTCTTCACTATCCAGCTTTCAGCCAAAACACCATGGGCCTTATTTACTCCGGTACATGGCGGCGGCCACACCACAAACGCGGTTGGTGTGATCTCATAAGACTACTAGCCCCTCCGATGTACAACAATAGTGCGTGCAAGCACCGAGTGGTAAGAGGTATGCAAACCTCACTAAACACTAGGCCTAAACCTAGAGCAAGCGCATAAGCGGTGGTCTAATCAACCTAAGCACTTCGCAAAGCACCTACGCTAATCACCTAATGAATCACAAAGCACTATGCAAGTGGAGATCACTAAAATGATGTATCAACACCCTTAGTATGTTTCCTCAGCTCTCCACCACTCAAATGACCGGTTAGGGGTCTATTTATAAGTCCCATGGAGAAAGTAGCCGTTGGGGACGAAACCCAGCTTTCTACCATTGACCGAACGCTGCTGTCATCTTGACCGGACACGTCCAGTCGCCCCGACTGTTGAGCGCGCATGTAAAGATCGGACGCACTATCGAGTCCTGTCATCATCGACCAGACGTGTCCGGTCGCATTTGCGTCGCTCTAGAACCTCTCTAGACTTGATCAGACGCTACACTTTGTGCGTCTGATCATCTAGTACCGCTGCGTCCGGTCACTGCCTCGCTCAGCGTCCAGTCACTGTTGCTGACGCCTGCTAATGCTGAGCAACTGATCGAACGCTTTCGGTCCTCATAAAGCCACGTCCGGTCACCTCTATGGAGCTCGTTTCTTCGTGATCTTGCGTTCGGCTTGGTTCCTATCTTCATGCTTAGACTTTGCTTGATATCTTAGATCATCTCTTGTGCTTCTAGGGTCTTGCTTAAGGTGTTGATCATTGGATCATTATGTCACCTTTGTCCAAGTCATGTTTGTACCCTATTGAACCACAAAACAATTACTTGCAAATTTATTAGTCCAATTTGGTTGTGTTGGTCATCAAACATCAAAAATCAAAGTAAATAGGCCTAGGGTCCATTTTCCTTACACTTACGAACTCGTACTTCTAGCGCAGCGGTTAAGGCACCACACTCTATACCCCGAGGCCCGGGTTTGAACCCTATGTAGCGCAAGCGGGCCAAGCTTTTTGATTTATTTTTCAATCACCTGACTGCACTCTAAATAAATAAAAGCTAATAAAAAACAAACCCTAACGCAATTACTATCCGAGCAGAGCGGTTAAGTCTATACACTTTGGAGCTCAAGAACAGGTTAGAACCTCGGGCGGGCCAAATGTTTTAATTCTGTTTTATTTTCAAATATAAATTTACTACACTATATCTAAATAAAAGAAAGTTAAAAACTACAGGTAACACAAGTATTATCATAGTGCAGTGGCTAAGGCCCTCTACTCTGAACCCCGAGACCCGCGCTCGAACCCAAGGCTGGGTACATTTTTAAAAAAAATTAAATGTACCTACAGTGATAGTTGTCATCACTGTCAGTTTCTACCCATTTTTTAAACCGACAGTGATGATTATATATATTTTTATTTTTAAAACTGAATAAATTCACGCATTTAAATTCCTATTGTACCTATGTCTAAATGGCTTGAATTTTTTTTTGCAAGCATGTACATCCAAATTATAGCCCCATATAAGATCTTAGGTTTTTCTGATCATTTTCTTTATTATTATATTTTTGTTTGTGCTAGATGGGACAAAAGAGGCCCAATTACATGTTGGATGCACTAGAATTTTGTATCCACCTTGACCAAAAATTGGTCTCTAGGGCACATGATACCCTGTGAAAAAGTTTGGCACCATTTCAGATCGTTCCAGGGGTAAACTCAATTCAACCTCTAATTAATCAATGACGTCGTGCGGAAATTCAATTAAACAGTAGAAAGTGCCAAAGCATCTTAAAAAAATCTTGAACTTGGTGGTTCCTTCACCCATGGCACGTGCAAGCCTGAGAAAAAGTTTGAGACCAATACGACACTGGAATGCATATGAACCATAGAAACCTTGGAAACCTAGGTGTTTAGTCATTGTAACATGAGATGGCTTCTATAGATTTGTGAAACAGGTATGTACCACCTATGTCCAAATGGCTTCAATTTTTTGCAAGCATACACCCAAATTATGGCCCCACACAAGATCTTAGGTTTTTCTGATCATTTTCTTTATTATTATATTTTTTGTGCTAAAACGGACAAAAGAGGCTCAATTACATGTTGGGCACACTAGAATTTTGCATCCACCTTGACCAAAAAATGGTCCCTAGGGCACATAAGACCCTATGAAAAAGTTAGCACCATTCCAGATCATTTTGGGGTAGGCTCAGTTCAACCTCTAATTAATCGCTAACGTCGCATGGAAATTCAATTAAACAACAGAAAGTACCAAACCATCTCAAAAAAATCCCAAACTTGGTTGTTGCCTCACCTGTGGCATGTGCAAGCCTGAGAAAAAGTTGGAGACCAATACGACACCGAAATACATATGAACCACAGAAACCTTGGGAACTTAGGTGTTTAGTCATTGTAACATGAGATGGCTTTTATAGGTTTGTGAAGCAGGTATGTACCTCCTATGTCCAAATGACTTTAAATTTTTTTGCAAGCATGTACACCTAAATTATGTCCCCACACAAGATCTTAGGTTTTTCTGATCATTTTGTATTATTATATTTTTCTTTGAGCTAAAAGGGACAAAAGAGACCCAATTACATGTTGGTCACACTAGAATTTTGCATCCACCTCGACCAATGATTGGTCCCTAGGGCACATAAGACCCTTTGTAAAGTTTGGGATTATTCCGGTTCATTTCGGGGGTAGGCTCAGTTCAACCTCTAATTAATCGGTGACGTCGCGCGAAAATTCAATTAAATCGGAGAAAGTACCAAACCATCTCAGAAAAATCCCGAACTTGGTGTTTCATTCACCTATGGCATGTGCAAGCCTGATAAAAAGTTTAAGACCAATATGGCACCAAAATTTAGAGTTCTTATTCCACAGCACATGAATTACATGACAAGCACAAGCCGAATAAAACTTAAACCTTGCAAATTAAACCTAAACAAACACTAATGAGAGGGCGGATGCGCAGCACCATACATTTGCATCCAAGCATGGTAATTGATGTCACGGATTCTGTAACCACAACTATCGATGAAGGCCAATGCCCGTACGATTACACTCTCTCGTGCCTCAAAAGACCAGTGACATGGTCGTTCATAGATGTAACCTACTAAATGATCATTATCCCTGTTAGTAAATCTTATGCTAAACTGGCGTCCTACAGTAGTGTGCTGGCCGAGGTTCCTTGTACAGTACTTCCAGTCATAGTTGAGTATCTCCGTAGCTTGGTCTAAAATGGCCGACAAGCCCAATGCAGCATAGGTATGTCATGGAGCACCACCTGCAAGCGGGCAAAACAAAAAATGAGAGATCGTTATTACAATAATAATACAATAAATAACCATTTCTTAGGTATCAATGACGTCAACTTTACCACATCCATTTGGTTGTAGCTCGCCCAGTATTCGCTTACTTGTGGAACAGGGACATCACCAGCACGCAAAGCTTCTATCTTGAAGTGCGAGATATCGGTCACCAAATAGCAAATGTACTGAAGTGTCACCAAATAGTTGTGCATGGCAAAGAACTGGGTGCTTCTCCTACTAGGCATCCGTGATCCCGTCCACTGGATAAATTCCTGATGCCGTGATGGTAACCTTGAAGGGATGTAGAAGCTTAGTTCACATGTCCAAGTTTAGCCATCATCAACAGATGTCGTGTTCTCAACGATGTCCGACACCATGAGCAAGCTAAGTGCTGCTTGCAGCCACTCTATCGGGGCTATCGTCTACGACATATGCAACAATAATATTATTTGAATGAGTTCATACATATTATGAAACAACACTTATTACAGAGTTTAAACTATAATTATTAATTAATTAGCATTCAAAAATAAGATATTAGAAAATATTTCATACGATAGCTGGAATAGGGTGGTTTGGAATGACCATATCAGAATCGAATGGATCATCGCCAGGGTGGAAACCTGGTTTTTGTGGTGGGGAAGGTCTGTTCATTCCACCTAATAAAATTCAAGAAATATGACTATAAATATATATTTCATTATATAAAATGTGCCAAGTAAAATGTAACAAACTAAATAAATATAGATCGATGCATATATATACATAGCTAGAATATGGAAGAGGAGAATTTATATATTGCATTGTACCTAATAAAATTCAAGAAATATGAATAGAAAAATATATATTGCATTATATAAAATATGCCATGTAAAATGTCATAAACTAAATTAATATAGATCGACGATGCATATATACATAGCTACAATGTGAGAGAGGAGAACATATATATACCTGCAATGAAATATCCAGGAGCCATGACCAAATCACGTAGAGTGAAAAGAGTGAGAAGTGATAGTACGTGAAACTTAAAAATAAGAGTGAAGTGAGGGTGTGTGCGTATGTATGTTCCTGGTTCCTTTTTATAGGGGGCAGACATATCGCTGCTGGTTTTAAACCAAAACCGACAATGATGGTGTCCATCACTGCCGGTTTTGTAATGAAACTGACACTGATATAGCCCTATCACTGTCGGTTTTGTATGAAAACCAATAGTGATGTGGCTGACAGCACGTACTTCCATGCATGCATGCAAACGGCTGCAATAAAGGTAATTACTTACGAAAAAATAATAATCCTATGATCTTTATTTAATGCTCAAATAATGTCCAAAAATTTTGTTTCAATTGCATAATTTCATATATGGGTACAAAAACATCGTCGTCCACTCAAAAACGCTAGATAATTAATTATTAGGGCACCATATATATGTAAAATATCCATACATGCATTGCCATTTGAAAAGACAAACATCGATATATATATATATATATATATATATATTACAGAAATACAATATAAAATAACAGAAACCTTGAAATAAAATTATATATACGGTAACAAAGACATGACACTAAAATTAAATATACGATAACAAAAACCTATTTCCATCTAGGTTAATGTTATAATCGAAGTGCACAAACACATTATAAGATAACCACCTCAGAAGCATTCTTCTAGCACCCAACTAGGGTCAAATAGTCGCTAGAGAATGCCAGAGATGGCTGACGAGCTACGCCTTCAGGAGACGAGCGGAGAGATTGCCTAGCACTATTGAACCCATGCCTCTCTAGACCGACAGTCCAGAGCACACGGGACGGTTGCCGAGCAATGATGAATCCATGCCACTCTTGTCAGACAGTCCAGAGCACACTGAATAGGATGACTCTATCAACCTCACGGCGTCCCCAAGCTTCGGCATTGCTCTATCTTCAGAAACATTCTTCTAGTACCTTTTGTGTGCACCATCCTTGTGGATGACCACGCTTATTGAAATTTGTTTGTGGAGGGCTTTCTCCCACAGAGAGGCCATAGATGTGTATACTAGCTAGAGAGAACAAAGTGAGAAATAAGCAGCAAGAGGGTGGCAAGACTTGGTTGTTGAGAGGCTAGCTCCCGGTCGAGGGCCATTTTATAGGGGCTAGCAGTCGTGGTACATTTTTGTTTTTGAACTAAAGCTGTCGGGGTAGGTGGGAGGAGTGCTCCTGTTGTGGTGGTCAGGAGGAGCACTGTTGGCCTGTGAGGAGCATCTAGACATCACTGTCGGATGTAGTTTAAAAACCAACAGTGATGGGCCCTACCATGCTGACACCCAGCAGCT
This sequence comes from Miscanthus lutarioriparius, assembly GCA_904845875.1. Lineage (NCBI taxonomy): Eukaryota > Viridiplantae > Streptophyta > Magnoliopsida > Poales > Poaceae > Miscanthus > Miscanthus lutarioriparius. The sequence goes on from CAJGYO010000013.1 coordinate 14,143,277, forward strand.
GGGCTGCCTGCCATCATAGCCTTTTTATAAAAAATATAAAAAAATTTCTGAGCCTAGGATTCAAACCTAGGTACTGGGGTTCTTAGTTTGGAGCCTTAACCACTGTGTTAGAATACTGATTACATAAGAATTAGTTGTACATTTTCTTTTATCCCGTTGTAACGCACTACTACTACATAATAAATGAAAAATAAAAAAAGTTTGGCCCGCTTGAGATTCGAGCGTGGGTCACAGGGTTAAGAGTGCACGGCCTTAACCGTTGAGCTAGGATAGGGAGTTCGGTTAGATTTGTTTTATTTTTTCTTTTATCCCGTTGTAACGTACTACTAAATAATAAATGCAAAATCAAAAAAGTTTGGTTCGCCTAGGATTTGAGCACGGGTCTCGAAGTACATAGTGCGCGTCATTAATCGCTGAGCTAAGATAGGGAGTTTGGTTAGTTTGCTTTTCTTTATTTATTTATTAATAGAAATAATGCAGTTAGTTCATATTCTAAAATAAGACAAAAATTTGTGTCTTGATTATTTAATTCTATGATAATTAATTAATGGTCTATAATTGTCAAATAATAATGTTTGTGAACATCATCTCAACATTTGATTACATAGTCAATAATTAAACTATAGAGATGCGCATAAAATATAAATTAGATATTCAGTGCGAATTACTAATACAACATCTAAATAATGATTACATTGTTAATAATAATCTAACTATCTTCATCGGGTCCAACAATGAGGCCTCATCGTGATCACGCCGGACATAAGTAGGTTCGTCACCCTCTTCAAGGATAGGTAGGGATACGTTCGCCCCGAATGCAGACATTTTCTGATAGCCCCTGTAGTCTTCTTAGTCCGTCACTCCATCGACACCGACAATCTTCTTTTTCCTTTTAGGACTACTTTTAGCTTTGCTTTTGTCTTGTTGTCCCTTGCATAGAAGATTTGCATAATGTCTTTTGCAAGGACGAAGGGGTCGTCTCTATATGCTATCTTGGTGAGATCAACGGTAGCGAACCCTTCTCTGTCGGTGGTGATTTCCTCGAGCCGGACCCACTAGCAGCGAAAAAGAGCTATCTTCAATGATCGTAGTCTAGCTCCCATATCTCCTCTATGAAACCATAGTACGTCGCCTGCACATTGCCATTTTCATCATGAGCATCAAAACGAACACCACTGTTTTGGTATGTGCTCTTTCCATCTTGCTTTTTTGTGTAAAATATAAATCCATTGATCTCATACCCTTGGTACTTAAGCAATGTACTCGAAGGTCCCTTAGCTAAGATATCTAGTTGATTACCCAACGTTGTTCCAATCAAGCAGCATTGCAACCAGCTGACAAATTCCACCTTACGTTTTTTATCAAGCCAAGCCTATGACTTGCTCGGATACAAAGTTTGCAGCGATTGCCTATGCTCATCAATGTATGGCATCACATCCTCTGGTTGCTGGAGAACAGCGAACTATGCCTATCTGAAAGAAATGGGGTCGTCTACTATGATAAATTTCTCCCTGATCGTTCCTTTAACACCTAGTCTTCCCTCGTGATGAGATTCTGGAACTCCGACCCTATTGATGTCCAGATATAATATGTGTAGAATTCAATGGCCTCCTCCGTTGACCATCCTTCAACCATGCCCCCTTCTGGCCTGATTTTGTTCCTAACATACCTCTTGAAAACTTTTATCAACCTTTCAAAAGGGAACATATGATGCAGGTACATTAGGCCAATGGATCTAATTTGGTCAACAAGATGAACGAGCAGATATACCGAGATATCAAAGTAAGTTGGCGAGAAATGCATCTTAAGCCTAACGAGAGTTTCGGCTATGTCCTGCTATAGCTGGTCCAGCATGGACACATCATTGACCTTTTTTGAGATCGCGTTGAAGAACGAGCATAACTTTATGATTAGGGCACTAACCTTTAGGGGAAGGATACCACGTAGGGCAACAGGGAGCAACTGAGTAATAATAACATGACAGTCATGGGCCTTCATACAACCATAGTTGAACTTGAGTTCTCTCATGTTCACTAGCCTCTTTGGGTTCGCACAGTTGCCCATCGGGACTTTGAGTTCATTGAAGAAAGAAATAAGCACATGTTTTCTTCCTTCTTCAAGGTCCATGATGTAACCTAAAGTTCGAACTATCCTCTAGCGCCACGGGATACAGCTCCTTCCTAATTCCCAAGTGTTGCATGTCTAGGCGTGTGGATAGTGAATCCTTCGATGTCCCCCCGATGTCTATCAAGGTGTTAAGCATGTTAGCGCACAAATTTTTAGTAATGTGCATGGGATCAAGATAGTGGCATACACTCAGCACTGGCCAGAAAGGTAGTTTCTAGAAAACCAATTTTTTGTTCTAGACGCTCCCATATGGCGCTGCTACTGCATTGTCCCCTTCCCAAGGACAACCTCTAGTTTATTGACTTCTCGAAGTATCACAGGCTCGTCTTAATATTTTGGAGGTAAGCGTTTCTCAATAGTCCCATCAAAATCTTTTATGTTCCTATGGTAAGGGTGATCCTTTGGTAGGACCCTATTGTGTCCCATATAAACTATCTTTCATTTCTTTGGTAGATGTACACATTGGTGTCGTCCAAGCACTCAACACATCCAGTATAGCCTTTTGTCTTCTCTCCGGACAAGCAACCTTGACCTGGCAGGTCGATGATTGTAGCGATAAGTACTACCTTGATTGTGACATGTTCCTTTTTTACTCGTCCCAAACATCCTCCATGCCCTTTTCAAACATCTCCACTAGTTCATCAATCACTGGTTCTACAAACACATCGATGTTATTCTCAGGTTGTCTTGGCCCTTGGATCAGTAGTGGCATCTGGATGTACGACTGCTTCATATAGAGACAAAGTGGAAGGTTGTATATACAGAGCATCACTAGCCAGGTGCTATGATTGCTTCTAACCTGGTCTAAAGGATTCATCCCATCTGTAATCAAACAAAACCAAAGGTGCCTTACCTCTCCACCGATGTTCTTATAGAACATAATATTGACCGTCCTCCAGTCCTTCCCATCGGTGGGGTGCCTCATCATTGTATCTTTCTTACACTTTTCGCCATGCCAGCGCAACAGCTTGGCTGACTTTGCACATGCAAACAGCCTATGCACCCGGGGAGCTATAGGGAAATACCAAATGACCTTCATAGGACCTCCTCTAGTCTGGGTACCCTCATCTAACGGCCCTTCCTTGTACCATGGAGCTTCACACTTGGGGCACGCATCCAAGTCTTTGTATTCGTCTCCATAGTACAATATGCAATCATTGGAACATGCGTGGATTTTTTCAACCTCGAGGCCGATGGGGCAAATCATTTGCTTGGCCAGGTATGTCTTTTCTGGCAACTCATTTTTTTCTAGGAGCATTTTCCTTATTATACCTAACAACTGATCGAAGCCTTTATCGCTTAATCCGTTTGTCGATTTGAACTCTAATAACATGATGTCGGCTTCCAATTTGCTCATTAGACAATTCTTATACAATAGCGTTTTTCCATCTTGTCTCATTTTCTCTAGCTTTCTTTGTTGTCTTTCACTAAGACATCCGGTCTCTACATTCCATAGCAGCTAAGAAATGCCATCGTTATCCTCGGTGTTGTCAGCTAGCGTGTTCCTAACCACATCATTAACTATTTCCATAGGTTCCGTGCTGACACCAGGTTTCTCGTCAGCATCGTGGATGGCTACGTTAGGCATGGTGACATATCATCATCGTTTTCCTGTGGAACATTCACACCAACCTCGCCATGTATAATCCTTATCATATAGTTTGGCATGAACCCCTGGTAATCAAGTGCATTCGTACAGACTCAATTTGAGCTCATTTCCTTTTATTCATGCAATCTTTGCATGGGCAGAAGACATGGTTCCCATTCCTAGCATGGGCTTTGGCATTGGTGATAAACTGGCTGATGCCATGCATGTACCGCTTGTCCGTTCAGGACAGATGCATCCACTTTCGATCCATCTCTGACAAAAAAATATTGAGACAATAATTACAGAGAAATTAATGAGAAGTCGAGCTTCATGAACAACAATTGTAGCTCGAAAGAAACATTTAGTCTACACTTATTTAATTTAGTCACCCCATTTTTGGAAAACATTATTGTACACTAATTATTGGAAAATTAAAATTGGTAGCCCCGGCCATATAAATTGAAAATCGTAGCCCCATAAAAAATAATTATTGCACAATAATGAAGAACAATTATTCTACTTGATGCCACATAAAAATGGAGACGCTAATTTTTTAAAAAAGACTAAAATTGGAGACATGACTATGAGCAACAATATAGCTCCAAACAATGTGTTGGTAGGTGACACATGGATTAATTTACTCACCAAAATTGTAAAAGAATCTACTCTACTCTTATTAAGAAATAATTATATCATCACATACTAACAATGATCTTGACCACCATGTAATTAGCTAGGATTTAAAATGTGTTCAAAGACACCAACCTTTTAGATGATGGGTTCACCACAATTTGCTTACAAGCCTTGCACAAAGTCTAATTAGAAAAGTGCTCTCTAGAATGGAGAAAGAACTAGACTGAGAATCAAGCAATGTAACCATCAAAACAATGCTAATTAAGCAACAAAATCAAAGATCAAGCCATTTTTCTAAATTCAAGAGCAAGCTTCACGGTGAAGAGCAGCCGCAACAATGGAGGGAGCAGCCCAAACGCATGCCTCTGTGCTCGGGATGGAAGAGAGGAAGAAGGAGAGGATGGCGCCAGCTTTTTTACTGCTATTTTGGACCATCGGTTCTTGGCTCGAACCGACAGTGATAGCACCAAATCACTATCGGCTCTTGGTTAGAACTGGCAGTGATAAGTGGCCGCCAACTCACTGCCGGTGCAAGCCACAAACCGGTAGTTATGTGGTCCTCCACTACGGGATTTAGCCCAGCCCCAATCATTTTCTTATTTTCAAACTCGAAACCGACAGTGAAGGTACATCACTACCGGTTCTCATAAATCTGACAGTGATGAGGCTAGTAATGATGTCCAAATCTATAGTAGTGGTATGTAGATATGGCATTTGGTCCAATCCTTTGTATATCTTACTATCGGCATGAAAAATGTGTCGACACACGGCAAGCTGGAAGGATCTGCTCGATGGAGCTGGAGATCCACTTGGCTTCAACGAGGGATTAACCGATCCTGTGTATTTCTCCTAAGACGTGTTAGTCAATTTGACCCTACAATTGATAAGGAGAGAAAGTTTATCAGTAATTTAAGGTGAAACATGCTGGTCTATGCCTAGATAGTTCCAAGTGTGTCACTTTGGGAGCAGCCAGACGGAAAAATTAACTAAATAGCCGATACGCACAGAAATCGGCTGTTACGGACAGTAAAGCTCATTAATCATGATTAATTTTATATTGATAGGTACAATGCCCGCAGATGTAAATGAGATCATCAGCTAGGTGGATGTTACTAGTATGAATCATTGAGCTAATGAATCTAATTAAGAAAGGATATAACATGCAAACAAATCGACTATCTAATACAAATCGACCTACAGATGCTCTGAATCTAATCTGTTACCATCAATAGTGAGGTTTGACCAGATCGATGGCAGCTATGATGATAATAACAAACTAAAACCTTAGAATCCGTAAAACCATCTACACTTCGACAGACTTTCTGAAAGACATGCTATACGTGAAGGCTTAGATAAATCGGCTGAAATAGCCGATTCAGGTGAAAAAGTACCACAACGTGTGAACAATTGACTATTTCATATGAACAAACCCATGGACTTAACCTGCTACTCTAACAGTGGGGTTCAACCGGATCGATGCAGCCGTGAAAAAGATAACGAATCAAACCCTTAAAGTATACAGATCTATTTACGCTTAACAGAGTCATTGACGCACACTATGGGCGTTAAAGCACAGGCGATCGGCTATTTAGTCGATGTAGGCATAGCAAACAGCTAAGGTCACGCCTAATTAGAAACAAATCTACTAACTAGCATCCTCCAATCTACAGTGCCATCAGTGGGGATCGACCGGATCATTACAGTCATAATGGTGAACTATAGACTAGATTTAACTAACCAGCAAACCTCTTCAAGATTGTGCATGCCTTAACCGTGTACTATGCACGATCAGAATCAAAATAGAACAGCCAATGGAACGTAACCCGTTGCTCGAGTAAAAAAACATTGTTGTGATGATAAAGCGAAACGGCAGACTGAAAGGATATAAGGCCGATCTAACTCGATCTTGACCGAGCGGATTGATGTTACTGCAAACTAATAACAATGAAAATATCAACAAGATCGGTAACTTAATGAATATATCCGAAGGACGCCACCCTTAGATAGAGCCGATAACTTGACCTTAATTTAGTTCGAGTAGTGGAGGTTGATCGGATCGATGCAGCCGTACTTGAACTAGACAAGAGTCGATAACTAGCTTATACTAAAGTTCGCAGTGGAGAGGTCGACCGGATCGACATGTACCGCACAAACTAAAGTATAAACCATGACGGTACTTACAGACAAACCGGAGGTCAGCCGGACCGATGTAGCCCTGCTTGCTGAAGAACTCGCCGAGATCTACTCTACTCCTACTCCTAAGGGTTGGCCAAAGCCAAAAAAGTAAATAACTTGTGTTTGATTGATTGGATGTCCTTTTACAATAGCCGGGGTCCAATATTTATACCCGGAGCCTAAACATGAATCCTACTCGAGTACGACTCATTACAATCTTTGGTATAAAAGAAAACATTCCTGTCTTAAGATAACTTAGACCCTAATCTTTTCCTTTTTTAGAGTCCAATATGTATTTCCCAACGCCAATCGTAGCTCATTATCGTTATCTGCTGACGTCATTCAAAGAGAGCCGATTCCAGTGTTGCATCTGAATCAGCTGATATCGATCCTTATGCAATCGATTCCTTGATCGGCACAATTATGGAAGGTTCGAGTTTCCACGTTCTTCTTTCCAAATTTTGGTGTAAACACATGCCCCCCAATTTTGAGATAAAAATGATTTTATTCCAAAATTCCTCTTTATCCGTTTATCACGCCGCAACCGTTTCGTTCCAAGATATACGCGTGACTCCTGACTTCCCAGTCCGAGCCTTATATAATATCCCAATAGTATCCTTTCCAACTTACTCAGCCCGTTTGCTTTGCTCTTATAGACGATACATATTGTACCGACTTTTCCCGCTTCGGGTTTATTTTTTGTACTAGAGGCGACACCCTTATGGTATCGGCTATTAGAACCGATGATCGAACTAATCGGCTGTCAAGTATTAATCCAAACACTAGGATAATATTTATTTAGATATTTTCTATTGATTGCTCTATCAAACTCTTCTTATCCTCCTAGTGTTTCCAGAATATAAGCATTGCTAGGCGCACAACGTTTAATCCGATACGGTCCTTCCCAATTAGGCGACAATTTACCGAACTTGCTGTCCTTTGACCCGATCGGCAATTTTACTTTCCAAACTAAGTCTCCTACAGAAAATTGCTTGCCCTTGACCTGTTTATTGTAATATTTTGCAATCCTCAATTTATTGGCTTTGATATTCTCAAGAGCACGCAGCCGATGGCAACTCAAGTCCTCTAAGTCATCTATCATAAGATTCTTATAGACTTCGGCTGACAAATCATTTTGCAATGTGGCACGCCTCGATCCAATTCGAATTTCCCAAGGAAGGACTACATTATGATCATACACAAGTTCATAAGGTGATGTTTTAATCGATCCATGATAGGCCATCCTATATGACCATAATGTCTCATTAAGCGTTGAATGCCACTTCCTTGGATGCTCCTCAATCTTTTTCTTGATCAGCTTAATCATAATCTAATTGGATGCCTCTGCCTAGCCATTAGCCTGAGCATAGTAAGGAGAAGAATTTAGCAGCTTAATTCCCATACTGGTAGCAAAATCTCTAAACTCTTCTGATGTGAACATTGTCCCTTGATCAGTGGTGATAGTTTGAGGAATTCCAAAATGATACACAATATGCTCTTTGACAAAATCAACCATGTTCTTTGCGGTTACCATCTTCAAAGGAATTGCCTCAACCCACTTTGCGGTTACCAATATGAACTTATGTCCTTTACTTGAAGGCGGAAAAATCTGGCCAATTAGATCAACTCCCCAACCTCAAAATGGCCATGGTTTGATCATTGAATTCATAGCCGATGTGGGTGATCTCTGAACATTATCAAAACGTTGACAGTCTTGGCACCCCTTATGATATTCAAAATAGTCTTCCAATATCGTTGGCCGAAAATATCCAGTCCTACGAATAATCCATTTCATCTTATAAGCCGATTGATGAGCTCAACATATCCCTTCATGTACTTCACCCATCAGCACCTTAGCTTCTTCTTGATTTAAGTATTTAAGCAACACCACATCAACTATTTTGTAATATAGCTGATCATCTAGTAAAACATACTTAGTCGATTTGTACCTTAGCTTCCTGGTAACTTTCTGTGATGGATTCCTAAGGTAATCATCTATTTCAACTCTCCAATCATTATTCGAGGTTTTACTACTTAAGACCTCTTAAAACACTCGATAACCTGACGCATTTTGAGCTAAACGATTGGCTTCTTGATTTTGTGCTCTTGGAATATATTGAAGAGAGACATGAGGAAATTCCTTGAGCAACCCTTGGCACTCATCATAATATCCCCTCAGAGCATCTTCTTTGCACTCATATAGGCTGACCAACTGATTAATAACTAACTATGAATCTCCAAATACCTCAATTGCTTCGGCCTTTACTTCATGAAGAAGCTGAAGCCCCTTAAGAATAGCTTCATATTCTGCCTGGTTGTTGGTAATCACTGGCTCAGTTGGAAAAGCAAACTCAAAACTTACCTCCCAAGGTGAAATAATAACAATACCAATGCCACTACCATGCTTGCACGATGACCCATCAAAGAACAATGTCTAGGGTACCGGCTCCACATAGCCAACACTTGGCTTATGATGTTGGGTAACAAAATCGACTATTACTTGCCCTTTGACTGCTTTAGCCGATTTGTACCTCAAGTCAAATTCTGACAATGCAAGAATCCACTTTCCCATTCTTCCATTTAATATTGGCATTGGTAGCATGTGCTTGATCACATCAGTCTTAGAGACAACTATACACTCAGCCGACAACAAGTAATGTTGTAATTTGGTGCAAGAGAAATATAAGCATAAGCATAACTTTTCGACAGGAGAATATCTTGTCTTTGGATCCAGAAGCCTTCTACTAAGATAGAAAACAACTCGTTCTTTCCCTTCAAACTCTTGCATCAGGGTCAATCCAATTGTATGGTCATCAGCCGATATGTACAACTTGAAAGGCTTACCTTGCTGAGGAGGGATCAACACTGGTGGATATTTCATGTATTCTTTTATCTCCTTAAATGTTTTTTTGTTGTACGTCACCCCATTTAAATTCTTGATCATTTTTTAACTTCAACAAGGGAGAAAATGGCAGAACTCTCTTCGACCAAAATTGAAATAAACCTCCTGATAAATTAATTTTACCAAGCAAAGATTGTAACTCTATTTTAGTAGTCAGAGGCACTGCCTCATCAACTGCTTTCATACTTTTTTAACCAATTTCGATTCCTCTCTCGTGGACCATGAAACCCAAGAATTGTCTAGCTGATACTCCAAAGGCACACTTATTAGGATTCATCTTTAAACCATGTTTTCTTGTACACTCTAGAGTCTCCCACAAATCAGCTAGATGTTCCTTGTACCCCTTGGATTTTATCATCACATCATCAATGTAGATTTCAACAATCCTGCCAATCAACTTATGAAAAATATAATTCATTGCCCTCTGATAAGTTGCACCCGCATTCTTCAGACCAAAGGTCATTACAACCCATTCAAATAAACCGATTGCACCAGGGCATCTGAAAGCTGTCTTTGCTATGTCTTCCTCAGCCATAAAAATTTGGTTATATCCTGCATTGCCATCCATGAAGCTAATAACCTTATGCCCGGCTGCTGCGTCTACCAACATATCGGCTATCGGCATCGGATAACCATCCATGGGCGTAGCCTTGTTCAGATCTCTAAAATCAATGCACGCTCTTAACTTCTAATTCTTCTTATATATAGGAACAACATTCGATATCCACTCTGCATGTCGGCATGGTCGGATAAACTTTGCTTCTAGTAATCTTTCAGTCTTCTTTTTTTATATCATCAAGTATGTTTGGGTTAAATCTTCTCGGAGCCTGTTTAAACGGCTGATATCAAGGTTTGATTGACAATCGATGTTCAACAATCGATCGGTCTAGACCATTAATCTCATAGTATTCCCAAGCAAAATAGTCTTTAAATTCCTTTAATAAATTGACTAACTCTTGCATATACTCAGGATCCAACTTGGCACTTACATACGTCGGCTTAGGCCTATCTCCAGAACCAATATCTATCTCTTCTAATTCATCAGACGATGTGAAGCCATGTCCCAGCTTGCCATTTGTACCATCTATCGGATTATCTATTAAAACAAATTTTCAAAGTCGATTGCTTGGATCGGCTATTGGCTTTCATTATTGATTCTAATGAAGCCTCCTTCCCATAACTTGCTAGAAAAGCACTCAAAGTCTTTTAGCTCCCAAAATGCCGGATCGGCTATTGCGACACTCACAGATTTATCAGCGTGAACCAACTCGACATCATCTCCATGTCATTGAATCAAACATTAATGCATGGTTGATGGCACACAGTAGTTTGCATGAATCCAATCATGACAAAGGAGTAAACTATATGAACCTTTTCCATCGATGATGAAGAATGTGGTGAGCAGAGTCTTACTCCCGATTGTTAGTTCGATGTTCATTGCCCCCCGGGTTTTAGACTCATTACCCACAAAATCCTTAAGCATCATGTCGGTCTCAATCAAATCTCCTGGTCCCTTACCAAGTTTACGAAAAGTGGTGTAAGACATAAGATTAACAGAAGCACCTCCATCCACCAACATCTTGTTCATCGGCTTCCCATCAACAAATCCTTTTACATATAAAGCCTTTAAGTGCCGATGCTTGATTGGTTTATCGAATATAGCCTATTGTATAACTGTCAACTTGGCAACTATTTCCTCATACTCCGATTCATCAAAATATGAGTAAACTTTTTGATCTGCTGGAGCTCTGAATTTTGATGGCAACAGAAAAGCCATTTGAATATTAGCCGATGGTTGCCCTCTATCGACTGTTCGTTTAGCACACCACATTTGAGGTCTATCAGATGCTTGAGCCTGTCTAGTTCTCTGTTCCTTAGCCGTTGCACTCTTCTTTTCTGGCTTCTTGTCAGACCTCCTGGACACCATTGGCCTTCCTGCCAAACATATTCTTCTTCATTACTTTCTTCTTCATAATCAGCCTAGTTTTGATCAACAACTTGCTTTCCTAGCCGATCATAAACACTTCTATTTTTTAGGCGCCGATCCATGTCATTATGATGATACTCATCTTGAGCATGGATAGACCGGCGGTTGATTTGAGATTGCCTGAACTCCCAATATTACTCGCTGCATCCCAGACAATTATTTCTGGTAGGCAACTTCAAACCTTCGTTCCAGCAATGTCTAAAGAAAGGACAACTCCAATGTGATTCAGCTTGCTTTCTTTCATACCTCTCTTTTTTCCATCGACGCTGGTTTTCTTGCTCTTCTAACCAACACTGATAATCCTTTTTCCTTCTGCCCCTGCCATTTGTTCAACAAAATTCAAGATGTAACACGTGGCCTTGTCGCCCCATCCTTTGACGTTTCTCCTAGCTCATATTGGCTCTTTTGTTGATGACGACGCCTTCTAATTTCTCTGTATTCATCAGCCGATATTTGTATCTCGGAATCGACTATTCCGGTTTATTTTGATTTGGTTGATGTTAGGACTTTAGTCTTTCCTTTGAGCAACCTAGCATCAACCATGTTTTGATCTCTAGGGAAAGGATTATTATTAACTTTTATCTTTCGAGGCGTATCAAATTTGAGCATTCCTTGCTGAATAGCCCTCTGTATATGCTGCCAGAAAACTCTGCACTCATTAGTAGAATGAGAAGTGGCGTTGTGAAATTTACAGAACTTCTTATTCTTTAACTGATCGGGAGGCAACATAACATGATTGTCGGGCAACTTGATATGTCCCTTCTCGAGCAAGAAATCGAAGAGTTTGTCCGATTTTGTGACGTCAAAGTCATAGCTCTCTTCGACTCCTCTTCCCTAAGGATTTAGCACCATTACTGTCTTCTTACCCCAATTCCATTCAGCCATGACAACCTCTTCTTCTTCTTTGTCCTCATAGTCGTCATCGACTGAGTATGGATTATAGGCTTAAGCCATTATGATACTTTTCTGTGATCGGGTATCTCTGCGCATATTCTATAATTGGTTATTGAGCGTTGCTACTCATTGAGCCAACTGACTCAAGTTGTCAATTTTTTGTCCCAGCAGCTTCTCTCTCTACATTGGCAACATTTCTTGAACGGCCAAAGCAGCAAGTTGATCATCGGTCAAGTTCAATGAGAAGCACAAATTTCTAGTCTCTTGAAACCTCTAAAGAAACTCGATGCCTGATTCAGTAGTTCTCTGCCTTATGGTCATCAGATCGGTAATTTTCTTTTCTCCAGTCCTAGTATAAAAATATGTATGAAACTTCTTCTCTAGGCCAGCCCAATTGGCAATGGAGTTAACTGGCAGTGATGAAAACCAAGTGAAGGCTGGCCCTAACAGAGATAAGGAGAAGAAACAAACTCGATGGACCTCTTCAATGGATGCTTCGCCCAACTGTGTAAGATACCGACTGACATATTCTATTGTACTTGTGCTATCTTGGCCAGTGAACTTAGCAAACTCTGGGAGCTTGTAATTCGCTGGAAGAACGACCAAATCATACCATTCTGGATGTGGACGTTTGTACAAGAAGGTCTGCCCTTTTGGCTTCAAACTGAACTGATTCTTCATCATCTCGATCACTCTAAGAAACAACTCATCAGCATTTGAATTTGGACTACTCTTCAATTGCTGACCCATCTATGGATTAAAATTTTGGGTACCTTGATACCTTGGATTTGGAATCATGTGAAGGGTATTGTAATCTGTGTCATAATGATACCCTTGTGGAATCTCCATCTGTTGGGTCCTCTGCTGGTTTGCTGCTTGAAGTCTCTGATTGTATATGTTAGGATCTATATATCTACGAATTCTTTGAACTGATGGCGCTATTTTTTGAGCCAACAATGGTATCTGGCCTGATGTGCCAAAATTGATCATTTGATTCCGAACTTGCCCGGTCGGCTGTTGCACATGCTGTTCTGACGATCTAGGATTATACTGTGTCTGATTAGTAGTAGCACCCTTAACTTGCTCATATGAGCTCTGAACCACCAGAGTATCATCATTACCAGCTGGTGCTATTTCTTGATGGCTAGTACCGGCTTGATTAGAACCCTGGGTCGATGGATGTGGAATGTTGTAAAAAATCGTCCCAACCTGATCAACTGGAAACCCGCGAAACACCTCTTTCATGGTGTTGTGCAATGTGTTCAAGAAAACTTCAATATGATTCGACATGGCATCATGAACAGACTTGTTTACAGCTTCTATGAAGAAACGTCTATCTTTAACTTCATCTACATCTGTCTGCCCATGCAACAGAACTCTCGGTAGTGAATATTTCTGAACAATTATATTGTCACATGTCTTGGTGTACGACAACAAACACTTGTTCTGAAATTCTTCTATATCTTTACTGATGACATCTTTATCTCAATCAGATAGGTCTTCATAAGGCACCATAAGGATGTCATTTTTGTTGTAAGCCACCATGACGATTGTGGGGTCCCACCAGGCTGTAACACCCTAAACTTTGCCTCTTTTGAAAATAGGAATAAAATGATTTATTTCTGAATTTTGTGCTCATAAAATATAGGAAAATAAATTTTTTTATTAAATTAAAATTCATGATAAGCTAGCAACATGGATGTGCATGCATGCCGGTGCATTTGTTTCTTTGTATTGTGTGGATTTGATTCAAATTGAAAATATGCCAAAATGTTTTTGAAGTTGGCTTTGAAGTAAAACAAAAGAAAAAGGGAAAAAATAAAAGAATTTTAAAAGTTGTTGTAAAATTTATTTTTAAAAGATCTACTAAAATTGTTCATTTTGAATTGAATTGAAAAGTGTATTTTAAATCATATTCAAACTCGATTTAATTCATAATATTCATACTTGCAATGGTTTTGAAATAAGAGAAGAAATAGAAAATAGATTTGGAAAAGGCTTTTACCAAAATGAAAAGGGAAAAAGAAGAAACTCTCTCTCACCCTCTCCCCTCTATTCGGCCCAGTAGCAGCAGCCCGACCATCCTCTTCCTCCTCTCTCTCTAACTGGCCCGAGGCCCTTCACTCTCTCTCCCAGGCCTCCGTAGCCCATCCGCACAAGCCCATTCCTCCTCTCCCCTTCTGCCTTCAGCTGCAGTTGGCCTACCCCTCTCTCCCCCTCCTTCTCGGGCCGAAGGCCATATGGTCGGCCTAGCTGTGCCAACAGCCATAGCCACGCGGGCACGCCGCTCCCCTCACACCCGCTCCCTCACTGACAGCCCAGGCCCGCTGCCTTTCTCCTTCTCTGTCGCTGACATGTTGGGACCTGCTTGTCGAGGTTATGCCCTTCCTCCAGCTATGCTTAGCGCGGACTCCGCGCCATGCCCATCTTTGTTTCCACCACGACATCGCCGTCTGGTGTGTGCCCCAAGCCAGCGTGGTCTCTTAAATAGTTGCTCGGGGTGCCATGTCTCCTTCCCCCGAACCCTAATTGAAGCCACCACGCCCCAGAGCTCCCTCGTCGTGCACCGCAACCCTACAACACCACCGCCGCAGTCAATTACAGTCGCCGGTGCTCTTCTGCCGTCAAGACCGTCTCTCCGAGCTTCACATGAGGGTAAGGAACCTGTAGGTATCTTCTTTGATTTCTCTCTCTCTCTCTCTGTCTCACTTTTGTGCATGTGGTAGCCTCGCTGTCGAAGCCGAGCCGCAAAATAGCGCACGATGTCCTCTCCGTCTCGTCTCGATCTCGACCAATACCTCAATCGAGTTTGCAGTGGTCTTATCTATGTTCCAGTGCCCTTGCTTCATGTGATAGTGTCCCATAGGCTCTTATTCAAGAACGCCGGTGACCTCCTCTATTTTTTGGCAATGGCGCCACCGTCGGCCAAAGCGCCGGTCACCCCTCCCCCTCCCAATCAATTTTAGCCGTCCGTTTTCATATCTGTGGCCCAAATTAGAAGATACCCTTTCATTGGTATTTTTATTAAAGAGCCCCTCGGGTTTTCTATTTTCAAACCCGCGGTCCAAAGCGCAATAATAGATTACGTTTTCTTCTTTTGAAAGCGTACTATGTTTTGGTTTAGATCCAAAATACGTTTTCACTTATTTACAGTTTTGCCACTACTTTCTTTAGGCCATAACTTCTCCGTTTTAACTCCGATTTGACCCGTTCAACTTGTGTTAGGTTCGTAATTTCAAAATCTACATGTTCGTATAACTATTAGATATATTTTTAACTTTTAAAATTCGAGATTAGATTTAATCTATTATTTTAATAAAGGAAATCTTGTTTATTTCATATCTTCTTTGTTTTAGCTCCGTTTTCACCCATTCAAGTTGCGTTAGATTCATAACAATGAGATCTACGCGTTAGTAACAGTGGTTACCATATTAATATTTCTGAAATTTCATGGTTTAAATCATATTTTGATTAATGATTATGCAACTGGATTTTATAAATAAAATATGGTTTGTTTTACTTTAGTTTTATAATTCAAATCTAAATTTGACTTGATTAAATTTATAATATTTATAAAATAATATATATATATATGAATTTATATGGTTAAAATAAATGAAGCCTATAGTTTCCTTTTCCGCGTATAAAGCAAATCTCTCGGTAGTTGTATCTTTTCAACCGTAGCTCCGATTAGAGTGCTTCTCGTGACTGTGTGTTCAAAGCGATGCGTAGAATCGTGTTTTAAACTCTTTCACTTATTTTTTTATGATTGGTGTACTGTTCTAATTTTGTTCTATTGTTTGCTTCATGTATGATTGTATGGATGCTTGTGTGGTGCTTTATGATTTCGTCCAGACGGTGAGATATACGCGGTGATCAAGAAGAAGAAGAAGAACGTTGAAGATTAAAGCTTACCGAAGGATCGATGTTTAAGGCAAGTATAGCATGGGATCTTCCATGTTGTCATATACACCTTTAATCATTTAATTCATACTGCATGTGTCTACCTTGACTACCACTATGGATTTCCTAGTACTTTATACCTTGTACCTTGACACCTATGGGATATGCATTGGGTAGCTTTGCTTGTGCTCAACTAAAGCCATGATCTTGTAACTTGACTAATGGTATATGCAATAAACACTAAAAGATATTTTTTAGCAACATGGAACAAGGGAGCTAGAGCATTGGGCGACTTTATGGTGCTCTAGATTTCTCTCCCTAAGGATTTATCTGTAAGTGATCATCCGGGACTTACAGTACAGCTATGAGGGCTACATGGCTCTGCCTTTAGCTCAATATGAGGACATTTTCTAGCTTGTTAGTGGTTACCTTTATTGGCGTAAGAATGGCTTGACGAATCAGGTATAGGACAACCTCTACTCTTATGTGTACAGCCGCGATGGAATTGTGCCATTCGATAGGGGGGTTCCTATATCTGTTTGCCGAGTGAATCTAATGGCCCTAACTTGTTAGACGAACCTTTGAAAGGCTTTATAGTGAATCCTGCCGACCTTCCTTGGTAGTGGGTCAAGAGGCTGATCACCTTGGGCGAAAGGGTAAATCACGACTCGCAGTGAAAGTGTACAACCTCTACAGAGTGTAAAACTGGTATATCAGCCGTGCTCATGGTCACGAGTGGCCTTGGAACATTTACAAAATAGATGAACACTAATGATATGGATGATGAATATGCTCACTAATTATTACTGTTTGTGCTATTCATTATTCATGTTTACCTGATCATGTGTTTATATGGGCTTGTGATAAACTTGTTGCTACTCAACTAAAATTGTGGCAATTAAAAGCTAATCGCAGTTAAACCAGTGTCAGCCTTTTGAGTCTCATGAACCCCATGTTATATTTGTTGAGTACGACATGTACTTATGCTTGCTTTACTTTTCAATACTTTGGAAAAATCCCGGATGGGTACCAGATTGATAGTCTAGAGGAGTTAGGCTTGTGATCAACCAGTCAGTTGTCCCTGTGGATTTAGAGTCTTCACCTAAAGATCGGAGTTGTCTTTTCGCTGTCTATACTCTGAGGTTATAATCTTTATACTAATACACTATGTATTTAAGCATTGTCTTTTGATATTACCCTTATTTGTAGCTATATGTGAGAATTGACTTCCTGGGCTCACATATAGTGTGTATCTGGTTTTGTTCTTAAAACCGGGTGCTACACAGGCGTGCCAAAACGTGTGTCGGAGCAAAAAATATGTTGACACACGACAAGCCAGAAGGATCTGCTCAATGGAGCTGGAGATCCGCTTGGCTTCAACGCAGGGATAACCGATCCTACGTATTTCTCCCGAGACGTGCCAGTCAATTTGACCCTGCAATTGACAAGAAGAGAAAGTTTATTAGTAATTTAAGGTGGAACATGCTGGTCTGTGCCCAGACAGTTCCAAATGTGCCGCTTAGGGAGCAGCCAGACAGGAAAATCGACTAAATAGCCGATACGCATAGAAATTGGCAAGGATAGGTAGGGATATGTTCACCCTGAATGCAGACATTTTCTGATAGCCCCTGTAGTCTTCTTAGTCTGTCACTCCATCGACACCGACAATCTTCCATTTTCCTTTCAGGACTACTTTTAGCTTTGCTTTTGTCTTGTTGTCCCTTGCATAGAAGATTTGCATAATGTCTTTTGCAAGGACGAAGGGGTCGTCTCTGTATGCTATCTTGGTGAGATCAACGGTAGTGAACCCTTCTTTGTCGGTGGTGATTTCCTCGAGCCGGATCCACTAGCAGCGAAAAAGAGCTATCTTCAATGATCGTAGTCTAGCTCCCATATCTCCTCTATGAAACCATAGTACGTCGCCTACACATTGCCATTTTCATCATGAGCATCAAAACGAACACCACTGTTTTGGTATGTGCTCTTTCCATCTTGCTTTTTTGTGTAAAATATAAATCCATTGATCTCATATCCTTGGTACTTAAGCAATGTACTTGAAGGTCCCTTGGCTAAGATATCTAGTTGATTACCCAACGTTGTTCCAATCAAGTGGCATTGCAACCAGCTGACAAATTCCACCTTACGTTTTTTATCAAGCCAAGCCTATGACCTGCTCGGATACAAAGTTTGCAGTGATTGCCTATGCTCATCAATGTATGGCATCATATCCTCTGGTTGCTGGAGAACAGCGAACTATGCATGTCTGAAAGAAACGGGGTCGTCTTCTATGATAGATTTCTCCCTGATCGTTCCTTTGCCACCTAGTCTTCCCTCATGATGAGATTCTGGAACTCCGACCCTATTGATGTCTAGATATAATATGTGCAGAATTCAATGGCCTCCTCCGTTGACCATCCTTCAACCATGCCCCCTTCTGGCCTGATTTTGTTCCTAACATACCTCTTGAAAACTTTTATCAACCTATCAAAAGGGAACATATGATGCAGGTACATTGGGCCAATGGATCTAATTTGGTCAACAAGATGAATGAGCAGATGTACTAAGATATCAAAGTAAGTCGGCGAGAAATGCATCTTAAGCCTAACGAGAGTTTCGGCTATGTCCTGCTGCAGCTGGTCCAGCATGGACACATCATTGACCTTTTTTGAGATCGCGTTGAAGAACGAGCATAACTTTATGATTAGGGCACTGACCTTTAGGGGAAGGATACCACGTAGGGCAACAGGGAGCAGCTGAGTAATAATAACATGACAGTCATGGGACTTCATACAACCATAGTTGAACTTGAGTTCTCTCATGTTCACTAGCCTCTTTGGGTTCGCACAGTTGCCCATCGGTCTCATTGAAGAAAGAAATAAGCACATGTTTTTCTTCCTTCTTCAAAGTCCATGATGTAACCTGAAGTTCGAACTATCCTCTAGCGCCACAGGATACAGCTCCTTCCTGATTCCCAAGTGTTGCATGTCTAGGCGTGTGGATAGTGAATCCTTCAATGTCCCCCCGATGTCTATCAAGGTGTTAAGCATGTTACCGCACAAATTTTTAGTAATGTGCATGGGATCAAGACAGTGGCATACACTTAGCACTGGCTAGAAAGGTAGTTTCTAGAAAACCAATTTTTTGTTCTAGATGCTCTGATATGGCGCTGCTACTGCATTGTCCCCTTCCCAAGGACAACCTCTAGTTTATTGACTTCTCGAAGTATCACAGGCTCGTCTTAATATTTTGGAGGTAAGCGTTTCTCAATAGTCCCATCAAAATCTTTTATGTTCCTACGGTAAGGGTGATCCTTTGGTAGGACCCTATTGTGTCCCATATAAACTATCTTTCATTTCTTTGGCAGATGTACCACACTGGTGTCGTCCAAGCACTCAACACATCCAGTATAGCCTTTTGTCTTCTCTCCGGACAAGCAACCTCGACCTAGCGGGTCGATGATTGTAGCGATAAGTACTGCCTTGATTGTGACATCTTCCTTTTTTACTCGTCCCAAACATCCTCCATGCCCTTTTCAAACATCTCCACTAGTTCATCAATCACTGGTTCTACAAACACATCAATGTTATTCCTAGGTTATCTTGGCCCTTGGATCAGTAGTGGCATCTGGATGTACGACTGCTTCATATAGAGACAAAGTGGAAGGTTGTATATACAAAGCATCACTGGCCAGGTGCTATGATTGCTTCTAACCTGGTCTAAAGGATTCATCCCATCTGTGCTCAAACAAAACCAAAGGTGCCTTACCTCTCCACCGATGTTCTTATAGAACATAATATTGACCGTCCTCCAGTCCTTCCCATCGGTGGGGTGCCTCATCATTGTATCTTTCTTACACTCTTCGCCATGCCAGCGCAACAGCTTGGCTGACTTTGCACATGCAAACAGCCTATGCACCCGGGGAGCTATAGGGAAATACCAAATGACCTTCACAGGACCTCCTCTGGTCTTGGTACCCTCATCTAACGGCCCTTGCTTGTACCATGGAGCTTCACACTTGGGGCACGCATCCAAGTCTTTGTATTCGTCTCCACAGTACAATATGCAATCATTGGAACACGCGTGGATTTTTTCAACCTCGAAGCTGATGGGGCAAATCATTTGCTTGGCCAGGTATGTCTTTTCTGGCAACTCATTTTTTCTAGGAGCATTTTCCTTATTATACCTAACAACTGATCGAAGCCTTTATCGCTTAATCTGTTTGTTGATTTGAACTCTAATAACATGACGTCGGCTTCCAATTTGCTCATTAGACAATTCTTATACAATATTGAGACAATAATTACAGAGAAATTAATGAGAAGTCGAGCTTCATGAACAACAATTGTAGCTCGAAAGAAACATTTAGTCTACACTTATTTAATTTAGTCACCCCATTTTTGGAAAACATTATTGTACACTAATTATTGGAAAATTGAAATTGGTAGCCCCGGCCATATAAATTGAAAATCGTAGCCCCATAAAAAATAATTATTGCACAATAATGAAGAACAATTATTCTACTTGATGCCACATAAAATTGGAGATGCTAATTTTTTTACAAAGACTAAAATTGGAGACATGACTATGAGCAACAATATAGCTCCAAACAATGTGTTGGTAGGTGACACATGGATTAATTTACTCACCAAAATTGTAAAAGAATCTACTCTACTCTTATTAAAAAATAATTATAGCATCACATACTAACAATGATCTTGACCACCATGTAATTAGCTAGGATTTAAAATGTGTTCAAAGACACCAACCTTTTGGATGATGGGTTCACCACAATTTGCTTGCAAGCCTTGCACAAAGTCTAATTAGAAAAGTGCTCTCTAGAATGGAGAAAGAACTAGACTGAGAATCAAGCAATGTAACCATCAAAACAATGCTAATTAAGCAACAAAATCAAAGATCAAGCCATTTTTCCAAATTCAAGAGCAAGCTTCACGGTGAAGAGCAGCCGCAACAATGGAGGGAGTAGCCCAAACGCATGCCTCTATGCACAGGATGGAAGAGAGGAAGAAGGAGAGGACGGCGCCAGCTTTTTGTACTGCTATTTTATCACCGTCGGTTCTTGGCTCGAACCGACACTGATAGCACCAAATCACTGTCGGCTCTTGGTTAGAACTGGCAGTGATAAGTGGCAGCCAACTCACTATCGATGCAAGCCACAAACCGGTAGTTATGTGGTCCTCCACTACGGGATTTAGCCCAGCCCCAATCATTTTCTTATTTTCAAACTCAAAACCAGCAGTGAAGGTACATCACTACTGGTTCTCATAAATCCGGCAGTGATGAGGCTAGTAATGATGTCCAAATCTATAGTAGTGGTATGTAGATAAGGCATTTGGTCCAATCCTTTGTATATCTTACTATCGGCGTGAAAAATGTGTCGACACATGGCAAGCTGGAAGGATCTGCTCGATGGAGCTAGAGATCCACTTGGCTTCAACGCAGGGATAACCGATCCTGTGTATTTCTTCTAAGACGTGCTAGTCAATTTGACCCAGAAATTGATAAGGAGAGAAAGTTTATCAGTAATTTAAGGTGGAACATGCTGGTCTATGCCTAGATAGTTCCAAGTGTGTCTCTTTGGGAGCAGCCAGACGGGAAAATTAACTAAATAGCTGATACGCATAGAAATCGGCTGTTACGGACAGTAAAGCTCATTAATCGCGATTAATTTTATATTGATAGGTACAATGCCCGCAGATGTAAATGAGATCATCAGCAAGGTGGATGTTACTAGTATGAATCATTGAGCCAATGAATCTAATCAAGAAAGGATATAACATGCAAACAAATCGACTATCTAATACAAATCGATCTACAGACGCTCTGAATCTAATCTGTTACCATCAACAGTGAGGTTCGACCGGATCAATGGCAGCTATGATGATAATAACAAACTAAAACCTTAGAATCCGTAAAACCATCTACACTTCGATAGGCTTTCCAAAAGACATGCTATACGTGAAGGCTCAGATGAATCGGCTGAAATAGCCAATTTAGGTGAAAAAGTACCACAACATGTGAACAATCAACAATTTCACATGAACAAACCCATGGACTCCTCAGACATAACCTGCTATCTCTAACAGTGGGGTTCGACCAGATCTATGCGGCCATGAAAAAGACAATGAATCAAACCCTAAAAGTACATAGATCTATTCACACTTAACAGAGTCATGGACGCACACTGTGGGCGTTAACGCACAGGCGATCGACTATTTAGCCGATGCAGGCATAGCAAATAGCTAAGGTCATGCCTAATCAGGAACAAATCTACTAACTAACATCTTCCAATCTACAGTGCCATCAGTGGGGATCGACCGGATCGTTACAACCATAATGGTGAACTATAGACTAGATTTAACTAACCAGCAAACCACTTCAAGATTGTGCATGCCTTAACCACTTACTATGCACGATCAGGATCGAAATAGAATGGTCGATGGAACATAACCCGTCGCTCAGAGTAAGAAACATCGTGTTGTGATAAAGCGAACGACGGACTGAAAGGATATAAGGCCGATCTAACTTAATCTTTACCAGGCGGATTGATGTTGTTGTAAACTAATAACAATGAAAACATCAGCAAGATTGATAACTTAATGAATATACCCGAAGGACGCCACCCTTAGATAGAGCCGATAACTTGACCTTAATTTAGTTCGAGCAGTGGATGTCAATCGGATCGATGCAGCCGTACTTGAACTAGACAAGAGTCGATAACTAGCTTATACTAAAGTTCACAGTGGAGGTCGACCGGATCGATACAGCCATACAAACCAAAGTATAAACCATGACGGTACTTACAGACAAACCGGAGGTCAGCCGAACCGATGTAGCCCTCTTCTTTGAAAGAACTCGCCGAGATCTACTCTACTCCTACTCATAAGGGTTGGCCGAAGCCGAAAAAGTAAATAACTTGTGTTTGATTGATTGGATGTCCTTTTACAATAGCCGGGGTCCAATATTTATACCCGGAGCCTAAACATGAATCCTACTCGAGTACAACTCATTACAATCTTTGGTATAAAAGAAAACATTCCTATCTTAAGATAACTTGGACCCTAATCTTTCCCTTTTTTGTAGAGTCCAATATGTATTTCCCGATGCCAATCGTAGCTCATTATCGTTATCTGCTGATGTCATTCAAAGAGAGCCGATTCCAGTGTTGCATCTGAATCAGCTGATATCGATCCTTATGCAATCGATTCCTTGATCGGCACAATTATGGAAGCTTCGAGTTCCCACGTTCTTCTTCCCAAATTTTGGTGTAAACACATGCCCCCCAATTTTGAGATAAAAATGATTTTATTCCAAAATTCCTCTTTATTCGTTTATCACGCCGCAACCGTTTCATTCCAAGATATACGCGTGACTCCTGACTTCCCGGTCCGAGCCTTATATAATATCCCAATAGTATCCTTTCCAACTTACTCAGTCCGTTTGCTTTGCTCTTATAGACGATACATATTGTACCGGCTTTTCCCCCTTCGGGTTTATTTTTTGTACTAGAGGCGACACCCTTCTGGTATCGGCTATTAGAACCAATGATCGAACTAATCGGCTGTCAAGTATTAATCCAAACGCTAGGATAATATTTTTTTAGATATTTTCCATTGATTGCTCTATCAAACTCTTCTTATCCTCCTAGTGTTTCCAGAATATAAGCATTGCCAGGCGCACAACGTTTAATCCAATAAGGTCCTTCCCAATTAGGCGACAATTTACCGAACTTGCTGTCCTTTGACCCGATTGGGAATTTTACTTTCCAAACTAAAATTTTATTGTAATATTTTGCAATCCTCAGTTTATTGGCTTTGATATTCTCAAGAGCACGCAGCCGATGGCAACTCAAGTCCTCTAAGTCATCTATCATAAGATTCTTCTAGACTTCGGCTGACAAATCATTTTGCAATGTGGCACGCCTCGATCCAATTCGAATTTCCCAAGGAAGGACTATATTATGACCATACACAAGTTCATAAGGTGATGTTTTAATCGATCCATGATAGGCCATCCTATATGACCATAATGTCTCATTAAGCGTTGAATGCCACTTCCTTGGATGCTCCTCAATCTTTTCCTTGATCAGCTTAATCATAATCTGATTAGACGCCTCTGCCTGGCCATTAGCCTGAGCATAGTAAGGAGAAGAATTTAGTAGCTTAATTCCCATACTGGTAGCAAAATCTCTAAACTCTTCTAATGTGAACATTGTCCCTTGATCGGTGGTGATAGTTTGAGGAATTCCAAAATGATACACAATATGCTCTTTGACAAAATCAACCATGTTCTTTGCGGTTACCGTCTTCAAAGGAATTGCCTCAACCCACTTAGTGAAGTAATCTGTTGCTACCAATATGAACTTATGTCCTTTACTTGAAGGCGGAAAAATCTGGCCAATTAGATCAACTCCCCAACCTCAAAATGGCCATGGTTTGATCATTGGATTCATAGCTGATGTGGGTGATCTCTGAACATTATCAAAACAATGTGTTGGTAGGTGACACATGGATTAATTTACTCACCAAAATTGTAAAAGAATCTACTATACTCTTATTAAGAAATAATTATAGCATCACATACTAACAACGATCTTGACCACCATGTAATTAGCTAGGATTTAAAATGTGTTCAAAGACACCAACCTTTTGGATGATGGGTTCACCACAATTTGCTTGCAAGCCTTGCACAAAGTCTAATTAGAAAAGTGCTCTCTAGAATGGAGAAAGAACTAGACTGAGAATCAAGCAATGTAACCATCAAAACAATGCTAATTAAGCAACAAAATCAAAGATCAAGCCATTTTTCCAAATTCAAGAGCAAGCTTCACGGTGAAGAGCAGCCGCAACAATGGAAGGAGCAGCCCAAACGCATGCCTCTATGCTCGGGATGGAAGAGAGGAAGAAGGAGAGGACGACGCTAGTTTTTTGTACTGCTATTTTATCACTGTCGGTTCTTGGCTCGAACCGACAGTGATAGCACCAAATCACTGTCGGCTCTTGGTTAGAACCGGCAGTGATAAGTGGCCACCAACTCACTGCCGGTGCAAGCCACATACCGGCAGTTATGTGGTCCTCCACTACGGGATTTAGCCCAGCCCTAATCATTTTCTTATTTTCAAACTCGAAACCGGCAGTGAAGGTACATCACTACCGGTTCTCATAAATCCGGCAGTGATAAGGCTAGTAATGATGTCCAAATCTATAGTAGTGGTATGTAGATAAGGCATTTGGTCCAATCCTTTGTATATCTTACTATCGGCATGAAAAATGTGTCGACACATGGCAAGCTGGAAGGATCTGCTCGATGGAGCTGGAGATCCACTTGGCTTCAACGCAGGGATAACCGATCCTGTGTATTTCTCCTAAGACATGCTAGTCAATTTGACCCTGCAATTGATAAGGAGAGAAAGTTTATCAGTAATTTAATGTGGAACATGCTGGTCTATGCCTAGATAGTTCGAAGTGTGTCGCTTCAAGAGCAGCCAGACAGGAAAATTAACTAAATAGCCGATACGCACAGAAATCGGCTGTTACGGACAGTAAAGCTCATTAATCGCGATTAATTTTATATTGATAGGTACAATGCCCGTAGATGTAAATGAGATCATCAGCTAGGTGGATGTTACCAGTATGAATCCATTGAGCCGATAAATCTAATCAAGAAAGGATATAACATGCAAACAAATCGACTATCTAATACAAATCGACCTACAGACGCTCTGAATCTAATATGTTACCATCAACAGTGAGGTTTGACCGGATCGATGGCAGCTATGATGATAATAACAAACTAAAACCTTAGAATCCGTAAAACCATCTACACTTCGACAGACTTTCTGAAAGACATGCTATACGTGAAGGCTTAGATAAATCGGCTGAAATAGCCGATTCAGGTGAAAAAGTACCACAACGTGTGAACAATTGACTATTTCATATGAACAAACCCATGGACTTAACCTGCTACTCTAACAGTGGGGTTCAACCGGATCGATGCAGCCGTGAAAAAGATAACGAATCAAACCCTTAAAGTATACAGATCTATTTACGCTTAACAGAGTCATTGACGCACACTATGGGCGTTAAAGCACAGGCGATCGGCTATTTAGTCGATGTAGGCATAGCAAACAGCTAAGGTCACGCCTAATTAGAAACAAATCTACTAACTAGCATCCTCCAATCTACAGTGCCATCAGTGGGGATCGACCGGATCATTACAGTCATAATGGTGAACTATAGACTAGATTTAACTAACCAGCAAACCTCTTCAAGATTGTGCATGCCTTAACCGTGTACTATGCACGATCAGAATCAAAATAGAACAGCCAATGGAACGTAACCCGTTGCTCAGAGTAAAACATTGTGTTGTGATAAAGCGAACGGCAGACTGAAAGGATATAAGGCCGATCTAACTCGATCTTGACCGAGCGGATTGATGTTACTGCAAACTAATAACAATGAAAATATCAACAAGATCGGTAACTTAATGAATATATCCGAAGGACGCCACCCTTAGATAGAGCCGATAACTTGACCTTGATCTAGTTCGAGCAGTGGAGGTCGACCGGATCGATGCAGCCGTACTTGAACTAGACAAGAGTCGATAACTAGCTTATACTAAAGTTCGCAGTGGAGGTCGACCGGATCGATACAGCCGTACAAACTAAAGTATAAACCATGACGGTACTTACAGACAAACCGGAGGTCAGCCGGACCGATGTAGCCCTGCTTGCTGAAGAACTCGCCGAGATCTACTCTACTCCTACTCCTAAGGGTTGGCCAAAGCCAAAAAAGTAAATAACTTGTGTTTGATTGATTGGATGTCCTTTTACAATAGCCGGGGTCCAATATTTATACCCGGAGCCTAAACATGAATCCTACTCGAGTACGACTCATTACAATCTTTGGTATAAAAGAAAACATTCCTGTCTTAAGATAACTTAGACCCTAATCTTTTCCTTTTTTAGAGTCCAATATGTATTTCCCAACGCCAATCGTAGCTCATTATCGTTATCTGCTGACGTCATTCAAAGAGAGCCGATTCCAGTGTTGCATCTGAATCAGCTGATATCGATCCTTATGCAATCGATTCCTTGATCGGCACAATTCTAGCTTTGAGTTCTCGCGTTCTTCTTCCCAAATTTTGATGTAAACACTTACTATATTGCTAATTGGATATCTCAATGAATGTCCATATTAACTCTCACAAGACACACCTGAAAAGATGATAAATTCTAGAAAATCTCGCACAAATCACAAACATCCCGCTATTTTTTGGGTAGACAATAAACTACCCATTATATTTTATTTTCTTACATCTCTCACAATCATCGTTGAAAAAAAACAGTCATCTGTTCTATTTTATTTTCTTAAAAATTATCTACCTCTACCATTATAAAAATAATCTAAGTAATCTCTAAATCTCTATCTAAACTACCCACCACTGCTATTATCTAAAATAATCTATAAAGTAACCCGCAATCTTTGCCTTAAGTACCCACATGCATGTCATTGTAAAAAGTAATATAAAATAACGTCTACAATTGCACCTACATTATTCACCTTTACTATTATTAAAAATAAGCTGGAGTAGCACCTAAATCTAATTTAAAGCTAAGTATATACACATATATCATTATAAAAAATATCGTAGAGTATTTCTGTATATGCTTCAAATATATAAAAAAGAGTTAAATACACCAGAGGTCCATTAACTTGTGATGATGTTTCGGTTAGGTCCATCAACTTTCAAAGTGGCTTTTTAGGTCCATAAATTTTGTACGCCGTATCACTTAGGTCCATACCTCTTCACGTTGGCTTCTCGTGCTGCTGTGGTATGATGCCGTAGCATCTTGGCGTCTTGTGGCTTTCTCCGTGGCGCTTTGTCGCTTGTCGCTTTTGTTGTTCTCCTTGTTTTCATTGCTTCGCCGCATGCTCCTCGCTTGCTGCTTGCTCCGCACATGCTCCTCCTTGCTGCTGCTCGCCACATGCTCCTCGCTTGTCGCTTGCTCTCGCTTGCTTTGCTTGCTTGCTTCTGCTTTCGCGCTTGTGCAGCAAGTACCACCACGAGGACGGCGAGGACAGGGGACACCAAAGACCGACGCAGCGGCAATGACTCGGACGGCGCCGGCGAGGATGAGGACGCCGAGGCGCTCGGCGAGGCCACGCAGGCCGTGGCAAGTTCTCCTGGACCTCCAGCGCCACCTACAAGGGCGACTTCGCCGGCGGGTACATGCCACGGCCGCTACATCTAGCGCCACGGCCACGAGTACATCGGCACCTGGAGGGCCGGCGACATGCACGCCGATGGCGGGATGTACATCGACACCTGGTGCGAGGAGGACGGCGCCGTGCACGCCGATGGCGTCTACTACCCGCCATCCGGTGGCCCCATCGTGCCCATGCCCTGCGAGCCCTGCGACCCCATCTTGGCGCTGCTCCAGAAGCTGGAGGTGTGCGAGGGCATGAGCCATGGCGCAGCTCACATTCAGCCGCAACGGCGACCGCGCTGAATGCAGGTACACAGGTCGGCCATGAAGCTGGTGCCGCAAAGATTTCTGATGGGGCTCGGCGAGGGCTCGAACTCGATCGGGCAACAACGCCCGTCGGGGATGGAGCTCGCGCCGGCGAGATGGCTTGCGCGCTTCGCTAGAGGGGGAGCACGGTGGCCTACATTTCGTGGCAGAACAACACGGCCACGGCCAAAGACCACGCGGTATGGGCGCAGCAGGACACCGCACCCGGCAGCGGGAGCAAGAGGTTGGGCTGCTCCACACCGTCCATCCGCAAGCTAAAGGGCGACAATGACGGCGAGCACCAGAAAGCGGGCGAGCTCCCCGGCGGGGGAGGATGTCGCGGCGAGCCGCCGCAGCGGAAGAAAGCGATGGCCCAAAGATCATCGACTGTCGGCGCCGCGTAACGATTGGCGTGATGCACTCCATGAGACGACGCGCCAACGTCGGGCGCCATGCGGGACTAGGACCGACCACGCGTGCATGGTGATCCGGCGAGGTCCACAATGACGAACAGCACAAATGCGCATCCCATCCCGGAGAGGTTGTAGGCGCGATGTCGTCGCGCTTACTTGCCGTGCGCGCCGCGACGATCCGAGACGCGAGCGACGACGCCGGGTGGAACGTGCTAACGTTGACGACCGCCAAAGACATCGATGTCACGGGCCGAGGCCAAGGCTCGTCGCCTGGCTCCTGGCGAACAGCTCCGCCACGGTGGCGTGGAAGAAGGCGTCCATCTTGTCGAGGCGATCCCGGTGGGTGGGGTTGTGCTCGATGCGGTCGGCAATGACGGCCTCGGCTTTGGGCGTCCATGACCGCAGCGCGCCAGAGCTGGTCATCCACGTCCCGCCAGCGGCTGGTGCGTGTGGCACGCAACGCTTCGCCGAACGCACGTGCCCCCGCCATCGCTAGCGGCCTCGCTGATCTCGCCGGCGGCGGCGGCACGGTCATCGTCGTTCGGCGCCATCGATATCGTCGCTCGTCATGTACGAATCTGATCGATCAGACGTCGTCGTCGTCGTCTTGAAGAAGCCTGGCGAGGCCAAGTGTGGCAGCGGCGCATCTCATCGGCGGCGACGGCGGCGAAGCAACAACAAGCAGCGCCGCAGAAGTAGGGTCGTCGTTCGAGGGCGGCATCGTCGACGGCGGCGAAGCGGCGGCGCAGCAAGAAGCAAAGCAGCAGCAGCATGGGACGTGGAGCATGCGCCGAGCAAGCGACAAGCAGGAGCAACAACAAACAACAAGCAACCCACGGAGGAAGCCACACCGCGCGCCCAAGATGGCCACGGCATCACGCCGCATCAGCACGAGAAGCCAACGTAGAGAGGTATGGACCTAAGTGATACGGCATACAAAGTTTATGGACCCAAAAAGCCACTTTGGAAGTCGATGGACCTGACCAAAACCTCCTCACAAATTAATGGACCTCTGGTGCATTTAACTCTATAAAAAAAGTAACCCAAAGTATACATGTATAATGTGTGTTTATGCAGAGAGAATTGTCGATTGACAAGCGGATAAAGTATGCATATACCTATATTAGTATAAGGGGGTGTTTGGTTTCTCCTCCTAAACTTTAGTCGTTGTCCCATCGGATGTTTGGACACATACATAGAGTATTAAAGATAGACTAATTATGAAACTAATTACACAGCTTGCGACTAATTTGCGAGACGAATCTTTTAAGCCTAATTAGTTCATGATTTAACAACGTAGTGCTACAGTAAACATGCGCTAATGATGGATTAATTAGGCTTAATAAATTCGTCTCGTGGAGTACTGACGGATTCTGTAATTTATTTTTTATCAGTATCCGAACACCCCATGCGACACCCTTACGTGACACTTTCTAAATTTTAGTCATCGGATCCAAACACCCCCTAATGCTGGAATAAAAACACATGAGAGAGTATCAGCCGGCACACATGCAAATGGAAAAAATATGAATATGGACGGAAAAGTAGACAAAACAATCATAACTAATAAAGTCTATCACAATAAGATAACGGAAAGAAATTGAAGTTCTATGAGTAAATATGAACACACGTGAGATAGAGTTTCAAATATAGATATATCTAACACACATGCAGGTGCAATGCAAAAATGAAAACGTATACAGCATCTGGTATCTTAAGTTTATTGCCACTGGATAAAAATAAAAAAAACATATATTGAATATTGTTAAAATATGAACAAATAAGAGATAGTGAAGATATGTAGTTCTCTCTTGAATTAATGGCCCGTAAAGCAGCACGGGTCAATAGACTACTGCTAAGCTAATGTACTGTCGATCCCCTAAAACTCTAGGTTTTATATTCATACTCGTTTTGGACTATACAGTTTTCCATCTAAGAAGATTATCAAGAATCATAAATAAATTTGGCTAAGCAAAAAAAGAAATCAATCCATTACAGTGATAATGATTTTTTGGAGGTTCATACTAGCTATAGCCTATATATATGCTGCGACTAACATGGAAAAATAAAGAGTTTTAGTTAATAATACCGCTCGTGAGTGATCGAAGAAACATATATGCATATTTGGACTCCAAAATTTTGGAGCAAATCATTCAAATACAACCGTGTCCGGATAGCATATACAGTAGTGGCGATGCTGGGATTAAGATAGGTTAGCGAGAGGATGAACTCATGCATTCTAGATTTTCTCTAGCAGTCACCACTCACCACTCACCACCACAGTACATGGGTAAAAGGTGCCATTTTGGCCCTATGTCATTGCATGTAATTTCATGCACATGTTCTTACTAAGCCGCCAATATATGGCCAATTACTCAATTCAAATGAAAAATGGACACTGTTTCTTTTGAATATAAGCGAACTGTAGGGACTTTCTTTTTAACCTGATATTCCCAATAAGTTAGAAAAAAAAACTGACACTGTTTCTCACAGTCATGTGAAGAATGCAATTCGATAATAATCTTGATTAATGATTATAGAAAACTTGGATGCGAAGACACTGCATAAATCTTACATGTATTCACAAATGTTTCTCATAAATCGATAAAACTTCTGCAGGTTTAACATGCACGATAAGCTGATTTGTGTCAAAACTAGAGTTGTCTCCAAAATGATGAATTGAATGAATATTACTACTAGTAGAAATAGATTTTACTGCTAGGGACATGTATATATAGTAGGCATGCATATATGTTCGACTTTCCTTTCCTTGCTACTAGGTAGAGTGGGCACTGGAATCTTGGCTGATCAGTGATAAGGGCCATCATTCTGATGTTTCCAAAAGGAAATGTACTCTATTGGCAGGATAAAGTGAAGAACAAAACACCTTTTTGTGCACTAATCATGTGCAACAAGGTGCGGGACCCCAGCGTTTGCCTATAATCACCCTCAACCAGATTATGCTCGTCCAAACTTGACGTGCCTCTCCGGTGAAGGACAACAAATTTCTTGACAAACTAAAACGAATCTCATTTCCCTCTTCCCACATCAGAACTTAAAATTAACAAAAGACCGACCGACCTCAGCCCATTCCTACTGAACACATGAAGATGTTCAATCTTGGGCCATAAAGTTTGCAAAATTGGTTATAGGTCTCGTTCATTTCTCTTATAATCCGTCTTTTTTTATTGTTTTTTCAGTCAGAACAGTATTTTTCTCTCACAACAGATCAGCTGGAACAGTGTTTCGGCTTGTTTTTTCATCGAAGCGAACGGGGCCATAGTAAACAAAGGCAGTAACATTTGACACCTTCTTGAGGTCCGAGGTCTGTTTGGATCCACCCAACTAAAGTTTACCTAGCTAAAATTTCAAAGCTAAACTTTAGCTAGCTAAAATTTCAAAGCTAAACTTTATCTAGCTAAAAGTTCTCCCAGCTAATAAACTTTAGCTGTGGTATTTGGATCCTCCAGCTAACCGACTCAGCTAAACTTTAGCTGAGTTTAGCTAGGCTGAAGCAACTAAACTCAGCTAAACTTTAGCTAGTCTTTTAGTTGGGTCGTTTGGATACCTAGCGGCTAAATCCTGCTAAAGTTTAGTTTATGGATCCAAACAGTCCCAGTAGTGGTAGTATATCAACCAAAACACATCTAACCACACACTTCATAATTATAGAGAAGTAGTATGTCAATCTACAGTTCAATTCAACCACAGCATGAGTTTGATTGCTGATAATATGAGATCGATGCCTTCTCTCTTTTTTAAGATAACAATCAAACTCATTCATGCTTTGAGTTTTCATGCACGGAGATATAAAAAAAACAAACAAAAAAATCTTTAGTAGGAATTAATATTCAGTTGTGTTGTAGGCTAAATTTTGCAAAGTTAACACAAGCTAGTCAGTCACATTTGCTTTGATGCCATCTTATTGGAGTATTAATTAGCACCATTTAATCAAAACTAAAATTGGAACTAAAACACACCCATCACACGAATTCATAATTACAGCTCTCTATATATATGCCGATTGATCTAGCTAGCTACACACGAACAGTTCTGCCACTCAAATTAAAACAGCAACCAAACTCATGTGTTAATTTGAGTGTTTTGCAAACACGGATACAAATACTATCTATCTTACCTGATATATAGGCAGTGCATTGCACCTTCATTCTCATCAAGTCTGATCGATCCCAAATGCCCTTATTACGTACCGAGCTGCGTGGACGTCGAAATCGACGACAACCTCCTGCCGCCGTTGGCCTGCCTGTCGAGCGGCACGGCGGTCTGGTGTCCGGTGAAGAGCGCGAGGTGGCCGACGAGCTTGTCCTTGCGGGAGAAGGAGGAGCCGCAGGAGCAGAGCCAGCGGTGGTCGCCGCAGTGCTTCTCGTGGGTGCGGAGGTCGGACAGCACGGAGAAGTGCTTGCGGTTGCAGCGGTTGCAGACGTACATCTTGGGGCAGTGGCTGCGCTTGTAGTGGTTCTTGGCGCAGATCACCGACTTGAGCGGCTGGAACTTGGCGTGCTTCCGGTTCCAGCGGCAGCCCTCCTGCGGGCACGAGTAGAACGACCTGCTGGTGGTGGCGGCGTCTGCCCCGGCCCCCGCCGCCTTGGCCGGGTTCGCCAGCGCCGCGCTGCTCTTGTACTCGTCGCCGTGCGCGCGCATGTGCATGCGCAGGTTGGCGTCGCGCTTGAACCCCTTGCCGCACACCTGGCAGTAGTGCGTGTACTTGGCCAGCAGCTCCGCCGCCTCCAGCTCTATGATCGTGCTGGCGACGCCGACGCCAACGACCTCCTCCTCCTCGGCCATCATCACGGCCGTCGTCGTCGGCCTAAAGTTAGGGATGTGATGACGATGGCATGGACGCCGCCGCAGCTACGGCTGTCGTCCTCTTGCTGTCATCGATACGCCCGCCGCAGCAGCCGCCGTGATGGTGCTGCCACTGCTGCTGCATGACATGGTGGTCGATGACAGCCGCCTGCTGGTGCTGGTGGTGGTCGCGGCCGTTGTTGTTGCCGTGGCAGGCAGCGACGCCGACGCTGCTACTCCCGCCCTGCTGCTGCGCCTGCGCGGCGTTATTAGCGGCAGCAGCAGCGGGCGCAGGCGCCGCGCCGCCGTGGCCGCCGCACAGGTGCTGGAAGGCGTACATCATGGAGGAGGCGGCGGCGATGATCTCCTGGATGACGGCGCCGGCGCCTGGCGCGGCGGCGCCGGGCCCGGGCCCGTCGTGCGCGACGGCGAGGCCGACGAGCGGCTGCAGCTGCTGCACCTTGTCCCTGAGCACGGACAGGTAGTAGAGCAGCGCGTGGCACTGCGCGTCGGCGGCGGAACCGGACCCCGCCGCCGGCGGCTCCGCCATGAAGCCGCCGCCGCCGCCGTCCATGGTGGCATCGAGGGCGTGGCCATGGTGGAACAGCTGCAGCTGCTGCTGCTGCTGCTGCTGGTTCTGTAGGTAATACCAGTTCCCCCCTCCCCCGATCATGGTAGCTAGCTACTTTCTCGATCGATCTCAGGCCGATTAGCTTGCGGTTCGTGTTTGTACGCATGCGATATGGAAATCTAGGGGCTGGAGCTCTATTTGAGAGGACAGAGGAGGAAGAAATCGAGCTGGGAGCTGGGTCAATGGAGATAACAATCAAGGGCATGCGCGTTGCCGGAGAGGAGACGGGATGGGATGGAATGGAAGTGGGGAATTGTGAGTAGGTGAACTCAACGACTGGGGTTGGGGTTGGGGTTGGGGGCTGCACTTGGCAACATCCCTACTTGAAGCCTCCCTCAAATGACACCCAGCCCGAAAGCTGACACACACTATTCTGCTTCTGCATGACTGGCTAGCTAAGCTAGCTAGCTTGGACATGTCAGAAATATGATAAACTAAGATGAGATGAAGTATGTGCACCCTACACTGGCAGTCATGATCTGGCCCAATGCTGTGCAATGCAAAGAGCAGAATATATTTGTTGGCGTATTTTAGTCCAATCATGCATGTCCCAGCCGCTCAAATGTTTGTTTAATTTAACTAACGTAGGTGTTTGGAGTTACCAAGGAT
Source organism: Miscanthus lutarioriparius (assembly GCA_904845875.1). Lineage (NCBI taxonomy): Eukaryota > Viridiplantae > Streptophyta > Magnoliopsida > Poales > Poaceae > Miscanthus > Miscanthus lutarioriparius. The sequence continues at coordinate 14,178,477 of CAJGYO010000013.1, forward strand.
AAGTGAATTTTTAATAGTGTGTCTGCTTTGGACGGTGTGCTTAAATGATACGAAGTTTATACTGGTTCAGACAGAATGTCCCTACGTCCAGTTCGTTGCTGCTGCTCGTGTTACTAGCACTGAAAGTTCGTAGTAGGGGTTACAAACGGGTGAAAGAGGAACATGTCTCAAGTCTCTGGTGAAAGGAGTGAACGGGTGCTGAGAGAGCTCGGTTGCTACTCAGTCGTGTGTTCGGGGTTCGATGGGTTCGTAATGGTTCGATCGGATCTAGCCTGAATCGATGTGATGTGTTGCGATGCCCTTTATGGGACGCCCTGCTTTCTCTTTTATAGGCCAAGGAAAAGCATGGATTACAGCAGAGAAAAAAAAAAGAACGAGAAAGAGAGAGCCGAAGGCCTTCAGGATCGTCCGGGTCCTTCTTCTCCATCATGCGGGGCCCGCCGACCCTGTAGATGTCAACAGGGACGGCTTCGTGTCACAGTCCTGTCTGTCACTAGCGCTATGCGTAGGCGTCATACGCCGGTCATGGCGCTCCACTCCGTCCTAACAAACGTCGTGGTGAACTGACGTGCCCGTCAGTGTTCGTATGGGGTTAGGCAGAACATCACCGATACGCCCGACGTTGTTCTTGATGTGAATCCCCCGGTATGGCCCGTCGAGGTCACGGGTTATATCGGGGCGTGCCGGTCTCTTCCCTAGTGTCAGAGCCTTGACTCAGGTCTATATGCTTGGACCTGGAGTGGTTGGCGATGGCATGGGTCTCCGTCGGGCGAGGCAGAGCCCGCGGCCTCGGGGTCGGGTGAGGCAGAGTCCTCCCCCAGAGGCCGGGCGAGGCGGAGCGCAGACCCAAGGGTCGGGCGAGGCGAAGTCCTCCCCCAGAGGCTGGGCGAGGCGGAGCGCAGACCCAAGGGTCGGGCGAGGTGGAGCATAGACCCAAGGGTCGGGTGAGGCGATGCGCAGGTCCAAGGGTCGGGTGAGGCAGAGCGCTCCCCTAGAGGCCGGGCAAGGCGAAGCGCAGACCCAAGGGTCGGGCGAGGCGGAGCGTAGGCCTAAGGGTCGAGCGAGGTGATGCGTAGGTCCAAGGGTCGGGTGAGACAGAGCGCATGGCCAAGGGTCGGGTGAGGCAAAGCGTAGACCCAAGGGTCGAGTGAGGTGGAGCGCAGGCCCAAGGATCGGGCGAGGCTGAGCGCAGGCCCAAGGGTCGGGCGAGGCGGTGCCCTCTCCCAGAGGCCGGAAGAAGCGGAGCTTATGGGACGGGGGGTCGATTGGAGCTGTAGTCACGCTCTTGACTACTCGGACGAGTCAATGTTGATGGTCATTAGTTCCTCCTCTTCGGGTACCATAGTATTGGTCCCCGACAGTAGCCCCCGAGCCTGCGGAGGAGTAGAAAACTCCTTCAGAGGTTTTTTCGAGCGGGAGGACTCTGATGGCCTTGTCCTTCTTTTGTCGCCCACGGCATGACCTAGGGACGGTGATTCCCTTTCATTGATATCAGACCCCTCGGGGGTATAGCTATGAGGTTTGGTGGGTCGAAAAAGGTCCTTCCCTGATTTCAACCCCTTTGGGGGTCTGTCGTTTTGCGACCGTGTGTTCGGTCTCTTTGCGAGCCCAACTTTCCTCGAGCCCCCGCGCATTGCGGGGGTTTGGTCGAGGGTCAACTCGTCTTTGTGATCGTCACCCCGTCCATGGTTTCCACAACCAGAGGGGCTGAGCCATGCCATGATTTTCCTCTATGGACGAGCCATGATGCTCGGTGAGTTGTTAGCTGGCTAGTTCGAGTGGGGCCCCGGTGAAAGGTCCTAATATGGCTAGAGGGGGGTGAATAGCCTATTTAAAAAATCTACAAATCAACTAGAGCAATTTGATTAGTATGACAAATAGCGTAATGCAAACTTGCTCTAGCTCTACAAGGATTGCAAGCCACCTATCCAACAATTCTAGTTGCAATGAATACTTAGGCACACCAACTAGCTATGTAATTACTCACTAAGAGCTCTCAACCTTGCTACTCTAAAGAGCTCAACTAGATGAATGTAAATAATAAAGCAAGCTCTAAATTCTAATTACACTAAAGAGCTTGTATCAACTAGTTTGCAAGAATGTAAATGAGTGAGTAGAGTGATTATACCGATGTGTAGGGGATGAACCAATCACAAGATGAATATATAGTCAATCACCGGGAGAATGACAAAGAAGAGAGACAACCGATTTTCTCCCGAGGTTCACGTGCTTGCCAACAACACGCTTACGTCCCTGTTAGGTCGACCAACACTTGGTGGTTCGGCGGCTAAGAGGTGTTTCACAAACCTCGTCCACATGATTGGACATCGCAAGAACCGACCCACAAGTGAGGTAACTCAATGACACGAGCAATTTACTAGAGTTACCTTTGGCACTCCGCCGGGAAGGTACAACTCCCCTCACAATCACCGAAAGGCGACCACGAACAATCACCAACTCGTGCGATCCTTCACCGCTGCTCCAACTGTCTAGGTGGTGGCAACCACCAAGAGAAACAAGCGAAATCAAGAACAAGAACACGAATACCAAGTGCCTCTAGATGCAATCACTCAAGCAATGCACTTGGATTCTCTCCCAATCTCACAATGATGATGGATCAATGATGGAGATGAGTGGGAGGGCTTTGGCTAAGCTCACAAGGTTGCTATGTCAATGAAAATGTGCAAGAGTTTTTCCTTGAGCGACCATGGGGCTATAAATAGAGCCCCATCAAATAGAAACCATTGTACCCCTTCACTAGGCAAAACACGCTCGACCGGACGCTCCGGTCATACCGACCGGACGGCAGCCCTCGCCGTCCGGCCGCCGATCGATGAACGCCACACGTCACCAGACTTCAAACGCTTTGTTACGATTTCAACGGCTCTGGTCGACCGGACGCTCGGTCAAAAATGCCGGACGCCTGAAGCCCAGGCGTCCGGTCGTTTCCCGAGAAGCTCCCGAGGCATGTTTTTTCGACGGGACGTCCGTCCACATTGACCGGACGCAGACCAGCGTCGGTGCTCAACCCTACCCATCATGTCAAGTTGCTCGATCGGATTCGACCGACGACCTTTCAGTCGTCCGATCGGCCGAGTGACCCAATATCCGGTCAAGAGACCGGCGCCAAACATCATTTCGACCAACTCCATTTCAACTCTAACTTCTTCACCCTTTGCTCAAATGTGCCAACCACCAAGAATTTTGCATCCCACAAGAATAGAAAATAGACATTTCATTTTTCCAAAAGCGCCAAACACCTTGTCTTGTGTGTTAGCATATTTTCACAAATATTTACAAGGGTGTTAGCACTCCACTAGATCCTAAATGCATATGCAATGAGTTAGAGCATCTAGTGGCACTTTGATAACCGCATTTCGATGAGTTACACTCCTCTTAATAGTACTGACTATCTATCCTAAATGTGATCACACTCACTAAGTGTCTTGATCACTAAAACAAAATGGCTCCTACATTTTATACCTTTGCCTTGAGCCTTTTGTTTTTCTCTTTCTTCTTTTCCAAGTTCAAGCATTTGATCATCACCATGCTATCACCATTGTCATGATCTTCGTCATTGCTTCATCACTTGGAGTAGTGCTACCTATCTCATAATCATCTTGATAAACTAGGTTAGCACTTAGGGTTTCATCAATTAACCAAAACCAAACTAGAGCTTTCACCCGGCATCCCATTCATGGGGATCTGGCTTGGGTCAACTGGTGACCGACTCCAGACCCTCAACGATCAATCCATATAGTTCTCGGGTCCGTTCGACTGGTACCGAGGGCCTTTTGCCCTTCTTTCGAGGAAAAAATCATGGATCGTATTCGGCCAAGACATGAACATGGGGCGGGATGCCTGTGGCGCTCGTGCGCATGGGTACCAGCCGCTAGCGGGCCCATCCCTTTCCACCACTCACTTCAAAAAGGCGCCCAGAGCGGTTGTCGAACCCGTCGGTGGGCAACCTTTGAACTCCTGGGCCTAGACAGACCGCAGTAGAGTTTTTAGCTCTATATCCCTTACCTGTGATGTGGGTCATGGCCCGTCCGGAGAGGCGAAATGTCTGGTGAGTTTTCTGAGGGAATGGATAGAGATTTCATGCGCGCGTCCCACAGCGAGACGTGGAGGCAGATCCTGGCATGCACGGAGATCTAGGCGAGTGGTTGGTTTGCTCACACCCGTCGCCCCTATAAAACTTAGATTTCATTATGGCCAAACAGTTTTTTAGCCCTTCTCCCCTTTTTGTATAAAAAGGTTAGTGCGTTCCGACCTTTTCCATCATTGAGGCCATAAAGCTCAGGGTGCGGGCGAACAAACTCTGATCACGCTGGTGAGCAAAGACACCGTAGCCGCTAGGGCGTAGGTTTCTCGCAGTCCGACTAGTTTTACTCAGAGTTTGTTTCCGCAAGCCTAGCTTATAGGTCTCATCGTGAGAGAGGGTCGGGCACAGAGAATGCTTGCCAAGTGGATAGACTCTTAAATGCATACCGACTCTTTCTGTAGCTAAGGCTAAAAAGCCCGGGGTGTGGAAAAAAAACTCTGATCATGCTAGTGAGCAAAGGCACCGTAGCCGTCGAGGCGTAGGTTTCTCACAGTCCGACTAGTTTTACTCAGCGTTTGTTTCTGCAAACTTCGCTTCTAGGTCTTAACGTGAGAAAGGGTCGGGCATAGAGAAATGTCTACCAGATAGGTATGCTCTTATTAGCCGCCGAGTGAAGCCCGACCCCTCGTCATTGCTGGGGTCGCGTGTCACTAAAGATCGGGGAGTTTGAAAGCAAAACTAATAAGATAAAGTGTGCATTTATTAAGGGTAAAAGCGACGCAACTGCTCGATGTTCTAGGCATTGATGAAGACTTCGTCATCGATGGTATTGAGCTTGTATGCGCCCGGTCGGAGCACCTCCACGACGACGTATAGTCTCTCCCATGGCGGAGAGAGCTTGTGGCGGTTCCTGTTGCTCTAGACGAGACGGAGCACCAGGTCCCCGACATTGAAGGCCTGACCCTGCACTCGATGGCTATGGTATCGGCACAATGCTTGCTGGTATTTGGCCGAAGCGGGAGGAGGACGACGCTACGCTTCATCTAGCTGGTCCATGGCATCTTCGAGGGACGCCTCGGCTCCTGCTCGTCGTATGCCCCGCCCTTGGCGCCCATAGTCAAGGTCGGTCGGGAGGATAGCCTCGGAACCATAGACCATGAAGAATAGTGTGTAGCCGGTGGCCTGGCTAGGGGTCATCCTCAAGCTCCAGAGCACCACGGGTAGTTCCGCAACCCATCGTCCGCCAAATTTGTTCAACCGATTGAAAATCCTAGGCTTAAGGCCTTGTAGGACCATGCCATTCGCGCGCTCGACCTGCCCGTTATTGCGGGGTGCACCACGGTGGCCCATTTGATGTGGATGTGGTATTCATCGTAGAATTGAAGGAACTTCCTTCCAGTAAACTTTGTGCCGTTGTCCATGATAATGGAGTTTGGGACCCCAAAGCGATGGATGATGTCGAAGAAGAACAGCACGGCTTGCTCAGACTTGATCGTGGAGATCGGTCGAGCCTCTATCCACTTTGTAAACTTGTCTACCATGACAAGCAAGTGCGTATAGCCCCCGGGCGCCCTCTTGAGAGGTCCGACCAGATCGAGCCCCTAGACCACGAATGGCCACATGATGGGGATCGTCTAGAGTGCTTGGGCCGGCAGGTGGGTCTATTGAGCATAGTACTGACACCCTTCGTAGGTGCGCACAATATGTTCACCGTCGGCTACCATGGTCGGATAGTAGAAGCCTTATCTGAATGCATTTCCGACCAGGTCTCTAGACATGGCATGGTGACCGCAGACCCCACCATGGATATCACTCAGCAACTGCTTCCCTTGCATGATGGGGATGCAACGCTGTAGGATCCCGGTGTGGCTCCGCCTGTAGAGTTCGTCATCAACAATGGCAAAGGACTTGGCACGACGTGCAAGCCACCGAGCCTCCATCTTGTCTGTTGACAGTGCCTCACGGAGGAGGTAGTCGAGCTAAAGCATCCTCCAGTTGGCCAGAGAGGGTCGGGCTCTATCGCTGCATCTTCGTCAAGCTCCATGACCTCAGGGTTAGATTGAGCCGACGGCTGGTTAGCCCCTGAGCCCAAGGTAGGTGGCCTACAATGGCCTCTTCTGGCTCCTCATAGCAGACCAAGGGCTTATGCTGATCGCTGGCGAAGATGTCCGTTGGCACCGGCTCTCGACCGGATGCCGCTTTCACCAGCGCGTCGGTCGCCTCGTTGAGACGCCTTGGGATGTGGTTGAGCTCGAGACCATCGAACTTGTCCTCCAGCTGGCGGACTTCTCAGCAATATGTAGCCATCTTGGTGTTGTGGCAGCTCGACTCCTTCATGACTTGGTCGATGACCAGCTAGGAGTCACCCTAGACATCAAGGCATCGGATACCCAACTCAACGGCGATGCGTAGGCTGTTGATGAGCGCCTCATACTCAACCACATTATTGGAGGAGGGGAAATGGATGCGAACCATGTACCTCATGCGTACCTCGAGGGGCGAAACGAAGGCCAGCCCCGTGCTGGCGCCTTTCTTCATCAGCGATCCATCGAAGTACATCGTTCAGTACTCCTGGTCGACGACTACCGATGGCATTTGGACCTCGGTCCACTCTACAATGAAATCAGCCAGCACTTGGGACTTGATAGCCGTCCGGGGGGCATACGAAATGCCTTGACCCATCAGCTCGTGTGCCCACTTTGCGATTCTTCCTGTGGCATCCTGGTTTTGGACAACCTCGCCGAGGGGGAAGGACGTCATGACCATCACCATATGTGACTCGAAGTAGTGACGTAGCTTCCTCTTAGCGATAAGGATGGCGTAAAGGAGCTTCTAGATTTGGGGGTAGCGGGTCATGGAATCGGACAAGACCTCGCTAACGAAGTACACGGGATGCTGCACTTTGAGGGCGTGCCCTTCTTCTTCTTGCTCCACCACCAGGGCAGTGCTGACCACTTGCGTGGTGGCTGCAATGTAGAGCAGAAGCGGTTCTCCGTCGGTCGGAGGGACTAGGATCGGGGCCTTCGTCAGTAGCCGCTTGACTGCGTCAAGTGCCTCCTGGGCCTCGGGCGTCCATTCGAAATGGTCGGCCTTCTTCAGAAGCCAATAGAGGGGGAGACCTCATTCGCCAAGGCACAAGATGAAGTGGCTAAGCGCGGCGAGGCACCCTATAACTCGTTGTACCCCCTTTATGTTCTAAATTGGGCCCATCCCTGTGATGGTCGAGATCTTCTCCGGGTTGGCTTCGATGCCACGCTCGGAGACGATGAAGCCCAGCAGCATACCCCTCGGGACCCCAAAAATGCATTTCTCGGGGTTGAGCTTAATGCCATTTGCTCATAGTTTTTGCGAAGGTCTACTCAAGGTCGGCTATGACCTGGCCAGCCCATTTGGACTTGACCACGATGTCGTCTATGTAGGCCTCAACGGTTCGCCCGATAAGGTCTTCGAAACACTTGAGCATACAACGCTGGTACATAGCCCCTGCGTTCTTCAGACCAAACGGTATTGTGATGTAGAAGAACTATCCGAACGGGGTGATGAAAGATGTCGCGAGCTAGTCAGACTCTTTCATCATGATTTGATGGTACCTGGGGTACGCATTAAGGAAGCAAAGGGTTTCGCACCCTGAGGTAGAGTCGACTACTTGGTCTATGCGTGGCAAAGGAAATGGATCCTTTGGACATGCTTTGTTGAGACCCATGTAGTCAACACACATTCTCTATTTCCCACTCTTCTTTCGTACAAGGACGGGATTGGCTAACCACTCTAGGTGGTATACTTTCCTGATGAACCCTGCTGCCAACAGCTTCGTGATCTCCTCGCTGATGGCCCAGCGTTTCCCCTCATCGAAGTGACGTAGGCACTGCTTCACTGTCTTGGAGCCTAGCCTGATCTTCAAGGCATGCTCGGTGACTTCTCTCGGAATGTCTGGTGTTGGTGCGAAAAGTGACCAACTAGTAAATATTTGTCGTTTTGGCGTACATTGTGATCGGATGTGGCCTAGCACTCAATGACATAGGGTTTATACTAGTTCAGGCAATGTGCCCTACGTCCAGTTTGAGTCGGTCGGTGACTTTATTCCTGAGCCCAGGTGCTCGAAGTTTGCTGTGGGGTTTGTCGATGTTTTATCACCGATAGCCTGTCACGGGGTTACCCGGGACAGTATGTTCGGGCTTCAGTGTATGCGGAACTCGATGGTGAACGCAAGAGACAGTCGATTTATCCTAGTTCAGGCCCTCGACTGTGGTCGAGTAATAGCCCTACGTCCAGTCGGCGTTAGCCTTTGCGTTGGATTGATTGTGTGTTGTTGTGTTGTATCCCCCATTCTCTAGGAACCCCAGCCTCCTTTATATAGTCAGGAGATCAGAGTCCTAGTCGATTTACAATGAGAGTTCCTAGTAGGATTACAGGATAATACTACTACTAGGATTACATGGGAAAAATCCTAGTTGGACTAGATCTTCTCCCTTCCTGGCGGGGTATCCTGTGGGTCCCGCATAGACAGGGTTACAAATGAGAGGGAGTAAGATGGGGGTATCAGAGGTTCGGTCGGACTCCAGACCGAAGGGCCAAGAGTGATGAGAGCTCTATCATGTGCTAAGTGTTCGAACGTATGTTTTGTTTGGCTTTAGAGTTCTAGAGCCAAGCAGAGAGAATCGGAGTGATTCGTCTGTTGTTCGTTGGAATCATCCTCCTTTTGGAGAGAGCGCATCCCCTTTTATAGATGAAGGGGACGGCTTTATAAGAGAGAGTGTGAGAGAAAGAGTGTGTGTGTGCTACCTAGTATTGTTGCCCACGCCATCGGGTACAACGTGCTTTGTTGGCGCCCACAATACTGTTGATGCCTAGATGCATGTGTAGGCTCCATCGTATTCTTCTGGTGTGGCCAATGTCAGCGCCTACCATACTATAGGACAAATGTTGGCACCCATAACACTGTTCGTGCTCTGACACGTCTGAAAGGTTGTAGAGCACCCTTCTGACATGACCTGACAGTACTGTCCCACAGGTGTGTAGGGTACGGTCCTCGGTATTATGGTTTGACTTCAGCGCCTTGCCTTACTTGCTCTGCTTGAATCTTTGGGTCCTTACCGAGTGGGCATCCCTGTTTGGTTGTTTCCTAGTCAACTCTGACTGTGATGGTCGAAGAAGAGCTATAAGCAGAGGTTCGGTGTACTCCCGGTCGAAGAAGCGAGTCGAAGTCGGAAGCGAGCGTCGTCCCTCCTTGGCCAGGCCTTTTGGTCGGAGAGGCGGGCCAGAGTCAAAAGCTAGCGTCGTCCCTCCTTGGCCAGGCCTTTCGGTTAGAGAGGCGAGTCGAAGTCGGAAGCGAACGTCGTCCCTCTTTGACCAGGCCTTCCAGTCGGAGAGGTTGGTCGGAGTCAGAAGCGAGCATCGTCCCTCCTTAGCCAGGCCTTCCAGTCAAAGAGGTGGGCCGGAGTTCGAAGCGAGCATCATTCCTCCTTGGCGAGGCCTTCCAGTCGGAGAGGTAGGCCAGAGTCGGAAGCAAGTGTCGTTCCTCCTTGGCCAAGCCTTCTGGTCGGAGACTGGATCGCCCTTTCAGCCTATCCTTGGGTATCTGGGCCGGCCTAGGAGTTGCGCGTTGTTCACAACATCGTCTGCTGGGCCAAGCTTTTGCTGGGAAGCAGGTCCATTAGGGACCCTAGGTTTATGAACCCAACACCTGGCATGTCCGAGGGTTTCTACGCAAAGATGTCTCTGTTGGCGCGGAGAAAGCCGATGAGCACACTTTCCTATTCGGAGGAAAGTGTGGTGCCAATGTGCACCACATCGTCCTTGGAGCCACTTGGGTCTATGAGGACCTCCTTGGTGCCCTCCACGAGCTCAAAAGACCTGGCCAACCACTTGGGGTCGGGTGCTTCTTTGGCAACCTCCTTCTCGATGGCCGCAAGCTTCTTGGAGGTGACGATTATCGCGGCGTGCTCGTAGCACTCGACCTCGCATTCGTAGGCGCACTGGAAGGAGGTGCCGATGGTGATGATCCCACACGGTCCCGGCATCTTCAGCTTTAGATAGGTGTAGTTAGGGATGGCCATGAACTTCGCGTAGCATGGACATCCCAGGATGGCGTGGTAGGTTCCATGGAACCCGACCACCTCGAAGGTGAGCGTCTCCGTCCTATAATTGGATGGATCCCCAAAGGTGATAGGTAGATCGATCTGCCCAAGTGGCACGGCCTATTTTCTAGGCATGATGCGGTGTGGTCGAAAGGCGCCGATGCCCATGGCTAGCGTCGGACACATGATCAATCGATGCCCATGGCGCTGTTGCTTCGTGTGCAAGATGTTGAGGCCATTGCCCATCCATCCCTTGTTGTGGGATGCTCTCCGGTGATCGGGTCAACCACAAAAGCGGATGATCTGCTTTGTCAGACCATCGGAGGAAGGGCGTGGCGATCAAAGGTTATATAGACCTCGACTCACGAGTTTCTAGCGAAGGTAGGGTAGTGCCATTAACCTCAAAGATCATGGATGAGGCGCGGGCGTTGGAAAGCGGCAGCTCTGGGCTTTAGCAAATGAGTCGTGATTAACCCTCCAAAGATCAAAAGGCAGGCCATCCGTCATGGATTCAGATCTGGCTTAACTAACCGAAGTTGGTCAACCGACCAAGTTAACTCATAACCATCTGACCAAGACCGAACCCGTTGGTAATGGCATTATGAGACCGAGATTTGTGAGACCGAGAAAGTTGTGTTCGGCCATGAGTTCTGGTATAGACCTCGTTCGGTCATATGTGTTGAAAATTAATCGAACTGAAATGGCACCGCTATAGTTCCGTAGACTTCGGTTGGAGTCGTATGTGTGTGATTGTGATTTGTGAGACCCGGTCCAAGTTCATGAGGCGAACCATCCAAATAATGTGGTTTGTTTTATATATTGTGTTGTTATTTTCCCTCCTTCGTCATCCACGGTCATCCGAGGTCCTTCCCATGCCCTCCTTTGTTGAAGCCTCCTCCAAGAACCACTTCACCGGACCGCGATCCTTGTATAGATGCTTCATGGGGAAAGACCGATCGTTCCTCAGAGTTTCGATGACGGCCCTTGATGAGCAAACTCGAAGTGGTCTAGGGTACCGACCGAATGGGCTTTTGGTGACCACTGTCCCTCCCTCGGTGGTGGCCACGGTCCTTCCCATGCCCTCCTTTGTTGAAGCCTCGGACAAGAACCACTTCATAAGGTTCTTCTTCTTGCTTCATGGGACGGTTGGCACGCCTTCGCTAGTGTCCTTAGGTCCCTGGGCTTTGCCTTGCCTTGAGGCGATCGAAGCGAGCCCTCGCATCACGCTTGTTCTTCTTCTTGCCCGGAGGGGTTGGAGGCGCCTGTCCTTGTCCCACTGGCGATGTCGAGGAGCTCCTTGGTGGTTCCGTGGACCCATGGTCCCGTGGCGATTATCCTGGTGGTTCGAGGACTCGTCCCAGGTGGTCCCTAGGCAGGAAGAGGTGGTCCTGCATGGACGTCCTATGCGTCGGCGACGTTGACGGTAGCTCATTGCACTTGCCGGAGAAGCGCGAGATGTATCCATGAAGGGTTTCTCTGACCTTCTGTCAATAGTTTTTTAGATCTCATGGGTTCCCAGGACGCTTGTACGTGCCCTAGAAGTTTCCCATGAAGATCTCTTTTAGGTCTGCCCAACTTTGAATTCTATTGGGCGGAAGGTGTTCCAACCATGTTCACGCCAAATCAGCCAGGAACAATGGAAGATTGTGGATAATGAAATCATCATTATCCGCTCCACCAAGATGGCAAGCAAGCCGATAATCCTCGAGCCACATGATCCGAGGTTTGTTTCCTAGAGTATTTGGGTATGTTGGTTGGTGGCCTGCATGGGAAGAAGACCTTGAGGATGTGCCCTACGAGCGGGGGCTCGGCTTCGATCCTCGTTGTTGTCATAGCGTCCACCATGACAAGGGTGGCAATGGCTAGCTCCCTCCCTCGGATCACCATGGGCACGCCTACGGGCGCCGAGGGTGTCACGCAGCGCCATGGTGGTGGCCGAGACACTCATGTACCGGGACCATGGCTGCGCGCACACCGCCTTATATGCCACCTAGTGGATCGACGCATCCTTGTCGTCGCCTCCGGCGCGTCTTGTTGCTGGCTGGCGTTGAGCTTGCATCGTCGAGACAGCGAGCTCTTGGCCTGCTGTGCCGCTGCTTGCTCGAGTAGCATGTGAATCTCACGATGGGCCCAACGGTATTCGGGCGTTGCGGGCCCCGAAAGCCCTCGGAGCAAGGCCGCCATAGCGGGCGATGTTACGCTCGCCCGGTGAAGTGCGGAGTGCTTCATCGTCATTGATGATCCTCCGGTTCATGTCATGGGCCATGGCGCGTGCACGCCACCGTCCCCGTGGCGCTCGATCTCTCGATAGAGCTCCGCACGTTCCTGCTCGAGCTAGAGTCGCGCTTCCTTGAGCTCTTGGTGTCTGGCCTAGGTCATGGAAAGACTCCACGACATATTTGGTCATTCCCACAAACTCGTCGTTCGTGGGGGATGGAGGCGTGCGTTGCGCCACAGGGTGGTCAACGGTCTCTGCGGCGTTGCGGAGACCAACAGGGCAGAGCGCCGTCGTGGCGCTCCGGGAGGTATTCGAGAGAGGGGCTCTCCCCGACAAGCTATGCCATGACACCGCGAACGAGAAGGTGAGGCGGCGCAGTCCTCCCCGGGACGGCCGGGTCCCAGAAGGCGTCGAGCCGGGCGCCTAACCTCCTGTAATCAAAGTCGAGGAGCTGGTCGCTCCCGAGGGCGTGGGCCTCCGGTGCGCAAAGCAGCAGCCTCGATGCCTCAACAATCGTGTCGAGGCCGGCGGAGTGGAGAGGTTGGACGGCGGTGGGGAGCTCAAGCTAACTCTCCTTCCATCGTGACGATGAAGTCTAGGTCTCTCGGCGCACGTGGCGCCGGGACCCACCGACGTTAAGCGACTAGCCATCCGAGGCCCGGTGTGGATGTCGAGGCGCGCAAAAAACTACCGCGGCGCCAACTGTCCGGTGTTTTCCGAGTTGCCACCAACAAGTAAATTTCTAATATTACGCGTCTGGCTCGGATGGTGTGCTTAGAGAACACGAGGTTTATACTGGTTCGGGCAGAATGTCCCTACATCTAGTTTGTTGCTGCTGCTCGTGTTACTAGCACTGAAAGTTTGTAGTAGGGGTTACAAACGGGCGAGAGAGGGATAGGTCCCAAGTATCTAGGGATTGGAGTAAACGGGTGCTGAGAGAGCTCGGATGCTACTCAGCCGTGTGTTCGGGGTTTGATGGGTTCGTGATGGTTCGATCAGATCTAGCCTGAATCAATGTGATGTGTTGCGATGCCCCTTATAGGACGCCCTGCTTTTCCTTTTATAGGCCAAGGGAAAGCATGGGTTACAGCGGAGGAAAAAAGAAAAACGAGAAAAAGAGAGCCGAAGGCCTTCAGGATCGTCGGGTCCTTCTTCTCCTTCATGCAGGTCCCGCCGACCCTATAGATGTCAACAGGGACGGCTTCACATCGTCACTATCCGTCACTAAGCGCTATCTGCGCAGCGTCATATGCCTTTGTCATGGCGCCCACTCCATCTTGGCAAACATCGTGGTGAATCGACGCTTGCCACGGTGTTAAAGACGACGTTAAGCGTAAGACCGGTATGCCCGATGTTGTTCTTGTTGTGAATCCCTCGGTATGGTCCATCAAGGTCACGGGTTACATCAGGGCGTGCCGGTCTCTTCCCTGGTGTCAGAGCTTTGACTCAGGTCCATACGCTTGGACCTAGAGTGGTTGGCGGCGGCATGGGTCTCCGTCAGGCGAGAATGGAGCCCATGGCCTCGTGGCTCCGTGGCGGAGTCCTCCCAGCAGGCCGGAGGCAAGGCGGAGCCGGGCTCATGAGGCGGAGCGAGTCCTCCCCTGCAGGCCGGCGAGCAAACCCAAGGGGTGGGCGAGGGCACGCAGGCCAAGGGCCGGACCCAAGTGGGTGAGCCCATGCGCCTCTGGGTCGGGGCGAGGTGGAGTCCTCCCCCAGAGGCTAGGCGAGGCGTAGCGTAGACCCAAGGGTCGGGCGAGGCAAAGCGTAGGCCCAAGGGTCGGGCGAGGCGGTCTGCCGCCCAAGGGTTGGGCGAGGTGGAGCATATGCCCAAGGGTCGGGCGAGGCGGAGCGCAGACCCAAGGGTCGGGGTGAGGCGAGAGCCGCCATGGCCTCGGTCGGGTGGTGAGTCCTCCCCCAGAGGCCGGGCGAGGCGAAGCGCACACCCAAGATTCGGGCAAGGCAGAGCGTAGGCCCAAGGGTCGGGCGAGGCAGTGCGCAGGCCCAAGGGTCAGGCGAGGCGGAGCGTGGGTCCAAGGGTCAGCGTGAGGCGGAGCCTGTGCCCAAGGGTCGGGCGGGCGTGCCCTCTCCCGAGAGATCGGAAGAAGCGTGCTTGCGCTACGGGGGTCGGTTGGAGTCTGTCGCGTTCTTAATTTGCTTCGGACAAGTCAATGTTGATGGTCATTAGCTCCTCTTTTTCGGATACCCTAGTATTGGTCCCGACAACTACATATGACAAGATCCTTCGGATTGGATGAAATACATAAGAAAATCCCCATTTGATTGCTTCTCTCCAAGCTAGGCATCATCATCTCAGCAAAGCATCTACTCTATTATTCTGAAGGAAAAGATATAAACAAGCCTGCCTGCGCAATTTGTCAAAGCAGGGTCACTGACCTGTGGGACCATCGATCTCCGTTCCTGATCTACCGATAGATTACTGTAGCTGCAGCCACGGCGGCGGCTGCAGCCGAACAGGCCAATGTGCATGCATGAGCGTGGACTGTGCTACTAGTTGTGTTCAAATGCAGATTGCAGGCATTATTATAGGACATGTTGTACGAGGCGTTATCCAGGACGATCCAGAAGCTCTTCTTTTTTATTTTGTTGCCCTAGCACTGGTTAACGTGATGAGGACGCGAGATTCAAGTAACTACAGTCACAATGGCGTGCCACACGCCCATGATCTATCTGTGAACAAGTGACGCACGCAATAATGCTGCTTATTTTGCTTGAGGGGAAACGGCGGGGAAGCTCCTACCTATTTTTTCTTTTTCTATGTAAATATGAACAAAGCATATGTACAAGTTACAAAGGCTTGCAAAGTCCAAAGAAGAAAAAAGTAAGCATCATTGGAGACTCTCTTGCCACAAAGACAACGGGGAAGAAACACTTTGCTAGGCTTTGGTACACACCAAACCAAGTTCCTCCTTAAAAGCTATTTTCCAAGAGGTCAAAGAGGTAGCCTTATTAATTATCAGAAATGAACTTATTTCTAGCATTCCAAATCGCCCAGCAGGAACAAGGAGGGACTAAGCAACGGAGATGAGTTTGGATCAGTCAGCCTGGAGAATGGAAGCTGAGTAGTTGGCTCTCCCGTAGCTAGCCTCCCCTCTAGCGCGCCGCCGGCCTCCTCTCGGGCCCGGCAGCCCCTGCCGGCCCCTGACGCCGAGCTGCTTCCCACCCCTCCCGACGGGGCTCCCCTGGGTGGGGACTTCTCATCCTCATCGCCGGCGTCAGCCCGTGTTCCGGTGACATCTTCGATGGGAGGCTGCTCCGTCTCCCGGCCTAGGTTGTTTGTCGCGCCCCGTGCTTGCGCGTGGGCCTGGGCATCCTCCTGATGCCGGGTATGTCAGCTCTCTTCGACAAGTGAGTACGTCCTCCTTCTCCCCTTGCTCGCCATGGCGTTGCCTGGCCTCTCCTTTGCTCCGGGCCTTCGTTTCCAAGATGATGTCCGGGCCTCCTTAGGTTTACTGGTGTCCTCTTCCCTCGCTGACTCTTTTTCACCTGGTGGTTGCGTTTGGCCGATGCAAGTTCAAACTCTCCCCGGCCTCTGTTGAGATGATCCTTCAGGCCACCATTGGTGGAAATGCTCTGTTTTTCAAAGTCTCTGCTCTTAGTGGTCTAGTTTTCAAGTTCTCGGTTGCGTCCAAAGAGGTGGGGCTGGCCATTCGCAAGCTTGTTTCTTTTGAATGTGACCTTTTCAAGCTGTTCTTCCACCTGTGGGGTGGTGGTGGTCGGAATTGGCGTCTTGAGCTTGCCTCTTTCCTCGAGGAGGACCGCCTTTCTTGGCAGCTACCCAAGCAAGCTTCTAAGCCATCCTTTGCTGAGGTGGTCTGCCAGCCTCCTGGTAGCTCTACCCTTTCGGGTGCCAATGCCGTTCCTATTGGGAGTGTCCACGCCGCTCGTTTGTCTCATGCTGTTGATCCCCTTCTTACGGGTGCCAACGCTATCCCCCTTGGGCGTGCCCCCCTGTTCGTAAGTCCGTTTTCCGACGCATTTCTTTCCCCAGAAGTTCCGCCTTCGTTCGTCCTCCTGCTAATCCTCTTCGTCCCCAGCTCCGGCGGGGAGGTGCAGCCATGGTTGCCGATCATTGCCCCAGATGTCTCTCCTCGGGGCACGTCAGACGTGACTGCCGTTGGCCAATCAGGTGTCGCGCATGCTACGCCTCGGGGCATGTAACTGCTTCGTGTCCTGCGTTCGTCATCAAGCCGCGGCATGCAGGGGGCATGGGAAAGGAGAAGGCGGCGTTCGTCATCAAGCCGCGGTATGCAGGGGACAAGGGCAAGGAGAAGGTGGCGCCATT
Organism: Miscanthus lutarioriparius; assembly: GCA_904845875.1. Taxonomy (NCBI): domain Eukaryota; kingdom Viridiplantae; phylum Streptophyta; class Magnoliopsida; order Poales; family Poaceae; genus Miscanthus; species Miscanthus lutarioriparius. Next base: position 14,195,120 of record CAJGYO010000013.1, read on the forward strand.
TAAACAGCCCAACTGGTTCCGTGCCCCGGTTAAGCCGGGCCCTTCTCAGCCGCCTCCCTTTAATTCCTTTAGGGAATTGCTAATGGCCTTTCGCCTCCGCGGGCCAATTTGAAACTTGCACCCGAGTTATTAGTGCCTTAGCCGAATCAATTGATGGCCCAGACTTTGGGCCTTGAAAAGCCAAGCCCGGCCTCTTGCCTTCACATTGAGCCATCTGAATGGTCTTTGGCTGTCCCTCCACCTTCTCTTCTCCCCTCCCTTAAGAACGGCTTCTCCTGATCCTGTAGCTGAAAACCCCAACTCCAGCCTCGAGCTACAGTGCACTCCGCTCTCGCTGTCTGGTGATCCTCATAGTGTCATGGCCTACCAGAGAGCTGATTCGCGGCCGTTTGTCCTGCGTACTCTGGTGTGGCAAGATGTGGTCAATCGACCGACAATGGTGCGGGCGGCGGTTTCAAGAAGGGTTGCGCCGAAGAACGAAGACCTTGCCATCATCACCATCGCGCCTTTGCCGGGTAATGTTCTTGATTTTGAAGTGGTGGATGAAGTCCTCAGAGAATTTTTCGTTGCTAGAAGAATAGCGATCTCAGACATTCAGCCTTGCTGTTTGGGTCAAGCTTACGTTCGGTTTGTGAGAGCTCTAGATAGAGGCATTGTCATCCAGCAAGGTCCCATCCCTTTTGACAATGTCACCTTCACCTTTGTCAGACACAACGAGGGAAGGAATTGGAGAAGGGTCCATTTCAATACTGAGTGCTGGTTGATGCTCATGGGGTTCCCTCTGGATTATCAGGAGGACTATTATCAAGATGCTATTGGATCCTTCGGAAAGTTCCTGTACTTGTAGCAGGAGGAAAGAAGACTGACTAAAGTTATCATCAGAGCACGTGTGATTGATCTGCAGTCCATACCTCACTTTATTGTTGGGGCTTTGAAAGTGACTCGTGGACAGTACAGTGTGAGATCTTGCAGCATAACCTTTTTGGGTGGTGGACCACAGGATGAGGATCCAATTCCTGAGTTGCCGGTTGGTGATTGGGCTCCCTTTGCTTTTTTGGCCTTAGCCAGCCAGGGGCTGGGCCAGAGCAGTAGGAGCAAGAGCAAGAGCCTGACCTTAATGTGGATGTGCAGCAGCCTGAGCAGAATGCAGCTTGGAATGGGCCCTGGGATCCTTGGCCCCAACCTCAACAACAGGCATAGCAGTAGGTACTTGGGCAGGATCTCAACTTTATGCCAGAACAGCCTATGGAAGTGGATTTGAATGTCCCAGTCCAGGAACAGGATGACAATCCCCAGGAGGTTATCCTGAACCCTGCTCAGCCTTTGGGAGAATTTTTAGAGTTGAATGATTTATTATAAGGAAATGAGGTAGTAGAGGAAGTAATCTTGGCTCAGGAGTTTCAAAACCTGCCCCCTCCAATAGCTGAACAACAGCAATTGATGAATCTGGCCGACATAGAACTACAGCAGAATGTACCAATGTTGCTATGCAAGTAGAAGAGGTCCCACTTGATCAGCTGGTGGACTTTGAGAATGATGTTAATTTGCCTGATGACTTGCTTGGGGACCAGGTAGTCCCACCAGAGCAGCAAGATGAGTAGCAAGGTGGGGGCATTGTTAACCATAACCTGAATGTTGGCATGATGTTGTTTAGAGATGAGGGACCAGACCAGCCTTCTTGGATTGAGAAAGAAAGAAAAATGCTGAAGCTACCAGAATTTGGGCACAGTTTTTCTGTCCAGGTAACTCAAACTGCATCCAAGTTAGTATACCTACTGAATGGGCCAATTTCTTTACAATCATGCTCATGTCTCTAGGCACCTTCTGTTGGGCCAAAGAATTTTTGTCTTCAAAAGCTCTGCATCACATTGAAGGTAATTGGGGTCATATTGACTTTTCTGTACTTAAAAAATGTCCCTCTGATTCTGAAATTCCCTGTCATTCAGCTTTGGGGCAGATTGAAGAAAAGGGCAGAAAGACCTCGTTGACCATAGAAGAGGTGCAGGAGGAGGAATCACAGGAGGAAGGCCTAAACCTTGAACCTGCAGTCAGGAAGAAAGCTAGCAAAAGGAAGCCACCATTAGTTGACAATGAGGTAAGAAGAAGTCCTAGACTCCAAAAGAACAATAATGGTTCTAAACCTTCTGGTTGTCCTGAGAAAAAATGTCTAGCTTGTTCTCCATCACCCCCAACACTGTCATCTAATGTGATCAGAAATTTGGGCATGCAGTTTTGTGAGATGGACCCTGAATGCTTGGAAGATGAGGTGCTCAAGAAGAAGAAGACCAAGCTGGTGATCAAGAAGCAAGGAAAGAAGAAATCTGGTGAGCAGAAAGAGGGGGATGCTGAGGATGGGCCAGAAGTGCTTGAAGGAGAGGACCGAGCTGAAGAAAGCTGAAATGATGGGGCCCTTCTGCTTTTGTTCTTGACTTGTTGTCAGTGATGATTTGTAACGCTGTGAACCTAGTTGTGCTCTGGTCACCTAGTTGTTATCCTTTTCAGTTTCACCATGAGTACAAACAATTACAGAAGATGGAATGTTTTGTCCTGGAATGTCAGGGGAATTAATGCTAGATGGAAATGGAATGCCATTAGAGATAAAATTGTGCAATCCTCCTGTGATATTGTGTGTCTGCAGGAAACAAAAAAGGAAGCTTTTGACAGGCAGTTTTTGAATAATTTCTGCCCAAGCAACTTTGATGCTTTTGAGTGTTTGCCTTCAGTTGGTGCATCTGGGGTATCCTTGTTATATGGAGAAGTTCTCTTTCTCTGGTCACAGGATTTTTAGTAATCAGTTTGGCCTGTCTATGGAATTCACCTCCCTTCACAATGATGCTTCTTGGGTGTTGACCTGTGTTTATGGACCTAGTACAGCTGAAGGAAAAGTCTCTTTCCTTAATTGGCTTAAACAAATTGAAATACCAAACACTGTTGACTGGATAATTCTAGGGATTTTAATTTGATCAGAAGAGAGAAAACAGGGAATAAGCCAGGGGAATATTTCTGAGATGCTCCTTTTAATGAAAGCCATCAGCCTTTTAGGCCTAAATGACATCCCCTTGCAAGGTAGAAAATATACCTGGTCTAATATGCAACATTCACCTCATCTTGTAAAACTGGACTGGGTGTTTACATCTGAATGCTGGACTCTCTCCTATCCAAGCACTACTGTGAAAGCTCTTGATATGGCCCCCTCTGATCATACTCCATGTTTAGTGAGTATCTCCACATCTATTCCCAGAAGTAAAGTGTTTCGTTTTGAAAACTTTTGGTTGCTAAATGATCAGTTTGCTGGCATTCTGTCTGACTGCTGGACCACTCCTATGCAAGAAGATGATTGTGCCAAAATCATAACAGCAAAATTCAAACATTTGAGAAGGAAACTTAAAGAATGGCAGGCTTCAAGAACTGGGCTGAAGACTTTCATTAAAAATACCAGATCCACCCTTCAATTTCTAGAAGTCCTGGGAGAATATAGAGATCTGAGCATTGAAGAATAGAACTTTAAAGAACTGCTAAAGACTCATCTGTTATCTTTGCTTGAGCAGCAAAGGATTTATTGGAAACAGCGAGATTCAATCAAATGGGTAAAATTTGGAGATGCAGGAGCTGGTTTTTCCCATGCCAATGCCACCATTAGACATAGAGGGAACCTAATTACAGAGTTGGCAACCAGAGATGGTGTGACAGTAACAAATCACAGAGAAAAGGAGCAACTACTGTGGGATGACTTCAAGGTCAGATTGGGTACCTCTGAATTTGATGGCTTTACTATTAATCCAAAATTTTTCATTCAGAGAAGAGGCAACTTGGAGGTCCTTGAGGCTCCCTTTACTCATGAGGAAATTGACAATGTCATTAAGGCCCTGCCAAATGATAAATCATCTGGACCAGATGGGTTTAATAATGAGTTCCTGAAGAAAAGTTGGCCAGTGATTCAGCATGACTTCTATAACCTATGCAATGCCTTTCATAGTAACTCTGTGTGTCTTAGAAGTATTAACTCTTCACTCATCACTCTAATCCCTAAGACTGATGGAGCCAGAACAGTTTCTGAATTCAGACCAATCTCTCTTCTTAATTGCTCAGTTAAGCTTGTCACCAAGCTGCTTGCCAACAGATTACAGCCAATAATAACTTCTCTTATTCACAAGGACCAATATGGTTTCATAAAAAAAAGGACAATCCAGGATTGTCTTGCCTGGTCATATGAATATCTTCACCTGTGTCATCATTCAAGAAAAGAGATTGTCATCATTAAGCTTGATTTTGAAAAGGCGTTTGACAAAATTGAGCATCAGGCAATGCTCACTCTGATGGAAACCAAAGGGTTTGGGCAAAAATGGCTTGCCTGGATGGAAGACATCTTCTCCTCAGGAACATCAGCTGTGCTTCTAAATGGGATCCCTGAAAAAACTTTCCACTGTAAAAGAGGTGTCAGACAGGCTGATCCTCTTTCACCTCTATTATTTATCCTGACAGCTGATTTTCTGCAATCAATGATTAACAAGGCTAAGGACATGGGTCTGCTACAGCTTCCTATCCCAATCAATTCTTCTGGTGATTTCCTAGTGGTTTAGTATGCTGATGATACCCTTATCATCATGGAGGGTGATAGAAGGCAATTATTCTTTCTCAGATCACTGCTAAACAGTTTTTCTATGTGTACCGGGCTTAAGGTGAACTTTATCAAATCAATGATGACCCCCATCAATGTTTCAGAAGAAAGGATGGAAATCTTGGCAAGGACCTTTGGATGTTCTAAGGGCAGTCTGCCATTTACATATCTTGGCCTGCCCCTTATCATTTCCAGACTAAGGGTTCAAGACTTCCTCCCAATTATCAACAGATGTGAAAAGAGATTGACAGGTCTTTCTTCCTTCCTGAACCAGGCAGGAAGACTCCAGATGACAAATGCAGTCTTCTCCTCCCTCCTAACTTTCTTTATGTGTACTCTGGCTCTTCCCAAAACTGTCATCAAGCAGATTGATAAGTATAGGAAGCACTGCCTTTGGAGGGGGTCAGATATCAATGCAAAAAATCCACCAAGGCTGCTTGGAAAATGGTCTGTAATCCCAAAGTTGAGGGAGGTCTGGGAATTATTGATATTGAAAAACAAAATAAGGTATTGCTCACCAAAAACTCTCATAAGTTCTATAACAAGAATGATTTGCCTTGGGTTGATCTGATTTGGGAGAAACATTACAGAAATGGGAAGCTTCCATCACATATAAAAAAGGGCTAATTTTGGTGGAGAGATGTTCTGAAGCTCCTACCAGATTTCAAAAGCTTTGCTAGCCCATAGGTAGAGAATGGAGAAAGTATTCTCTTTTTGCATGATAATTGGGCAAACCATATTCTGGCTGTTCAAGCTCCTGAGCTTTTTTCTTTTGCTAAGAATAAGATGATCTCAGTTCAGAAAGCCTTCAACCATGATGATTTTTCAGACCTGTTTCAGCTTCCCCTTTCTCAGGCTGCCTTTCTGCAGTTGCATGGCATTCAGCAGCTAATAGATGACAGGCCCCTCTCTGATAATAATGATAAATGGAACTACATATGGGGGTCCAATATCTTTGCCTCAGCCAAGGTCTACAAATTGTTGATTGGGCATCAGGAAATTCATCCTGTCTTCAAATGGTTATGGAAAAACAGATGCCAGCCAAAGCATAGAGTTTTCTTTTGGCTCTTGATCAATGACAGACTGAGCACTAGGAATATTCTGAGAAGAAGGCACATGCAACTTGATCCTTACAATTGTGATTTATGTAATAACCTGGTGGAGGAATCAGCGAACCATCTCTTTGTGGACTGCCCATTTACAAGGATGTGCTGGGATTTCATCCATATTGATATACCTCTAAACAATGGCTTTCCAGAGCTTGCTTCACAGATGAAGGACCAACTAAATTCTCAGTTTTTTATGGAAGCCATAATTTTGCTATGTTGGGCCATTTGGTCAGCAAGAAATGAGCTCATTTTCAGAGGTGTCAGGCTGAACTTGGCACGAATCAATAGAGTTTTTTTCAAGGAACTTAACCTCCTTCAATACAGAGTCAAGGTTGGACAGGAAGACCATCTTTTTTCATGGATTCAGAGTCTAGAATAATCAACTTTCTGTTGCTTATTTTCTTTGTTTCTTTTTATGTGTCTTAGGCTTGTTCTGTATGTTCTTTTAGCTCTCCCTCGTTTGTACTTGTTGAACTTGTTCTGCTTCTTTTTCAATAAATTACTGTAGGGGCCTTGGCCCCTCCAGAATCTTAAAAAAAAATCATCCTGCAAGCAGTGATACAGATTACCCTAAAAATATGGCTGCCAAAACTTGTTCTAGCCTGTATGATTATATCAAAGGGCTGAAGATTGAAATTCCAGTGAATGGTAATGGAGCTCCAACAGTCTACACTGAAAGGGCACTCAAAAAATAAATGGAAACTAGTTTCTTCATGGCCATTAGTACAAAGGACACATGTGTAGTCATCAAGATGTTTATTCTTCCTTCTCAAGAATAAATATAGTACAACGGGCACGCAATGCTGCTTATTATTCATTCCCATCCTCTGAATATATATAGTGCAATTGTTTTGCGTTGTTTTTCTTTTTTTTCACAACCGTGTCGTAGTACGTATTTCACTAAGCAGAAGCAGAGTTTTGTTTTACAGCATAGAGCATCACGGTAATCCCTAGATTACCAAGACCCCCTAACACTAGGACAACATGAGATTGTAATTACATGAACACAACTTTGCGACAGACAGGTGCACAAAGTGACTACAGAAGCACCAGCAGCGACCGCAGATGCTTGTAACCCGACATGCACCATTCATTGGCTTCATCCTCGATCTGTCCTGCTAACTGATTTGCCGTAGATGCTGCGTTGTTGAAGGTCCACGCATTTCTTTCCTTCCAAAGCAACCAACTGACCAAGAAGAAGAGGAATAAGCCGCATCGCAGGTCCTTGACGATCAGCTTAATTGTTTTGCGTTGTTATCGATCAATCTAATACTATACTTATATGCAGCAAAAGGCGTCTATTTTCCACAGCACGGAGACTAATTATTATCTCAATGCTCTTTGCAAAGCTAATGCTCCTTCGTCCTTCCAAATTTAGTTTGAGACCGGCCGCAAATATGAAGTATCTATTTTTCATCACTCATCATGCTAGCTACTGGAAAATTCGGAGGCAGAGAGGTGTGCGAAAACAGAGACCCACGAGTCCTTGTATAACAAAATCAATGAGGATGATGGCGCGCGGGTGCAAAGCAATAATTAGGTAGGCAATTAGCAAGACTCTTAAAGATGACGGGTCTGGATTCTGTTTTTCGGTGTCCTGGCTAAAATACTCTAGTTTCATTCTCTTTTCCTTTATTCTCTCTCTCTCCCCCATTTTAAGCGTAAAGTATATTTTTAACCTTCAAGTTTTGCACGTCAGTCCGATTTTCAATAATGAACTACGATATAGGGTAACGAACACTCTTCAACTATCGAAATTGACTAAATTTGGCCCTCTGGATGATTTCATAAGTGGTTTTCTATTTACTAAAATATTTTTTTCTAAAAATGTAATATATTTGGTGCTCTATTTAGACTTTAGAGTTATTTGATTTGAATCTTATTGGTTTTAGACCAAAAAAATGAGAACATCTACAAGCAATAAAGCAATAGAAATCAGTTCTAAATAACTGTATATAGATCATAAATTGGTAGATAAAATTTAGAGTTATTTGGTTCTTATGAACTTTTAGAGATGGATCTAGATTTTTATTATTTCTAAACAAAGAAAACCACATAGAAAACCAGTCAAGGGACCGAAGTGGTCCGGTTTGACAGTTGATGGGGTCCATTACCGAGTAGTTCAAGTTTGAAAATTAAACTGATATGGAATTTAGATTTTAAAAATATATTTTACCCTGTTTAATATATGTCAGCTAAATCTCATTAGATGGTTTGTTTAATATAGTTTCTCACAACGTGATGCTTTGAGATAAAAGTGGATATTTAATAACACGGGTTGTTGTAGGTCACTAATAAAGTCAGTTTCAGTAGAAGTTTCATAAGAGTTCATTTGCATTTAATAACTTGTCACATAGACATTTTTTGTGACCGATCGTTTACACCTGGCGCCTTAGCTACCTATACTTACCTATCTCGGTTATTCTTTGCATCCCGTGCATCCCCGATTCTGGACTTGATGAACTAACAAAACCAACTAAAAAACAAGCAATATATCTCGTGTATACCTACTTCGCTAGCTCTATCAACTTACCATCGGAACTATGCCTACGCGACGCAAATGCCCTCTTTCACTTCACCCTTGGTCCTTCCACTTCGTGTAACTCCGAATTTACCTGTGAATAAATCGGAAAGGCAAGCTTTCCTCCCCTAAGAGTTCTTTCTTTCTGTTCTGCTATTCTCTGCTTTCCTCGTTCTCCCTCGAGACTGATTTTCGCTACAAATAACCGGATAGAGATATTTCCTTACTTATAGAGCCAGACTGCTAGAGTGTGCTTTAACACACGACATCCTTAGTCAGGGGGGAATGGTCAAAAGAAACTCATTCCAATCCATCGAAGATCTTTTACAAAGCACTTTTAAAAATGTACAATGATTTTATGAAGAGAGAGAAGTTTCATGAGAATGGAACTCTCTTGACACGATTAATAACTCTATATAAGTCATAGAATTAAATGTTTATAAAATAATAGAATGAAACTATACATTAAGAGTGGATGTTTCGTGCATGTTTCATTTCATTCTACATGATATGACACTCTTGAAAACAATGTCATGCTCTCCATTGAGAATGGCTTAACTGCTCAGTTCTTTTTTTTTCCTTGTTTCCAAAGCCAGTTGTTTTCTTGTTTTCAGAACCAGATCAGTTCGACTGGATGAGTTTGGGGCCACTACGGAAAACGCAAAACTTGCATCCCTATACCTGTTCAATTCCAACGGCCCAACAGACAACCATTGTTGTCTGCGAGCGCCGTACGTACTCAACTGACGACCAAGACAAAACTCGTGTGGTTATGCTTTCTAAGTACTGGCGGTTAAATAGATGGATCTGCATTACCCCTACTAATATATTAGTCAATTAGTCAAAAAGGCACTTTGGTAGGCTCCTATAAGCATTGACCGGTACTTCGGCTGTGCGGCTGAACGTTTCAACAACAGACTTATGGGCTGTGTGCCTGTGGCTGTGTGCGCGGTTAAATGGAAACAGGCTGTGTAGATAGAGTCAAACTTTATAATTTTTTATCAATAATTTAACTAACAACTTTTAAGTTGATATTATTAGATTTGTAATCAAATCAAATATACTATTTAATAGTTATAAATTTATATTCATAAATAACAGTATAATACAAAATAAATGAATGGCCTGTAATTTAGAAGACTGTTATGTCAGAAGACGCCGTATAAACTGGACCGAAGGAGTATAGAAAATAAAAACGGAAAGCATATATGCAAACTCCAATCTTCCGGCAAACTTATGGGTGGTGTGAAATAAATCGTATGATGCGTTGCAGGAGACGGGGGCAAATTGGAAGAGTAGACATGTTCGTGACTGCGTCATCCTCTACGTTTCAGAAACAAACAAGGCTTGACATGTGTCAGCAAACGACACCATTAGTTTGCCAGGGAAAAAAACTGGGCAAACCATGCATGGTTTTGAAGGGCGAGCCTGGTGCAAGCGGTGAAGTCTTACCGCCTATCACCAGAAGGTCACGGGTTCAAGTCACGGTCTCCTCACATTGCACATGCGAGGGTAAGGCTTACCACTGACACCCTTCCCCAGACCCTCGCATAGAGCGAAAGCTCTCTGCACTGGGTACGCCCTTTAAACCATGCATGGTTTTCATACAGTGTTTGCGTCATCCTCTACGTTTCAGGAACAAACAAGGCTTGACATGTGTCAGCAAACGACACCATTAGTTTGCCAGGAAAAAAACTAGGTAAACCATGGATGGTTTTCATACAGTATGACCCCATACAGTCGACGGGGCACTGGCCTCGTCAAGATTCATTCACCTTAATTCACCTGAACATGCAACTGCAGACATTTGTGCGCTACCTTAAAGTAGGGGTAAGCATAAGGTTGAAACACTGGCCAAGAAAACAAGGGACACAGGGCCAATCTCTACAAGGAACCACAACTAAAAGAGACAGTAGGCTTTCACCTAGCACTGGGGCCGTGAGACTTCTGCTTCGCCTTTGCCTTCTCTATCAGGGGCTTCAACTGCTGCTTCTCCTCAAGAATCTTGAGGAAATTGAACAGGAACGGCACATAGTTATGCTTCCTCCTCAAGTTCTCCGTCTTCCACTTCTTCAACTTCTCTTCCTCCATTATGATCTTCTCAGTCACAGACTCGATCTGAGCTGCCACCTCCGCTAGCGACTGCTCAACAGATGGCACGTGCCTGATCGCAGAAGGGTCACCCATCTGTTGAAGGAGGCTCTCCCTCTTCCTCTGGAGGTCTTTGAGCTCCACTGTGTACATCTCCTTCCGGTTCTTTAAGATTGCCATCACACTGAATCTTATCTCATTCTGAGAGAACATGTCAATGTGCTCTTTAATCACAGGCTGCGCTAGCCTAAGCCACCCTGCATCACCAACACCACCTGGGCATTTTCCCAGGCTTATCGGTCCTTCCTTTAGCCCATCAAGCTCGTACAGGACACCATCCACTGGAACATAGGTTATGAAATGGTATACATCATCATCCTTGCTAGGTGGTTTCTGCTCCTCAGAGACCTCTGACCTTGCAAACGAGTTGTTTAGCATGCGAATGCTTGCACAATTGACTATAGCCAGTCCTTTGAGCTCAGGTGGCAAATCCTTTGCAAATTCCTTCAGCTTTTTAAGTTCGTCACTAAGAGTGATGCCAGGAGAGTTCAACAGAACAGACAGGATAGCTTGGGTTGCACACGCGTTGTTAATTATCTGCAAGTCAAGAACATCCTTGATTTTCAGATATGCAGATGAATAAAGGTGGGAGGAGTTGCTTGCCAACTCGAATGCTTCTGACCTGGTTGGCAAAGAAAAGGTTTGGGATTGCATCCTTGATGACAGGACGCTCATCCTTTTCTGGAGGTCGCCATTTGTATAGCACTATTAGCCCATATATTGGCCTGGAAAATGCCAACACAAATTAGGTTCTGTTAACTCAGAAAAATAATGGCATTCATTAATGCTAGATGTAGGATAACATACTGAAGATCATTGAGAGCATCCAGGTCAAGTGAGTAGAGTTCATCAACCTGATAATGAAAAAGATAACATAGCATATCTGCCCGATTTTTTAATATGTAAAAGAAATGTCAAGTTTCACAAAAAAGAAGAAATAGCCAAATAGGAGAGCCTCACTCTTGTTTTGCAAAAAGTAAATTTCTGTTCTATGTTGCCGCATACTATATATAGTTTTATTATTAGAAAACAACTAAAAGCTTGAAAAGTACAAGAACAAGCTACAGGGATCAATAGATGAAGGGGAAACACCTGCCACTGTTTTACTATCTGAGTATGCTTAGATTACAGCATGTTTTAAATAAAGGCTGTTGTGGTCTTGTAAAAAGCCAGTTACATGGTTCAGGCAGCCTAAAGAGCTAGGCTAAACTAATCTGATGGCCATTTATATGTTTAAAAGGACCTTAACAACTCACTATGGCTGTTTTATCATACAATCATCAGAATTATATCAGGCAACATCTGTCACAAAGTAATGAAAGTATTAAACAAGCAAAACATTGCTAGATATTCTGGGTTATAATACCTGTGTGGATAATTGCTTACAATTCATTCCACTAACAAGAAAAGATGCATCGTATGCTCACTTCGGTAAGGTGTAAACATGTATCAATTCAAAGTACTGCCAATCTTACCGCACATAATTTAAAGGTGGGTGACTGTTTGCTAACCATCTACCTTTATCAAGAACATAGACGATAGAGTGAAGGTAGTTGATTACTTACTTGAAGACCCTTCAGTTGCATCTGTTGCAACAGTTCTGTAAAAACACCTGAATATACAAGATATGAAAGCTCATGAGTTATTTCTTCCTTTGCCAGGAAAAAAAGTGACTAGTGTTCGAACAAGTGATGGAGACACGGATGACTTCCCGATTAGGATAGGACTACATCAAGGGTCAGCTTTGAGCCATTATCTGCTTGCCTTAGTGATGGATGAGGTCACAAGGGACATACAAGGGGACATCCATTGGTGTATGCTTTTCGCGGACGATGTAGTGCTAGTTGATGAAAGCCGGACAGAGTGAATCGGAAACTGGAGTTATGGCGGAGACTTTGGAGTCCAAAGGTTTTAGACTCAAGAGAACTAAAATCGAGTATATGAGATGTGACTTCGCACTACTACTCGGGAGGAGGAAGATATTAGTTTGGAAGGTCAAGTAGTGCCTAGGAAGGATACCTTTTCGATATTTAGGATCAATGCTACAGAGAGATGGGGATATTGATGAAGATGTTAGCCATAGAATCAAAGCGGTGGTGGATGAAGTGGCGCCAAGCATCCGGTGTCCTATGTGACAAAAGGGTACCACGAAAGCTAAAACGTAAGTTTTATAGGACGGCGATTAGACACCTTTATATGTTGTATGGTGCGAATGTTGGCCTACGAAAAGACGACATGTTCAACAGATAAATGTCGCGGAAATGCGTATGTTGCGTTGGATTTGCGGTCATACAAGAAGGGATCAAGTTCGGAACGATGATATACGTGATAGATTGGGGGTAGCACCAATTGAAGAAAAGCTTGTCCAACACCGGTTGAGATGGTTTGGACATGTCCAACGGAGACCTCCAGAGGTACCGGTGCGTAGTGGAATCCTAAGTCAGGATAGTAACATGAAGAGAGGCAGAGGAAGACCGAAGTTGACTTGGGTAGAGGCAATAAAAGGAGACTTGAAAGGATGGAATATACCCAAAGATTTAGCCTTAGATAGGAGTGCTTCGAAAACAGCTATTCACGTGCCTGAACCTTGATTACTTCTGCTGGGTTTCAACTCTAGCCTACCCCCAACTTGTTTGGGACTTAAAGGCTTTGTTGTTGTTGTTGCCAGAAAAAAAAAAAAAGGCCAAACAGTAACAAGGTGAGAAAGAAATTAACAGTGTGGGCCAGTTCAAATATGTATAGTATATGGAGGAAGAGAGGTCTAGGTTCTAGAATTTTGTTTTCCTCCCACTCCAATGCAAATGCCAAAGACAGGAGTTTCTTGTGACAGATCAATATGAAAAAGCAGAAATATATGGAATTCTAAATTGAGAATGTGTATTCTGTTACTCTGAGGCAACCCAAAATAAAAAGGCAGAAATTCTGTGAATTCGAATTTGAGAATTAGCATTGTGTTACTTCAAGGCAGTGTCCTAAAAGACATGGCTGCTCTTCATTAGGTGCAACAGGTGTATGCAAGCAGGCATATACATCTCAATTTTGCAACCTTACTAAAGCAGGTTGCAACTCGCATGTACTGTTATGAAAAGCTTATCTTTGTAATGCAGTATGAAACACTACTAATGCAGGTTGGTCCAATCCAATAGTATCAATATCCAATGAAATAAAATAACATTAGGCAATCATCATTCAACATGACTGGTATGGATCCTCTATACAAATGCGCGTAGTCTTAGAGTCAATTTTTCTTTTAAGAGCAATTGGTTAAAAAAAGGCCAATCGCTCAACCAGGGCCAATGATGAACCCGTATCATTGTGCCATACTTGGAGCATGTGTTTAAAAAGGAAAAAACTTGCAATGTACATAATATAACTAAACAAATGTACAACTTTTTGGCAACAGAAAATAAATTTACCAGGATCATTCTCGATTGCGGCCCACGACATGTTGAGAGGCTTGCTCCAAGTCTGCAGACAGAAAATGTAGCAGTAAAGATGCATTCTGGAAATACAGGAATTAGTGGTACCGGATAGTCTAGGAGCATAAAAGCAGGGGTGGACCCAGTAAAGGACGTGTGTACACATGAAAACCAATTAATTTTGCCAAAGAATCGAAATTAGTAGGCATAATACATGTATACGCTTGTAATTTTTTGAGATGGTATACACTTGTAACTAGATCAGATCCGAATACAAGTAGCTAAAATAGCTTCTTCTTTTTTACGAAAAGTAGCTAAAATAGCTTTACGTAAGGTTCGGATGCTAGGTTTCGCACAGCAGGAAGGGAAGAGAAGGGGAGAAGGGGTCAGGAGAGGACCCAGTATTTTTTGCAAAAATTCGAAATTATTCCTAGGAGAGGACCCAGTTAGGGTTTGGGTGCTCGGTTTCGCACCGCAGGAAGAGAAGAGAAGGGGTGGGAATACCTGGTATGTGCTCGTCGCCGGCGAAGAGGCCGACGAAGGCCTCGGCACCTGGCGTAGGGCGGCGGCGGCGGCGGCGGCGACGGCGCAGAGAGGGGGAGAGAGACAGGGAGAGCTCACGCCGGGTGAACCGTGGTGCGGTAGACGGGGGTAGCCCAGTGCAGGCTCCAGTGCTGTTCAGCCAATCCGCCCCCAGGCGAGCGCACCCGCACCGCCGCACGGAAGAGCTTCTGCTTGGCCGTTTTTTCCATACATTTCTTTTGTAATAAATATTTTTCCTTCTTTCTTTCTTTTTCTCTTTTTATAATTTCCTATCTTCTTGATTTTGTATTTATCCTCTCCGTAGGACACTGCCGAGTGCCGATGGCCAGTGGTGGGACATTGGTTTTTCAAATAAAAAATAATAATAGTTAATAGCACATGGTAAATAAGAAAATAGGGTATTTTTATAATTTATTAAGGTGATTATTTTCTACTGAAGCTAGAAGCCATTTCATCACCTGAACTTGGAACGGTTTTATGAACGTGAAACGTTTTGTCTCTTAAAACTATAATAACACTTTTTCCTAAACCAGAAATAGTTTTTCTCTTAAACTATAACACTTTTTCCTAAACTATAAATAGTTTTATCTTCGACATTTTTTTTTTGCTAAACATGGAACAATTGTTCTCATGAACTAGAAATGTTGTTTTTCTCAATAAGAAAATGATATGGAATCATTAAAAATTAGGTCCTCCGATGAAACTAGTGAAGAATACTGAAGAATTGAGTCTTCCTAACCCTCTCTTTCAAGATTTAACAAATTACTTTCTAAGAATTGTCATACTAGTTGCAGAAAAATTCCGTGTGTTAGAATCACATTTTGTCAACTTATACATATGGGTGAATCCGGCTAAACAATGTGTTTAAAAGAGTTTGTAAAATCACAATTCAAACCACTCCTTCGTTGAGTGTATTATATCCTTTCAAAGAGGGTAAACAACGAAATAGTGAACAAGAAAGTACAGGGGCATAGTGGCATTGCTTCTATAGGAAAACACCAACCAAGATAAAAGATATTGTCGGATATCGATATTAGGGATACCCAAAGTAAAGAAGTTAGCGTCCACGCTGACTTCCCCGGATAACTCGAAACGTATTAAAAGGTCTCGCCCGACCCCAAAACCGCATGCTCCGTCTCGCCCGACCTCAAGGCCGAGGGCTCTGTCTCGCCCGACCCCTTGGCCGCGGGCTACGTCTCGCCCGACCTCGAGGCCGCAGGCTCCGTCTTGCCCGACCTCGAGGCCATGGGTTCCATCTCGCTCGACCTCTTGGGTGCGAGCTCCATCTCACCCAACCCCAAGGATGCGGTTTTCTCTCGCCCTAGGTCGCGGGCTCGCCCCATCCGACCTCGAGGATGTGGGTTCTGCTCGCCCGACGGGGACCCATACCGCCGCCAACCACTCTAGGTCCAGCAAGCGATGGGCTCAGGTCAAAACTTTGACCCCAGAAAGAGATCGCACGCCTTGATGTAACCTGTGGCCATGACGAGGCCATACCGGGATTCACATCAAGAACGATGTCGGGCGTGTCGGTCTTCGATACGCTCGCTAATCTCCTCGTCACGGACACCGACAAGCGCGTCGATTCACCATGACGTCTGTTGGGGACGGAGTGGAACGCCATGACCGGCAGATGACGCTGCGCAAGATGGCGCCAAGTGATTTAACAGGGGCGCGACATGGAGCCGCCCTCGTTGACATCTACAGATCGACGGGACCCGCATGAAGGAGAAGAAGGACCCAAAGAACCCCGAAAGTCTTCTTCTCTCGCCGCTCTTCTCCTTTTCCTCCTCTCAGAACCCATGCTTTCCCTTGGCCTATAAAAGGGGAAGCGAGGCGCCCATGAAAACGGGATCTTGACACAAAAGCACGACACGAGCACCCGCTCACTCCTTCCACCAGAGAGACTTGGGATCCTCTCCCTCTCGCTTGTTTATAACCCCTCATCAGAAACCAAGTGCCAGAACATTGGCAAGCGCCGAATCGGGCGTAGGGACATTCCATCCAACCAAGATAAACCCTTGTGTCCTCCGAGAGCACACCATCCGAGCCAGACGCCAAGAAATACAAATTACTCGTCGGTGGTTTGAAAACACCGGCGATTGGCGTGCCGATTAGGGGCTTTTTGAAAACACCGACATTAGGCCTCGGATAGCTAGTCATGGCGTCACCGGGTCCTGAGGCGCACGTGCACTTTGGGAACCTAGACTTCATCGTTACGATGGAGGGAGAGTTAGCGCAGTTCCCACCACCATCCAGCCTCTCCACTCCGTCGGCCTCGACGCGATCGATGAGATGCTTGAGGAGCTACAGTTGCACACACCGGAGGCCCACGCCCCCAGGAGCGACCAGCTCCTCGGCTTCGATTACGGGAGACTAGAACGCCAGCTCGGGGCCTTCCTGGGACCCCTACCGTCCCGGGAGGACCTACGCCGCCTCACCTTCTCGTTCTCCAACATCATTACGCATGTGCTTGAGGAGAGCCGCTCTCCCTAAAATACCTCATCCGAGCGCCTGGGCGCTCTGTGCTCGATCTAGCATAACGCCAAGAAGACCATTGGCCACCTTGTGGCGCAGCGCACACCCCCACCCCCTACGAACGACGAGTTCATGGGGATGACCGAATACATCGCGGAATCTTTCCATGACCTTCTCGCGGGAGAATCAAAGTCGCCCTGGACTCGACTCCAAGCAGGGGAGCCATCACCCCTCGCCCGTATGTTTCATGGCAGGTACCCCGAGGGATACATCAAAAGCATCCATGAGGGAGGGCTACCCCAATCAGATGACCTCGGCAGACGAGGTCGAGGGGGATGTAGGGGGCCCACCTCACCTGCGGGTAGAGCAGCTGAGGGCGCGACACCAAGAGCTCGAAGAAGCACGACTCTAGCTCGAGCAGAAACGCACGGAGCTCGAGCGAGAGATCGAGCGCCATGGAGACGGTGGGCGTGCGTGCGCTGTGGCCTGTGACATGAACTGGAGGATCATCGAGGACGACGAAGCCCTCCCACACTTCACCCGGGCAAGCCGTAACATCACCATCCGGGCCTTTGCTCGAGGGCTTCTAGAGCCTACAACACCCGAGGATCGTCGGGCCCATCGTGAGATTTGTATGTTACTCAAGCGTGCGATGGGGCAGCAGGCCGAGAGCACGCTATCCTAACGACACGAGCTTGACGCCAGCCAGCGCTCGCCCTCAGACCAACTCGACAGGGACGTGTCACTTCCAAGGCACATACGCACGTCCTGGGAACCCATAGGATCTCAAAAAATGCCGACAGAAGTCCGAGGAAACTCTTCATGGATACATCTGGTGCTTCTCCCGGTAGTGGAATGAGCTGCCCGACGTCGTTGACGCTGACGTCATAGGAGCTTTCCTGTCTAGGACCATATGCGAGTCCCTGGTTCACAAGCTAGGATGTAAGGGCCCGCGAACCACCAAGGACTCCTCGACATCGCCACCAGCCACGCCTCTGGCGATGAGGCGGTTGGGGCGATTTTCGATCGCCCCAAGGGCAAGACAAAGCGGGACGAGGATGCCGGCAAAGGCGCCTCCAACCGCCCCAACAAGAAAAAGAACAAACAGTGACACGAGGGCTCCCCTCGTGGCCATTACCGACCGCAATGGGGGTCGAAAGCTGAAAGGTCCTTGTGTGGTTTTGGTAATTGGGTGACAACCTAGGTGGACTAATTATGTTTATGTGAGATACACAGGTGATTAGTCCACAGGTACATGTGTGTGAGCAACATATGCCATGAAGGTGAAAATGGCTTGGAGATGTTGCAAAGCTCACACATGTGATGATGAAGGAGCTCATTGCAAATGAGACATGACATTGAGTCATGTGATCAAGATGGAGAAGATCAAGACATGACTTGGCTTGATGGACCGGTTGCAAGCGTGAAGGGCAAGTTGGAGGCTTTGGAGCGATGGACCACGTGGCGGTGAAGCTTGAGCAAGACTTGGCGTCGATGGACGAAGGCAATGGTGAAAAGCAAGTGAGGTCAAGATCGATGAACCAATATGATCACGTGATGATATGAAGTGGATCATATCATTGTTGATCATGTTGGTGCATGCGTTGCATCAACATTGGAGGAGATGGAATCAAATGCGTAGGGCAAAGGTATGACCTAGGGCATTTCATTTCACCGGTCATAGGTGTGTAGAGAAGTTGATAACCAGGTTTAGGATAGATGGCCGTACTATCAAGAGGGGCAAACTTGTTTGCATATCGGTCATCTAGTGCCACTCGAGTGATCTAACTTTGCATCGTCGCTAGGATTGAGTGGCGTGGCAAGTTGAGTGGCTAATCCTTTGGAAAATGATTGTGAAAAGCTAACACACATACATATGGTGGTGTACACTTGGTGGTGTTGGCACATTTACAAGGGAGATGAAGTTGGAGTTGATGTGGATCAACTCGGTGATGAAACGGAGGTGAGAAAGGTCCCACAAAGTGGACCGGACTCTGGTCACACAGTGACCGGACGTTGGCTGTGTGTCCGGTCAGGGTGATGTATGATGATGCAGGCAGAGTAGAGAAGCTAGAGAGTGACCGAACGCTGGTGCTGCGTCCGATCACGACCGACCGGACATGTCCGGTCATGTCCGGTACCTTACTAGAAATGACCGTACGCTGGGGTTGCTGCGTCCGGTCAGTTCATGCTGCAGTGTCCGGTCGTCATATGACCGTTGAGATTGGGCATACTATATTTGAAGCAGGTGACACATGGCTATCATCGAGCGACCGAACGCTGAGGTCCAGCGTCCGGTCAATATGATCGGAGCGTCCGGTCGGCCCGACTTTTGCCCGGTGAAGGGGTAACGGCTCTATTTGTTCATGGGGTTATAAATAGAAGCCATGGTCGGCCTTGGGCTGGCAGCTGAGCACACTAGAGCCTTGGTGGCTTGTGTGGTAGTGCTTGGGAGCCCTCCATCTCACATATGCTTGATAGTGATCATCCGATTGTGTGAGAGAGCGATTCTAGTGCGATTGCATCGTGAGGTTGCATCGAGTGGCTCTAGGTGATCGAGTTGCAAGCCGGTGGTGCTTGTTACTCTTGGAGGTTGCCACCTCCTAGATGGCTTGGTGGTGGTCTCCATCGAAGCCCGCAAGAAGCTTGTGCGGTGCTCCGGAGAAGAGCTTTGTGAGGGGTATTGTGCTCGCCCCGCGGGAGCCACGAAGAGCAACTCTAGTTGAGCGTGTCATTGAGCTACCCTCACTTTTGGGGTAGGTTCTTGCGATGCCCGACGTGTGGGCTTGGCGGGTGATGCCAATTAGCCGCCGAACCACCAAGTGAGCGGTCGACACAACGGGGACTAGCGTGTTGGCAAACACGTGAACCTCGGGAGAAAAATCACCATGTCAACCTTGTTCTTCTCGTTGGTTTGCAATCTCGTTACACAAGCTTGTAATTACTTTTGCATACATTGTGCTTGTGTAGTTGCTCTTGTAATTAGTTAGCTTGTGTAGCTTACAAGTTACCTTCTTGCTTGTGTAGCATAGAAGTAGCTCCCTTGCATGGCTAATTTAGTTTGTGTGACCTTGTTAGTCACATTGCTTAGTTTGTGTAGCTAAGTAATTGCGCTCTCTAATTTGGCATTGGTTGCCTTGTTATTGAGCATTGTTAGTGAGCATTAGGTGGCTTTGTGCTTTGCTTACTAGCATGTGTAGGAGCTCCCTTGTTACTTAAAGTACTAGTGGCATAGGTTTGTGAGACCTTACTTCTAGAATTAGTTAGGTGAGCTCTAGCTAGCCCGGCACCTTTATTGCTTAATTAGTATCTTTGAAAGGTGCTAGAGAACATAGATAGAGGGGTATAGTCTTCGCTAGACCGATAGTTTTAATTCCGCACTTGTTTCGGTTAGCCGACGCGATTAATTTTAGAAAGGACTATTCATCCCCCCTCTAGTCTGCCATCTCGACCTTACAGAAGCCTGTCTAGGGTACCCCGGACCACTTCGAGAAGCTACTCGAAGGGCCATGCCCGAACCATGCTTTCCCCATCAGGCACCTATACAAGGACTGCTTCCTCATGAAGCGGTTCTTATCTGAAGGCTCCAACAAGGGAGAGCATAGGAAGGAGCCCAAGCCGGCCACAGACGACGCCGAGGGGAAGGATGGTGGATTTCTAACACTGGATGGCTGCCTCATGATCTTCGGAGGGTCGGTGGCCTATTACACCAAGCGTCGCCAGAAGCTTGCGCGCTGCGAGGTCTATACGGCCAGGCCGGCCGCGCCTTCCTTCCTCTGATGGTCGGAGTCCGCCATAACCTTCAATTGGACCAACCATCCGGAAAGTGTCCCACAGCCAGGAAAGTGGCCTCAACATCATGTACACTAAAATACTCGATGACATGGGCATCGATCGATCATGTATCCGGCTGACCGCGGTGCCTTTACATGCATCATGCCTAAAAAGTAGGCCATACCACTTGGGCAGATCGATCTGCCCATCACCTTCAGGAATCCGACCAATTATAGGACAGAGACCCTTACCTTCGAGGTGGCCGGGTTCCACGGGACCAACCACACCATCTTGGGACGTCCATGCTATGCGAAGTTCATGGTCATCCCCAACTACACCTATCTGAAGTTGAAGATGCCGGGTCCATGCGGGTCGTCACCATTGGCACCTCCTTCCAAAGATGCCTATGAGTGCGAGGTCGATCTGCTGCTAACACGCCGTAGTAATTATCGCCTCAAAACAGACTTGCGCCATCATGGAGGTGGTCGTCGTCAAAGCGTCCCACCCCAAGCGATCGGCTAGGTCTTTTGACCTTGTAGAGGGTGCCAAGGAAGTCCTCATAGACCCCAGCGGCTCTGAGGGCAAAGTGGCGCGCATCGGCACCACGCTTTCCTCCAAATAGGAAAGCACGCTCGCCGACTTCCTCCACGCCAACAGAGAAATCTTTGCGTGGAGACCCTCGGACATGACAGGCATTCCAAGAGAAGTCACCAAGCATGCCGTGAAGATCAGGCTAGGCTCCAAGCCGGTGAAGCAGCGCCTGCGTCGCTTCGACGAGGAGAAACATAGGGCTATCGGCGAGGAGATTGAGAAGCTTTTGGCGACCGAGTTCATCAAGGAAGTATACCACCCCAAGTGGTTAGCCAATCCCGTTCTTGTACGAAAAAAGAGTGGGAAATGGAGAATGTGTGTTGACTACATGGGTCTCAACAAAGCGTGTCTAAAGGATTCGTTTCCTTCGCCACGCATAGACCAAGTAGGCGACTCGACCTTAGGGTGTGAAACCCTTTGCTTCCTTGATGCGTACTCCAAGTACCATCAAATCGCGATGAAAGTGTCCGACCAGCTCGCGACGTCTTTCATCACCCTGTTTGGATCGTTCTGCTATGTCACAATGCTGTTCGGTCTTAAAAATGCGGGGGCTACATATCAGTGTTGTATGCTCAAGTAGTTCAGGGACTTCATTAGGCGAACCATTGAGTCCTAAGTAGACGACATCGTGGTCAAGTCCAAACGGATTGGCCAACTCGTAGCTAACCTAGAGCAGACCTTCATGAAACTCCGAGCAAACGGCATCAAACTCAGCCCCGAGAAATGCGTTTTTGGGGTCCTGAGGGGTATGCTGCTGGGTTTTATCATCTCCGAGTGTGGCATCGAAGCGAACCCAGAGAAGATCTCGGCCATCATGAGGATGGGCCCAATTTAGAACATAAAGGGGGTACAGCGAGTTATAGGGTGCCTCGCCGCGCTCAGCCGTTTTATCTCAAGCCTCGGTGAACGAGGTCTCCCCCTCTATCGGCTTCTAAAGAAGGCCGACCGCTTGCGAATGGATGCCCGAGGCCCAGGAGGCACTTAACAAGGTTAAGCAGCTCCTGACAAAGGCCCAATCCTAGTCCCCCCAACCAACGGGGAACCGTTTCTGCTCTACATCGCGGCCACCACGCAAGTGGTCAGCGTCGCCCTAGTGGTAGAGCGAGAAGAAGAGGGACATGCCCTCAAAATGCAGCGTCCCGTGTACTTCATTAGTGAGGTCATATCTGATTCCAAGACTTGCTACCCTCAAATCCAGAAACTCTTGTATGCCGTCCTTATCGCCAAGAGGAAGTTGCGTCACTACTTCGAGTCGCATCCGGTGACAGTCGTGGCATCCTTCCCTCTTGGCGAGGTCATCCAAAACCGGGATGCCACAGGAAGAATCGCGAAGTGGGCACTCGAGCTGATGGGTCAAGGCATTTCATATGACCCTCGGACGGCCGTCAAGTCCCAAGTGCTGGCTAATTTTGTTGTAGAGTGGATCGAGATCCAAATGCCGCCAGCAGTCGTCGACCAAGAGTACTAGATGATGTACTTCGATGGATCGCTGATGAAGAAAGGAGCTGGTGCGGGGCTGGTCTTTGTTTTGCCCCTCAGGGTACGCATGACGTACATGGTTCACATCCATTCCCCCCTCCCTCCAACAATATGGCTGAGTATAGACGCTCATCAACGGCCTACGCATTGCCATCGAGTTGGGTTTCCAACGGCTTGACGTCCTGGGCGACTCTCGGTTGGTCATCGACCAAGTCATGAAGGAATCAAGCTGCCACAACGCCAAGATGGTTGCATATTGCCAAGAAGTCTGCCAGCTAGAAGACAAGTTTGACGGTCTCGAGCTCAATCACATCCTGAGGCATCTCAATAAGGCGACCGACACGCTGGTGAAAACGGCGTCCGGCCGAGAGCCGGTGCCGACGGGCGTCTTCGCCAGTGATCAGTACAAGCCCTCGGTCCACTACGAGAAGCCAGAATAGACCGGTGATGGACCGCCTACCCTAGGCTCAGGGGCTAACCAGCTGGCGGCTCCATCTAACCCTAAAGTCATGGAGCTTGACGAGGATCCAGCGACAGAGCCTGACCCTCTGGCCAACTGGAGGACGCCTTACCTCGACTACCTCCTCTATGAGGTGTTGCCGACGAACAAAACAGAGGCTCGACGGCTCACGCGTCATGCCAAGTCCTTTGTTGTTATTGAGGGCGAGCTCTACAGGCGAAGCCACACCGGGATCCTACAGCGTTGCATCCCCATCGAACAAGGGAAGCAGTTACTGAGTGATATCCACGGTGGGGTATGCGGGCACCATTGCGCACCAAGGTCCCTGGTCGAAAACCCGTTCCGACAAGGCTTCTACAGGCCGACTGCAGCAGTTGACGCTAAACAGATTGTGCGCACCTATGAAGGGTGTCAATACTACGCTCGGCAGACCCACCTGCTGGCCCAAGCACTCTAAACGATCCCCATCACATGGCCATTCGTGGTCTGGGGGCTCGATCTGGTCGGACCTCTAAAGAGGGTGTCTGGGGGCTATACGCACTTGCTTGTCATCATAGACAAGTTTACAAAGTGGATAGAGACTCGACCGATCTCCGTAATCAAGTCTGAGCAAGCCATGTTGTTCTTTCTTGACATCGTCCATCGCTTTGGAGTCCCGAACTCCATTATCACGGACAACGACATGCGCTTCAATCGAGAAAAGTTCCTTCGATTCTACGATGCATACCACATCCGCATCAATTGGTCTATCGTGGCTCACCCCTGCACGAACAGGCAGGTCGAGCGTGCGACGGCATGGTCCTACAAGGCCTCAAGCCTAGGATCTTCAATCGGTTGAACAAGTTTGGTAGACGATGGGTCACGGAGCTTCCCACGATGCTCTAGAGCCTGAGGACGACCCCCAGCCGGGCCACCAGCTACACGCCATTCTTCATGGTCTATGGTTCCAAGGCTATCCTCCTGACCAACCTCGATTATGGAGCGCCAAGGGTTAGGGAGTACGACGAACAGGGAGCCAAGGCGTCCCTTGAGGATGCCATGGACCAGCTAGATGAAGCATGTGACATTGTCCTCCTCCGCTCGACCAAGTACCAGCAAGCGTTGCACTAGTACCACAACCATCGAGTGCGGGGTCAGGCCTTCAATGTCGGGGACTTGGTGCTCCGCCTCGTCTAGAGCAACAAGAACCGCCACAAGCTCTCTCCACTGTAGGAGGCACCGTACGTCGTCGCGGAGGTGCTCCGACCAGGCACCTATAAGCTCAAGACCATCGATGGTGAAGTCTTTCTCAATGCCTAGAACATCGAACAGCTATGTCGCTTTTACCCTTAATCTACGTATGCTTTCTCTTATCGGTTTCACTATCGACTCCTCGATCTTTAGTGACACCCACCCCATGTAACAAGGGGGCTCAGGACCATCGATGGCGAATTCTTCTTGAATGCCTGAAACATCGAATAGCTATGTCGTTTTTACCCTTAATCTAT